>OX387360.1:19715000-20195000 GCA_947563465.1 Archips xylosteana
CAAGTCAAACATCAGAGGCACATATTCCAGAGAACCTATCAGTATTTGGGCAAGGCGAGACGGGGACCGAGCCGGAGGGGTCAGCGGAGGCCTCGGGGGCGGACCGCGGGGCGGTGGAGCACCAGGAGCCGGCGCCAGACCCGGACTCGCCGGAAAGGTTTTATTCACCACCGCAATCTGATACGCCCCGAGCCCGACCCATCAGACAATGTCGTCTGAAGAAACCTAGTTATAAGTTCTAATTGGGTAGCTGACTAATGGCACTCGTTAGTATAAGAAGTTCTAGTTAGGTTAGGTTAAGATGTGTAAGAATCTAGTGTTAATTTAGCGTAGAGGAATGTGATGTGGGTACCTATCTAGTTTGTAAGTCTAACTGTACGGTCAGTGTTGGAATAAATAGTGAAACGTACGGACGTTGTTTCCTTTGACGAACACCACAGTTTTATTAAGCAGCTTCTATCTACTGACATCGATCACTGGATCGCTCTCAAATCTCGACTGCGAGCCAAATTAGTTTGCAGTGGTTACAATTTAATGGCAATCCTAGAAACGTTAGTGGAGTCAACAATATTAACGGTAGCGAGGCTTGTGAGGTTCTTAATGGATATAAAGAAATCGACCAACTTAAAAACAGATATAGGAGTACATATCGCGAAATTAGCTCTTTTGCCGCGCAGCTTTAAATGTTTGACCCCTCAATCTTTATCTTTATTTTTATCGACGATCTATGTAGACTTCACTTTGACCCAGTTTACCATTATTAAATTTTCTGATGCCTTTATTAAGTTTTTAAAATAAGGTAAAAATAGTCTTTAAGTTAACACTCACCATTCTACAGATCATTGATGTCCGAAATACATACATTTCGGTAATGCCATCTCTGAATTAGAAACCTTTTCACTTTAAGTCTTTTTACTTAATCTCCGCAACCATGACTAGCAAAACGCATCCCGCATATAGTTTTATATAGCTATTTGTATTTATAATACAGCTTTATGCTGAGTCAGCACCCTTCTTTCAGAACACATGGCATTCAGTTTAAATTAAAAAAAAAATAAAAAATAAATATCACGGGACAATTCACACCAATTGACCTAGTCCCAAAGTAAGCTAAGGAAAGCTTGTGTTATGGGTACTAGGCAACGGATAAACATACTTATATAGATAGATACATACTTAAAATACATATTAAACACCCAAGACCCGAGAACAAACATTCGTATTTTTCATACAAATATCTGCCCCGACGCGGGAATCGAACCCGGGACCTCAAGCTTCGTAGTCAGGTGCTCTAACCACTAGGTCATCTGGTCGTCTAATTGAACATGTTTACTTGTGTTCTTTAATTTGTTTCACTATTTTTTTGTTGCTAGCGCTGTTTTATTTATTGTATTTTTAATCCACTCATTAATTCTGTCAACGTCTAGTATTATAGTATTTTATGTTTCCTTGATGTTACTATGTATTTTGTGTTTGAGTGTGCCTGTGTTTTGAAAAATAAAGTCTTATCTTATTATTTGCTGGTTGATTGCAATCTAGGTTAGATGTTTCATCATCATCATCATCATCCCGACCTATATACGTCCCACTTCAGGGCACTACCTCCTCTCAGAATGAAAGGGCCTGGGCCGCGGGCCACGCCATTGAATTCAACCACCATTTTTTTTATTGGTCAGATTGCATAATTTTTTGAATTATATTATCTACTTTGTAAAAAATAACGAAAAGTGGTTTATACAGATTAATACAGAAAGCAAGATGTTAAATAATACACAGTAAATTTTGCCAATATTAAAGAAATTGTAATAAACGAAGCCTGTACAGATGTTGCAGTTGAACATCTAAAAAGGGTAACCAACAACACAGTTCTCTCAAAATGGCAGTAGATCTCAATTCAAACGGACGGATTGACGACTGGAATCTAAATAATTGATGAGCATCCCCAGATTCGATCCCAACTGGGTGTCAAAGGCTCCACAAACAAATGTAAATAATACATCACTTGAATTAGCATGCCTTAGGTACCTTTCAACTGTTTCAGAGTAACGTACGAAAAATGTTACGTCTGCGAGATTGAAGTAGTGTGTTGTTTTAATTCAATCCTGATACGGGCTATAATAGTAGGTAGACTGTACAACGAGTGTTTGGAAATAATGGGTTTTATGGTTGAGGAACACAGACGTTTGCTTTTTACTTTATTTTCAAGGAAATAAATGAATTTACTTGCAAATATAATGTTCGTTTACAAGCTTTTATTATTCATGCAAGAATTTTTCTATAAACTTTTAATGTATGCTACCGTTGGCGGCTGATTTTCTTGGTCTTAAACGAAGATTTTTCTGTATACACTAGATAAGAAAAAGTTATTTTATATTGCCCAGCATTAAATAAGAACTTTACGAGCTTGAAAAGTGAAAAATACTGTTTGCCGTCTACTAAGTAAATGCTTATCTCGTAGGATCAGCAACTTTTAGATGGATTTTTCGACATCAGACACGTCAACAAGCTGCTAAAAACGACGCGTAAACGGTGGTGCGGCTAAAGTTTTAACGAGGGTACGCACTGTTCATTGCGCGTCCGAGAAGCTCGCCGCACAGAGGTAATTTAGAAGCTTACGCAATGAACAGAGAAAATAATCGACTCTTTGCTAGTCGTGCGTAGGCATAAATGTTCCGTTAAGCCTTAGTGGTAGTATTAGTACGACATTGCTGACGATGATAGATCACTTTTATTTTCACAGCGATGTGACACCGCAATGTCACGAAACTCGAAAGATTTCTCGTATTCTGTGAATTAATAAGGTTTCAGGATTGTCTGCATCAACAATATAATTCAGCGTTTGTCCATTTTTATTAATGATCTTTAATTTGTGTTCCAATATAAAAATTTGGACGTAAATCGCTTCATTCCCAATCTTGTTTGATTGACTCATAAAATTTTATTTATTCATCAAACCAAATGAATTGAAACATTTCACAAAACAAAATAGCAGGTACAAAAGGCCCTTAAATGCTTCCTCGAGCAGAGCAGAGGTAAGAGCGACCTCCCCTCGCAAGATAATGGTCGTCAAAAAAATATATAAAAGTTATAAATTTGATTTACGCGCACCTAAAGGACGACGAGGGAATACAAAAAATACAGTTGATGTCGACTCACGAGAAACAAAGAGCGCCGTAACAGAGGAAGAACAAAATAAAAATAGATGTCGCGCAAATAATTGACGCGGCTGTTAAACTTCGGGTGGGGCCGAGGGAAGTTTTGACTTATTGGCTCTTCACAATAAAACTCGCCCTTTTCTGTAAACAACAGGAGATTTGATGCCGACTTATCCGGGTCAACTGTCAGCTCCGCGCTACAGTTAACAAATTACAATGCCTCATTGCTTCACCCGGACCCCGCTCGCTCCTCAAGCTGATTCCCTAAAATGATACCGATGGCCCCACTTAGCACTATCAACCTCTTCTCCTTCTTCAATTCAATCAATCAAAACAATAAATTCAGCATCCCGTTTCACATCTACAAATAATCGATCAAACCCACGTAAACTGAAAGTTAAACGCAAAATTAACAACTCATGGCTTCGTTAACGTCTATCTTCAGAGGAGTTTTGTAAAGTTTCACGGACAAAGTGGAAAATTTTAAGAAACGCCCCGCGACTGCTTTGATTGCTTAGCGATAAATCGGTAGGAATTTTGAAGAATTACTGGAGTAATTTTCCCTTGGAAAGTTATTCCGGAAATTATAATGAAGATGGCTCAGAATTTGTAGTGCCTTATTAGGATGGCGGGAACGAAGACGTTACGAAGGCAATAATCAATTAAGAATAGCAAGATGCAGCTCCAACGCTGGCACGCGCGAACTTATCAAATCTAAGAATATAGAAGCAAGGGTTATAAAAAGTTAACTCTGTGGCACTTGAGTTCATATGGAAAAAGTTAGAGAGGAACACTTTAGCAAATGTCCCGATTTCGACACCCCTCGCCGGGGAAATAACAAAAAAGTTTTGACTTATTGGCGCTCCGCGAACTTTCACGTAAACATGTTAGGCTTTTTTAGGGAAACATTTAAGCCAAAGCTAGCTAGTTTAAAAGTTTCTGCCATTTATGGAATGAAAAGAGTGCTCACTACAAATTTTCTTGGAAACATAAACTACCTAGAAACTTTGACAAATAATTGTTGATGATAACAAGAAAACTTTTTGTGGAAAATGTTGCTCTTCTCGTATATTTCTTTAATACGATGTCCAATTTTATATATAAATTCACTGCTCGAAAAAAATATTGTAACAAATTGCACATTGCATGCAGTAAATTATTGAAATTCAAAGGAATGGAACAAAAATCCAATGTAAAAAAAGACTTTTGTAATCTTATTGAAAGCATGCAAAATACTTAATTTGGTACCATCAAACCAACTGAATCGCGACTTATTGTGGAACTTTTTCGCAGAAAATGTCACAGTAACATTGCTTTACCCAACAAGGAAAATCATTAATATGTACCTACACTTATCATGAATCAAAAATACAACGGCTTACAACAAATATGAACACAAAACTAAACACAACGCATAGTGTAATCAATCATAAAGTTTGTTATAACACAAATTCTAAAATCACACAAACACGAAAGATCACAGTACATTGACATCATTATAAAGTTCTCAAACTTACAAACCGAGAACTCAATTTCTATTAATTTTGTTTACCCTCGTTCATTTTCGTTTTAACTTCCAATTGTCTTGGTTTCAAATACCATTTTGAACTCTTCACTTAACTTAAATGGAGTAACTTAAAAGATAGGACACAGTCCTTTGCGTTTGAAGTAGTTAAGTGTGTAAGGTTTCTTACAATGTTTGACCACTACAATGCTCTCAGGAGGCGTTGCGGTAAATATTTACACAAACGAAAAGATCAGAATAACGAGCCCGTGGGATTCGATAAATGGACCGAAATTGAACTGAACTATTAGCAAAATACGAAGTTGTCTAGGAACTATAGTTACGAATAAAATATCATATTTAGGTAACTATTATAAACAAAATATAGCTGTAGGTAAGGCTACAGGTGTAGTGATTTGGCTTCTCAAGGAGAAGATAGTGAGCTCGATAGTGATAGTGATAGTGAGGTGAGGTGATAGTGAGGTCTCGCATCTCTGATTTTTTTTTTAAACTTAATGGAATGGAACGTAATAAAAAAATGTTTTTTTTTTTACTAAACTTATAATGTTTTGAAACTGAAGTAAATCTGTTGCAGTAACCATTTAATTTAAAGTTGGCATTGAAAGTAGAAAAGCTATTTGATTTCCAAATGGCTTTCCACGCAGCCATACCAACGCCTCCATTGTAGTATTCTTCTTTTCTAATCGCTCGTTTTACTTCTCTTTCACAATCGCTCCGCTCAATAATCTACTAGTCGATGAAAGAAATCCTTTTACTTGGCACAACTTTTTCCTTATAATTGGTATAAAGTTTGGACGAGGGCTAAATGGGAATATTTGCACGGGAACTCGTAGCTTTCTGTTCCCCTGGTTGTTTCCCTGGGTTACTGTTTAAAACTTCTGTTACGTTGTAACACCTCATGTTGTTGGCGGGGAAACTTCTTAATGAAAAGTTTTCGGCAACGAGGAAACAAATAGGGAACACCCCATTCCGATTTCTCCAATGCATTGGTGTTTCCATCTCTATCAAGGTCTGTGGTTAGAATGAAACGGGTAGAATGTTGGTTGAAGTTGGTAAGGGCGGCGGTGGCGTGACTTGCAGAATCGTAAGCTTCATTGAGCCGGCTCACAGATTGTATGCTTCCGTTTACAGACTATTTAACGTCTAATTAGTTTTATGGGCTTGAAATAGGCATAAAAATGCTTCATCATTATGTATCAGCAAATCAGGCTGCTCTAAGACTTTGTTGGCAATTGCTAACTACTAACCATAATTACAGAAAAATTGTGAAGTGCGATGTACCTGGACACACTGGTTCTGCATTAAATAAAGTTCTTGAGCACGGCACTAGTTTTTCTGATTAGTTTGCCTGTCACTGCACCACTGCACACAATCGAAGAAGTCTTAGCGGTTCACTTTTGGGTTTATAATATTTTTTAAGATATATTGCGAGAGAGAGGATGCGCGCGCGATTCGTAGTTTTTCGAATGGACTCTGTTGGGTGTGACGGCAAGCAGTAGTGCCAACATCACAGATACAATAAAAGGTGCGTTCAGGACTAGGATAGGAAAAGGAAATTGTGTTAAGAGTGTGCGGTGTGGTGATTGCTTTATGAATGTAAAATGTTGTCTGTAATAGACTGTATAAATTCGGCCTGACCAGTCGCTATTTCTCCGGTTTGCTATGAGTTTTTCGGAATCTGTGGAATTACATATGAGTGACGTGAGCTTTACGTTGAAAACATTACGAGAAATCCTGTAGCACCTACCTGCGAAGAAAATTAATGTTGTGTCTGAAGTTTTTAATCCGCACTTGGTCCGCATGGAAAGGAAATCAAGCCGGCCAAGTGCGAGTTGTACTTGCACACCGAGGATTTCGTACATATTTGTAGATAGATAGATAGATAAAGACGTTTATTTGGTACTGCAAGCACACACAATCAAGATTAACAAAAATACAAAAGTCAGTACAAACTTAAAAGTAAAACATTATATATTGTCTGTATGCGCTGCAGTAGTGCAAAAGGGCCGTGGCTCAGTGGTCAACATTGCTCATAGGAGCAAGCCATGCCACCCGAGACATCCCCAAAACTACCCGAGCCGGTACGGCGAGGGCAGACATACACGTCGAGGGGAAAATGGGTCCAATGCACGACACTCTGCTCTTCACTTCGATTACAAGGAAAATAAACAGCAACATTGGAAACCATTTATTTACAAGCTGCAATTTTCATCCAATGCATTATTTATAATAATGTACCAGATTTGCGTAATTTTATTGATTTCGTAATATAAAACAATAGTTATATATAGCAGCTACCGAACCACCCCAAACAAATAAGCAACCGCCATATAGTTCCTTCACCCTACCCTACGTTTTAAAATCACACTCGAAATCAAGTACCGGACAGCCGCTTTGCTTCTGTAAGATTTGTCTTCTTCTTTGTCGTTTCACTCTTGACAGAGTGGTCGTGGTCACGTTGAGGCATCCATATCAGTAGCGGCGGCAACAGCTCTCCGCACGATCTCCCGCCACCTCTTCCTGTTGGCGGACTGTCTAGCGCAATCAGATACGCAGCTCCCCAATGCGGATTCCACTTGGTCAGTCCAGCGCATAGGTGACCTGCCACGTGATCCAGTGCCTTCCACTTTTCCCTGTACGACCAATCGCTCTATAGAGTTCTTGTCTCGTCTAGAGACGTGACCGAAGTACTGCAGTAAGCGTGACTGTACTACTGTCGATAGACACTGCTTAATGCCCAACTCCTGGAGTATTGAAGCGTTGGTGCGAAACTTAGTCCATGACATATTTGTAGGTATGTCAAAATATAAACAGCCGTATCTATAGTGAAAATAAACGGATCACTCACGTCTCAAAACGAGTTTAACTCGACATGTTTCGGGCTAATCCGTAGCCCTTCCTCTCGGAGTCGCACGTCACGGCGGCTGCCAAACGTGCACTGCGTGCTAACGCCCTGGTCGCGCGGCTACTCGACGCAACTGACAGCGACACACAACTACCCCCGTTTTCATAATCACTTTTATTGTCATTGTCAAATGTAGGGTAGCACACAAGAGTGATCCGTTTATTTTCACTATAAGTGAGTCTCACGGTAGTTTCATGTTTAAAGCCGTATCTATGTATAAAAATCAAGTGTGATTAGAGCTTTGCTTTTAAGCAAAAAATACGTAGCGCGGGGTCATTTTACGTTTGGGTTTTTTCAATTTTAAATGCACCTGCTACTTTTTTCCGAGTGAGGTAGTTTTGAAGTTTTTTCAATAAAATCAAGAGTGCTATTGATTTTGAGGATTAAAAAAGATGTCCCTAATTGTTTTTAAAGACTTTCCTCTTTAAATTGAAGGAGGAGTAAGTTCTTCGCACACGAACGCCTAAAAATACCTTTTGAAGTGCAACAACCTTAATTTGAGACTTGCAGCCCCTGTCAAATCGCACCTGTTCAATCTTTTCGCTATTTAGCTGAATGGCTTCTACAATCCAGTCATCAATCACGCGGATTAGCGCAAGCTGAAGATATTACTCATAGGTATATAATGTACTTGGCTTTGATTATACTTTTGAAAATACGTTTCTTCTTGCTGAAAAACTCCTTTCCCATTGTCTCTAATGGTATTTAACGAATGACCAAACGTTCTAAATGTGGGACCAAAAAAAATTACTACCAATATCATAAATCATAACCATAATACAATTTGCTAATTTTTTATTGTTCCGTACCCAAAGGGTAAAAACGGGACCCTATTACTGAGACTCCGCTGTCCGTCCGTCCGTCTGTCCGTCTGTCCGTCTGTCACCAGGCTGTATCTCGGAAACCGTGATAGCTAGAGAGTTGAAATTTTCACAGATGATGGATTTCGGTTGCCGCTATAATAACAAAAAAGTACTAAAAAATGGAATACAATAAATATTTAAGGGGGCTCCATACAACAAACGTGATTTTTTTGCTCGTTTTTGCTCGATATTGATAACGGCAACAGGTAGACGCTTGAAATATTCACAGAATATTTAATTATATATTGACTTAAAAATAAATCATTAAATTAAAATAAAAAAATATTTAAGGGGGCTCCCATACAACAAACGTGATTTTTATTGATAATTTTATTGTACGGAACCCTTCGTGCGCGAGTCCGACTCGCACATGGTCGGTTTTAAAAGTGACACCAAACCATAGACCTATACCAATGGACCTGTGATACCTACAAATCATGCGTGTATACCTAAAGTTGTCACAAACAATGGCGCTCAAGGGTTGTGACATCGAAACCAAAATAGTCGATATCGATACTTGAACGGTTAGCGGACATTTCAAGCAGCAATGGTAATATTCGAGTTTCTTAGTGGAAAAGTTAGTTTGAAATTAGCTTTGTTCATAATTACTTCGGTTATGGCATATTCGTTACACAGGAAAATTTATAATGTTATATTCCTTTGGAAATTATAAGGGGTAAAGGTATCTCAAAATTAATAGTTCAAAAGGTATGTAAAAAAATAATTAAAAACCAACATACAAGTTTGCAATGTCTATTCACAAAGTCTTTTAGGTATGGTCAAAATACCAAATCATATAAAAAATTGTGATTTCAACTGCAAAATGTACAATAAAACCGAACGCGCCTAATTCAAAAACTTGCAGGAATTAAGTAGTGTGTGATAACTTTGTGCTGACTAAATAAAATAACAAGTATAACAAAGTATGAAATGCCCTTTATTTGTAAAACAACAAAAATAATACAAGAATTTTTCACAATTGCAGTTTGGATTGTAAGTAATGTAAGTGTGTCATTTACTTTTTTTAACAGGAGAAAAAGTTGGGGTCTATTTATTCAAAATCACAAGTACATACTATTCATTTTCATACAGAAAATCCGGCCAAGTGCGAGTTGGACTCGTGCACGAAGGATTCCGTACCATTATCTATAAAAACGGAAAAAATCATGTCTGTTGTACGGAGCCCCCTTAAATATTTGTTTTATTTTAATTTTATTTTTTAAGCGAATATATATCTAAATATTCTGTAAATATTTCAAGCGTCTACCTGTTGCCGTTATCAATATCGAGCATTAAAAAAACACGTTTTTTGTATGGGAGCTCCCTTACCTTTTGACCGCCACGCATCGTTTTTGTTTGTAACAAAATTGATTCTTATGCGGATGCGGGTAGGTTTAATTTTGTATTACCGTACTGTGGTCTATAGCCGACGCTGGTGGTCAAAAGGTTAAATTTTTATTTTATTCTGTTTTTTAGTATTTGTTGTTATAGCGGCAACTGAAATACATCATCTGTGAAAATTTCAACCGTCTAGCTATCACGGTTTATGAGATACAGCCTGGTGACAGACGGACAGATGGACGGACAGCGAAGTCTCAGTAATAGGGTCCCGTTTTTAGCCTTTGGGTACGGAACCCTAAAAAAGTGTACCGTACAGTTATTTTTGTGTATTTTTTTCGTACAGTTTATAAGGCTCGACACAAATATGAAACCAAAAAAAAAGGAATGGAAAATTGGGGACATTTTTTTTAGTCATCAAAGTCAATAGCGCTCTTGATTCTGAGCAAGAAATTTCTCATCGGTCAGAAAACATGGGAGTTATTTCAGTTCTACTTATGTCGATATTCAGCACAACACTAATGAAGAATGACAATTGTACTGAATTCAACAAAATCAAAAATACAACGATAAATGGACAAAAATCTGCATTTCTATGATGGCAGCGACAAAAGCTTACCAAAATTATCTATCACTGAGTAAATATTACAATCTAATGACACTATTTGATGAAAAAATCCCCGGACAAAAAAAAAAAAATCCCGGAAAAATCGCCGGACGGCGGCGTTTCGAGGGAGTTTTAGGTTTGCGGCGTCTAAGTGCTGGAATGACATCCTCCCTCCCATCCTAAGTGTGACTAGCAGGTACACCTTTGGGCGAAAGCTTAAAGGCTATTTGTTGTCTTTGCAAAAACCTTAATTTCCTCTCTTTCCAGCACTATTTCACAAAACTTCTTTGATTTTTTATTGTCTCGGTTATTTCATTTTTCATTTTTCGTTTTAGTCCGCGCAGGGTTGTATACTTGGCAAGTGAGATATACTAATTATGTTCAAGAAATTTTGTTATTATTATTTGCTTTTACAATTTACAAATTATTTATTTACGCATGTAGTCTTATGTATGTAGCTATTAGTGTGCAGTTTATTTATTTATCTATCTAAACAGCGATCCGGGTGTCACCAACGGTACTGGCTGAAAATCAGCGCTGGGGTGTTTTAAACGCCTCAGCATTATGCTGAGCCAGTGTCCGATTTGCAACCGCAATGATACATTCTATCTTTAGCTTTAGTGCTGCCTTATGTTTTGTAAAATATTGATGATGTGTCTTGTGATGTTGTAAATAAATGTATTTTCTTTCTTTCTTTCTTTCCTTAAAAAACTGTTACTAACCTATGAGAAGTTAAATTCGGTTGATTTTTCGTTTTTCGTGAAGCACACCCTTTTATGGAACACGGAGCCATATTGCGTTTTTATTAATAGATATCCACAACACAAAACCAAATGGAATAGTATTTAAAAATCGCTGTAAAACACTAAAAACTGCGCAGTTATCGTTCACTTGACAGCTCAAGTACCTAGAACCTCTGTCACAAGCGGCAGCCGGAAATGCTGTCTACTCGTTATGTCAAAATATTTCCGAGCATAGAACAAACAAATGTCATGCCATCTCTTTCTTCATATGCCAAGTCACCTTAGAAAGAAAGAGACCATATGTGTTTTTTGGTTTTTATGTCGATTTCACACATATTTGTATAACAAATGTATCTATAGTAGAATACCGCATTTCCATTTGTTTCCTATTTCTGTGCACCAAACTGGTTTAGATTTCTGTGACAGGGTGGATACTTAGTACCTTTTAGCTAACTTGATCTTTGGAAAGTTAGAAAGCATACTCTTGTAATGTTGGACATGTTGTGATCATTTCGTTTTTTAGTGCCAGCAGATTTTTTTTATTAACAAAACCTTGAGTTTGAAAATTTATTTATCACATTACATCTAACTTAACAGTTACCCAATACAATAGAGTAGCACCTTAAATTAGAGCAAATCATTTTGTTGCTTGTCATTTCTTTTATCAAAATGTTCTACCGTTTCAGACCGTTTCTACAAAAGTGTATCAACGAAAGAAATCCGGAACAAATGCTCGACATCCTAAACATGTCCCCAAAACGCCAGCAAAATCACAGAGCCACTTAAAACGCTAAAACCATTTAAACAAACCGCAGTACAGATAAAACAAAAACACAATAAGCACGCCCAACATGTATCACGCTTGTAAAACGTGTGCTGAGCAGTTTTGAAATTAATAACGGACTGTGCGAGTGGCAGGCATTGTGACTCTGACGACACAGCTTGAACACGCGAACGACGCGACGCAGCAAAGAAATTTTCTGTTCATTGCGTGGTTGAAACGCTCACTGCATATCAGGAAGTTGGTGATACGGGCAATGTATTAAAATTAGCTGATTGCTTCGCATAGGCGTGAAGTCGTGATGAGGGGCGGGCTCCTTGTGCTAACAGCTTATAATAAGTTTAAATGTTTCTATAGCTGTCTTGCTTATGAATTAGGAGTGTTTGCAAGTTTGGTGATGATTGTTTGTTATGATTACCCAATTGGGTTAAGTAAAATTGGGTTTATTCAGAATCATTCATTTAATATGACTGTAATATTGTTATTGTATACAACAGTATTAAATTAAATTAATTTAATTTCAGTATTTTTTTTGCATCCATATTGTAATAGTGCGAGAAATTAAAAAAATTACTTCTCGAGCACACATTCTATATTTCATTCGCTTATATCATTAACTTACGGAAATAATGAGGTAAAGTTTATTTTAAGTTACCATTACTTGATTTTTTTTGTGTTATGATGGGTTTTATTTGTAACGAAAAATATAACAAAATAACATGCAATAAAGGATAAATATATGAATACATAAGTATGAGTATGAGTAAGTCTTATTCTCCGCTGGATTGTAATCAATTCTCAATGATGATTGTAAAAATAAATTTACTCTAAATTTATTCTTATTCCTATGTAGAACAATAATTGTTCACTTAAATCTAAATTGTACTACCCCCTCTCTATTATAATCAATAATTAGGTGTATTCTTTTCTCTAAGGACAAAAATTAAGTTGCAGCGATGTACATCATTCTTCCCTTGTGACCCTTTAGCTGTGATTTTCTCTTTGAATTACAAAAGTGTACCATTATGTTAATCTAAATGCTTGCAGGTGACAGAACAGCTATGAATAATGTAATTACGTTGAGGTAGGTGACCCAAATTAGAAATTAGATGGTATTCATTCCGTATTCAGAAGTTAATCATAGAACCTTTTTAATAATCTCGGAGATCCAGTGGAAGTGAACGACTCTTGAAGACGAGAGTCTAGGGAAACCCTTGGGACAAGGAGATAACAACGTTTTTATAAAACTGAATAACTAATACTTATGTTTTTTTTTAACAAATGAGGTAGATTCAACTAAAGATAATTGTTGCGTTGTTTTTTAAAGTAAACTGATAGAAGAAGATGATAAGTTACATGTATTTTTAACGGACGTAAGAACCTTAGCCTTCGATGGTGGTTATTTTTTGTAACAACTCGATAGTATATGGATTTACTTCTCAGATCTCTATTTAAGTAAATAAAATAATGCAGACAATCAAATTTACTACTGACTTTTATATTTATACTGTTTAGTAACGTAACGTTACGAGCATAGTTCGGACAGGTGATCGCAAAAACAAATACTTTAATAGAACAAGATTTCATAGAGTCGTAATAGTGTACGTACGTACGTACGTTAAATTATGATTATCTAAAGTGGATATTATTGCGATTAAAATTTAACTTTTTTATTTGCTTTTCTGTCATAGTTTTGCCAGAGTGGCATTATGAGAATTTAAATTCCATTAGGTATGCGTTTAAGTTATTATGAGACTTAGGGCACAAAATAAAAAGTTACAGAAGTAAATCTACATACAAAGTGCGCTCGAGCAACGCACACATAGACACTGTTCACAGACACGATATCTCGGATAAGTTCGGATCAGTCCGAGCGCGATTGCCATCCTCGTGAGGCGCGCGTTGTAGTCTCGCGTCTGTGGAATTTTTCGAGACGCGCGCTGTGGTCGCGCGTACAGTCGGTTCCCTAACATAAGTATCCACTTTTCTATACAGTTAGTATGGAAAAGTGGATACTTAAGTTGTTAGGGAACCGACTGTACCTATTTATTTTGTGTCGCGCGTCTGTGGAATTTTTCGAGTGCAATAATGGAGCAACAAAAAAAAGGTTATTATAACTGTTCAGTGGACGGTTGTTTAAATTCAACCCTAAACGGTGAATGGTCGTTTTTTAAGCTACCAGTGGTTTCAGAGAGGTATGTTAAGTAAGTATCTGCTTGTATATCGATGGTTCATTTTAACGTTACATAGAATAGTTAGATAGGTAGGTAAGCACCCCGCCCCGACTCCCAAAGTAATAATAGTTTCCTATTTTGAATCAGTATAAACGAAGTACCTAACTATATTTTTGTAAGGTTTTTGGTATTATTATATCTATTTACCTTCTAATTAATATTAATTTATAAGTATTGTAAATTTCCAAAAAATTGGAATTGGAAAAAATTGGTTTTTGTAAGGTAAATTCACGCCACTAATATTACGTAAGTTGAAAACATGTTTTTTTTGTTTGTATAGATATTGTGTTGTTTTTAGTATCATTAGATAGGTTTAGGTCTAAAACCGATAGGACAATGGAAATTGTGTAACTAGGATAATCCGTTTAGAAGTTATTAGGGATTTTCGATAGTGAAAATTGACAAACGCTAAATTTTGTAGGTAGGTATTTTAATTATTATTATTATTATTATTTTATATTACCATTCTTCCCGTTTGAATATCAACAAATAAATCAAACAACTAGATACGAGTGCCACTATCACGATAAGTTTTATGTGCATATTCCATAATTGACAACCCTAGAGCGACCGTCGAGCGTAGGTATGAAAAGTGAAGTACATACACTTGATTGACTTCTGTACCTTTTTATTTTGTGCTTAGGGGCTGTCTCACCACCCATTGATTAATTTCAACTGACGGATTAATGTGATGCCGTCTCCGTCTATTCGAACAAAACAAACAGAGATGGCATCACATTTATCCGTCAAATAAATTTGATCAATGGATGGTGAAACAGGGGGTAAATGTTATACGGATTAAAAATTATGAGATACTAGCCTTCCGTCCGCAGCTTCGCCCGCGATAAATTAAATTTCTCGTAGAAAAAGGTATTTTCCCGCGGTAAAAAGTAGCCTATGTCACTCAGTGATAATGTAGCTTTATAACGGCGAAAGAATTTTTAAAATCGGTCCAGTAGTTTCGGAGCCTATTCAATTCAAAGAAACAAACAATCAAATCTTTCCTCTTTATAATATTAGTATAGGGTATAGATAACGTTATGCCAATTTGGATTGGGAACATTACGTCACTCGAATTAATATAGACCCGTTGGGAAGGCACCGGGTATATACGAAGCTGAAAAATCCGAGGCACTATATAACTCGGTTATAACACTTTCCCTCCCTCAGACGCGGCAGGTTATTGCGTTACCCAAACCACTTTCAAAAATAAAGCCTCACAGGAAGTCTTTGCATGTGATCCGTCAAAGGCGGCGGAAATTAAAGAATTGTGAGCTCCTCGCTTCACCAGTTTATTGGGCGGCCCCGTTGAGATTAGCCTTTGAAATCTTTTGTTTTTTTTTAGAATTTGATGAAGTTCATTCTCTATTCTTAAAAGGATCATCTTGGCGTTTAAACATCTCACTGTAAGTCACAGGCCTCTCAGTGGGTTAGGGCCGTAGTTCCCACGCGGGCTCTGTATGGATTGAGAACTTCACATGCGCCATTGGATTTTTGCAAGTGTGTTGTTTTGAGTTTCTTGCCGGTTTCTTCTCAACAGGGTTATTCCAAACCGTTGGTAGAGTCTTCGACGTTCATAGGAGCATCAATTGATGCCTAAATTGAATAAAGAATTTTGACTTTGACTTTGATTTTGTGTACAGTCAAGGGCAAAAATATGTATACACTTTAGTACCTTGTCACTTTAATCTCTGTGACAGTTCATATATGGCAGTTCAAATATGACGAAAATAGACAAGGTACTAAAGTGTATACATGGATTCGATTTGTAGCATTCGAACATGGCGGATGTTGAAAGTATATAATTTTGGTATTTCTGTTTCTTTGGCTAGTTGAAGTATAATTTTGATAGTGTTTTATGCGGCGATTAACCTTAATAAACAGTGATCACAAAATTCTATATTGCTCTCGTGTCTGACATTTTTTAATGCGCAAGTTGTCTCCACGTGGTTTCTGGAATTTTACTATCAAGTTGCAAAAACTACAATCACCGTACAACGTCGCTCCCAAAGAGAGCTTACTTTGACACTGGCGAAATAGTCCTGTAATGGGACAGAAGCCATATTTTAAATAAATAATAATGAAGTGCATACATATTTTTGCCCTTGACTGTACACAGATTTCCTCAGAATGTTTTCCTTCACTGTGAAATAAAAAGAAAAACAAATTGAAGCCAGAACATACAAAAATCTTATCTGATGTAAATTTCACACATTATGGGACGATTGACACAAATACCTAGTCCCAAACTAAACGAAGTTTGCACTGTGCGTACTAGACAACGGAAAATATATTAATATAGATAAATAAATACTAAAATACGTATTAAACCTTCAAAACTCGAGCATAAACATTTTTTATTTATTACGAATATCTATCCCGACCAGGGATCGGACTCGGGACCTAAAGCTTTGTAGTCAGGTACTCTAACCACCAGCAGGCTATCTGGTCGTCAAACGGTAATTATTTAAATCGGTCGAGCCGTCTCAGAGGAGTTCGATAACAAACAACGTGGCACGAGATTTTTATATATTAGATTTAGTAGAACCAAGGATGATATAGACTGGATTGGCAGTCGCCATAGTACGGATCGGCCGCGGTTTTTGTAGTTCGATTATTAAATCTAGATGGTGCTGAAATATAGCTAGAGGCTTTGAAGGCAAAACAATAAGACTACAGATATTTCATATCACTGCAGATGTATTATTATGCAATATTTTTGAAAAATAATACATTTGTAGTAATATGAAACATCTGTAGTCTTATTGTTTTGCCTTCAAAGCCTGTGGCTATATTTCAGCGCCATTTAGATTTAATAATCCAACTACAAAAACCGCGGCCGATCCGTACTATGGCGACTGCCAATCGAGTCTATATCATCCTTGGTTGGTAGAACGCAGGCAAAAGCTGTTCTATATAAACTATCTAAATACTATGACGTCATTGCTTTAAGAAACGTAATAGCAGCCACTCACAGGCAGCCATATCCCTCTAATCAATCCTGACCACCTCATTAGCGCGTCTCGATTGTCTGATCAATCCTATTAAAATGTACTTTGCTTTGAGCATAATTAACATTGTTGCTCTGGACTTTTTAATTGATTGACAGAATTGATAGCCAGAATAAAT
Organism: Archips xylosteana; assembly: GCA_947563465.1. Classification (NCBI taxonomy): domain Eukaryota; kingdom Metazoa; phylum Arthropoda; class Insecta; order Lepidoptera; family Tortricidae; genus Archips; species Archips xylosteana. The sequence goes on from OX387360.1 coordinate 19,732,281, forward strand.
CGAAATTAATGCGATCATTTATAATCTCGATTATCATATCTATAAAAACGGCAGAAAAATTACGGTTGTTGTATGGGAGCCCCGTTAAATATTTATTTTATTCCGATTTTTAGTATTTGTTGTCATAGCGGCAACCGAAATACATCAACTGTGAAAATTACAACTGTCTAGCTATCACGGTTCATGAGATACAGCCTGGTGACAGACGGACGGACAGCGGAGCTTCAGTAATAGGGTCCCGTTTTTACCCTTTGGGTAAACCCTAAAAACTGAAGTAGATAAAATAGATGTTAGCAGACGTATGTGAATGAGCAATACATCATGGCATCACAGCCCTATAGGCACGACGAACTCGCTGCGCTCTCGTCTCGCTTTTCATACGTTCGCTAAACGCCAGTGTGATAAGGTTCTTAAAGTTCATCATCTGCTGAACATAAGCCTCCCTCAAGGCTCGCCAAACAGATCTGTCCTACATCAACCACATCCACCACGTTCCAGCAAACGTAACCAGGTCGTCGATCCATCGTGTTGGAGGCCTACCTACACTGCGTCTTCCGGTCCACGGACGCCACTCGAGAATTTTTCGGCCCCATCGGCCGTCAATTCTACGAGCAATGTGCCCTGCCCCCTACCACTTAAGTCATGATTTCGAATGATATCCCGCAGAGAAACTCCAAGCATAGCCCTCTCCATCGCCCTCTGAGTGACTTTGAGCTTTCTTATGAGGCCCATCGTTAAACTCTTAAAGTTGCCATGCATAAATCAAAGTCCTTTTAACTTTGAACCAAATAAAAAGAAATATATTAACCGTGTGCCGAGAATCAAAGGATCCAACCATTTCAACAACAAGCGATAAATTTTCAGCGGCCATCGCCGACCTTCTATAAGTAAAGGTGAAAGCGTTCCTTGTGAAAGTAATTTGGACAAGTCGTCCCTGGAGATTTATCCCAACCTGGGAGTAAGCGAAACTACCCGGTGTGGGGCTGGACAAACGAACCACGACCAAATAGGGTTGCTTGGGAACACGGTACAAATAGTGGGTGACACTTTCTTGAAGATGCGTTACGCGAAAGAGTTAGGTTAGTAAATAGTGATCTTGTACGATTTTGTCACGGTGGTATTATAAATAAAAAATAGGCCAGTGTAGCTGTGCGTAAAATTTGAGGAATCTAGTAATAGTAAAGGATATATAAATTTAAGGAGATAGTGTCACAATTCGTGAGTCATGAGAGTCACGGGCTTACGGTGAAGAGAAACGCGTAAAGAAATCTTTACAAACATGGGAAGCAATTCAATGGTATCATTAAGGTCTGAGAGGAAAGAAAGAAAGAAAGTAAAACAATAACACGTACAGAGGCTAAAATTAAAAGTACAAACATAGACATAGGTAGGTACCTAAATGTTGATGTTGCCATAAAGGGTCCCGACTCAGCGTGTCGCTAGTTAAAAAACCAGCACTGGTCTTCCGCCGGGCCACAGTATAGTAAAATCACGGAAGGCTACACAAACAAATATTACACTAATATAAAAGACAAAAAAAATAAAAAAAATGAAAATAACCAAAAATAACAAACATTCTAACATTTAAAGCTTCCACAGACCGAAGCGCGGGGCGAGCGCGCGACGGCAACGGAGACGCCTCGGTTTGTGGTGGCCCTAAATGATTTGGCTGTACGGATCCAACCTGTGCCTTTTCCTAACGGAAAGAACTTTTAAAAAAACATAAAACCAACAACAATAACCAAAGAGTATTATTACTACAATAACTATCAAAACAGTGCTTAATTAACGGAGACCTGTGCCATAGTATAAAAGCTGGGATGATAACGATAATGTGTCTCACAACTATTTCTTTCACCGTAAGCTCATGGTAAATTTTAAATGTAATCTCCACATAACTTCCGAAAACTCAGAAGCGTGAGCTCTGTTTCATAGGGCACAGATCAAAACACCAAGCTACCACGACTTCATCTGCTAAAAAAATCCGGATAACAACTAGTATACACATAAAGACGACTATACATAGCCATATACAGAAGTCGACGTCAGTCATACTACAATAGCTCAGAATACTCCATTGATCAGCTCTGGCCGATCGACGTGGATCAAGCCGTCAGTCACAGGACAATGGTTAAAGCCGGAATCAATGGCCGCCCGCAAATGAAACGCCGCGTATCAACGGAACGTTTGAGCGGTGACAGTGAACCTATTTGAATAAAAGAGGGCTTATTATAGGGAAGGAATAGACGTTAATGTAGATGACCTGTTTGTTATAAATTATCTATACCTATTTAGAAAGAAAGAAAGAATCGGTCATCAGTTCTACGAGCTAAAATCAACATAATTTCAGCAAAAAGACGTCTACTGCTGAACATAGTTCTCCCCAAGGCTCGCCAAACAGATCGGTTTGAGCCATCCGCATCCAACGCGTTCCTGCAACCTTAAGCAGCTCGTAGCTCCACCTTGTTGGAGGCCTACCTACACTGCGTCTTCCGGTCCGTGGACGCCACTCGAGAACCTTTTGGCCCCATCGGGTATCAGTTCTACGAGCGATGTGTCCTACCCACTGCCACTTAAGTCTGGCGATTCTCGGAGCTCTGTCAGTGACTTTAGTTCTTGTGCGGATTTCATAATTTCTAATGCCGCAGAGAAACTCCGAGCATAGCCCTCTTCATCTCCCTCTGAGTGACCTAGAGCCTTGTTATGAGGCCCTTCGTTAGCGGCCACTAAGTCTCAGTACCGTAAGTCATCACTGGCTACACACAAAGTCCAAGTTTTTTCACTTGAGACGTGATCCTCAGCAATAAGGAATAAGAAGAAAAGAGAAAGATAATATACACACACAGGATTTATCAAAGAGCTGTAAAATAGGCTCTTATGTTAACATTGAGTTTGCGGAGCATTCATTTTACACGTATAGCACGTACTTCAATGTTAATATTATAAGAAACTTGCGCCGGGTCCCTCGAGCGGCGCCTCTCTTCACACTTACTGTTGGTTTGCCTGTAACGAAAAGAGAAACAACGATATAGGCGGCGTGACGGGGTGCGGTTGAAAACGATATTAGATAAAATTATATTTGCTACGTTTGATAAAATGCTTTTATTTCCGAACTAAAGTTTATTGGTTTGAGATTTGTTAGGTTACCTGCATCTCGTAGCTATGCACGCACAGAGTATGCTACTAACCTAATCCTAAAACAATAATCACTTGTTTTCAAAACTCTCTTGGCTCTCTTTTAAATTCATAATTAATGTTTTTACTCAATAATCAATTAAAGTTGACACCACCAATCAACTGACGTACTCTTTATGATCTGTCAAAACACAATTCTCCCATAGAGTTTGAATGGTTTATGACTAATTCTGACTGCACTGGTTCGCCAACTCAATCAACTTACTATTTATTTGTTTTAAAGCAACAAAACATCGAATTTTGCAGTTAATCGAAAATTAATCTGGATTCAGGGCTAAAATAAAGCGTTTTATTACTAGAGTCGTGTCTTCGAATTATTTTTTAATGGCGTCAACATCCCTAAAGTCACTGTATCATTGTTATTTATTAAGTCATGTATCTGTTGTGGTGATTACATTTTTTGTCTATCTGTTCTTAAAGCTTAAAACATAATAAAGATAAGTATGCTTAACATAGTACCTATTAGTCCTGTAATAGCAGAGACGCCGATAAATTCTAAATGCCTGTAAAAACTACGCTGAAGGCTGAAGAAGCCAATTTGGCTGAAATTTAATCTAGACGACACGAGGCTCCATTTAACCATGATTAACGCTCGGCCTTGTACCTACATCTTTTTAGAGTTCCGTAGCCCTATAAAGAACCCTTTTAGTTTCGCCATGTCCATCCCTCTGTTTGTGTGTGTGTTTGCGTGCGTATGTGTGTTCACCTACGTACCTGAGGAGAAAAAGTTCACCGTTTCTAAATAATATGTTAGCCTCTTCAGCACTCTCCCACAGATCTCTTCACACGGCCAGGCTTTGATTTTGACTTAAGGTTTACGCGTGGAAAGCTAGTTATTAATATTTACATAATGTTTTGCAAGAAAACGATACTATAAGCTTATACCAAGTCAACTTTTACATGGCAATTTGACTCCAGCCGCGTTTGGTTCCATCTCGCCAGCAAAAACATTTCACAATTTGACATTGCCTCATTTCACCTCTAAAGCGGATTACTCCCAAAATTCCACATTAACACGACAACAAAAACAACCAACCCACAACTAACCAACGTAACACGCTATGATTCGCGTTACACTGCGCGCCACATTTATATTCTAATGTTGACATGTCTTGTTAAGCCGGAAATGGACTTTGTTAACATAAAGTTCTCGCGAAGTTGGTAATTTTAATGTAGGTTGTAATCTCGGTTGATGTGGTTGTTTCGCAACTCGCTCAGCGGGGGATTATTCCCGGCAATTCTAGGGGTTTGCTTAAGAAATGGACTGCGACGGTTCCATCGTTTTATTGGTGGCTGAAAGGTTACTACGTGTAGGATTTGGCTTACATTATAACACGGATGATTTGGTTGGCCCACGGACCTGAGGTCGTATTATCTAATGCGCGGGCATTTGCCATCGCTTTAATCATCTCTTTCTCTGACCATCTTATACCGGCTTACAGAAACAAATAGTGAATATGATACCAAACATCCACGCGTTATACAACATACCGCAGTACTTTGTTAATTCTGTCTGTCGTATTTTGGATAAATGAAGTCAGTGAAATGAGGAGACCCGTAGGCTACTAGAAATACAGGGAAGTTTTAAGTCTCATCTTACTTACAAACTGACTAAATCAAAATTCGGTTCTGAAAAAAAACAATAACCAAACAAACAGATACAAAATTAAAATCCGTCGTCATGAAAACAATAATATGTAAGACGTAATAAAACTAATGATTATAATCATGGACAGGAATGTTTGGAAATGATTTTGATCCGCATTGGCAATCCCTCCCTAGTCCCAAATAGTGTAAGGAAAACGTACTAATGGTCGACACCCCAACGACACTCCATCTGTCACCTCTCTTACTGTGACATAAGATTGAAGGTGCTATGTATTGGGTCAGTTTCTAGCACCGGGATGTTTACCTTATCTACTGTGTTAAAAAATAGATTATAAACTTAGTTTAGTTTTGACTTTAGATGTATGTACTTTGATAACAGTGTAGATCTGTTTGAAAAGAAATACCTTATTGTGTTTCTTAATGGATTCTTTTCAACAGGGTTTTCCCGAACCGGTGGTAGATTCTTTGACATTCAGCATTAGCCTATTTAGTCCTAAATTAAATAAATATAACCTCCTGAGGCCTACGAAAATTTTGTTTCAATGTCCTTTGAACTTTATGTCATTCATTCCTTTATTATTATTATTTATTTAAAAATATGTCTTCTGTCCTATTTAAGGACAATTTCGCCAGTGTCAAATTTAATTAAGGTTAATCGCCGCATAAAACACTATCAAAATTATACTTCAACTAGCCAAAGAAACAGAAATACCAACATTATAATACTGTCTACATCCGCCATGTTCGAATGCTACAAATCGAATCATTCATTCCTTTATATAGGACTTACTTCTAATGTGACATCGAACTCACTCCTAAGTGACATAAAGTTTAAAGTTCGTATAATTTTCGTGGGCCTCAGGAGGATATTTTGACTCTGACTTTGACTTTGATAACCGATATTACTGACATAATGGCATATTAACTTGGAGAGTTGCGGACTTATGTGGCAGTGGTCAGGGCGCGTGGTTCATCGAACCAAACGACTAAAGTACATGGATATTAAACATATAGATAGTACAAAAGGTAGATAAGGGAACTAAATCGGGGGTATACAAGCTTACTTGTAATGACTGCAATGGGATATACGTAGGACAGAGAGGCCGTAGTTTTATAGATCGAATTTTGCAAAACATTTGTTGGAATCAAATCATTCATTGTTAGATTCAGATTCTTATGAAGTGTTACATTATTGCGGCAAGGGGTTGCATCTGGATGCTCTGAAATGCATGGAAATAATTAGGTACAACACTATGTATGGGGTCTATTATTAATGAACTGGTAAGTTTAGTAACTTCTCCTTTACTGCGGCTTGGGTCTAATTTGAACAGTTAGTATTAATAAAATATGCCTTATAAATAAATAAATTAAAATTCAAGGTAGTTTTATAATATGTTAATAAAAGTTAATTTTTGTGGGGTAGTTTGAGAATAAGAAAAATAAAGTGGGTACTTCAGAAGTTACAGTGACAAGTTAAAACATTTGTTTTGGTTTGTTAGTTTAACATTTGGTAGCATAGCATACGGTTGTGGTAACTCTGTAGATGAGCTCTGGTTGAGTTCGAAACGCGTCAGTGTAGCTTGGTGGTGGTGATGGTTGGGTTTATGTGATTTGTGTGTGTTCGTACAGTGTGGAGGTGGAGGAACTGCATGAACACACATTTCTTGCATAAACGTAACTATTGTAAGGTCGCGGGTGAGCAAAGTAATTGTTTTAGTTCATTAAATAAATCATTCTATACTTAGTTAAGTACAGTCGGCCAAAAATATGGTCTACTACCTTACGGTTGAAATTAATTTGCACGTCATGATAGAACGAGGTCGATTTTCCCTTGCAATAATAATATAACAGTGACTAAGGCTTCTCTCAGTTAGAAAAGTCAACCTTAGCGGTATTTAGATCTCACAGAAACTTGTGTCAAAACTGGTAGACTTTCTTGGCTGACCATACCTAATTCACAGGCATGTAGTCCATTTGATGTTTGAGGTACGGAACCTTCAGTGCGCGAGTCTCACTCGAAGTTACCCGATTTTTTTTCTTAAATACGGTTGCTAAGCGTTTATTGAACCAAAACTGCGGGAAATAAAAAAGACAGATATTTTGTTACGACGACCGTGTGCCTAATAATATTATCTCTTTTATAAAGCAGCAGAAAACCAAAATAAAATATAGGTATTTATTATGAAAACAGTTTCTACGAAGAGATTATTTTTACAGCGTTCGAGAAGTAAATGTTGTTTTATTTTCTAAGTTATTTCGAATATAGGTAAAGGAAAAGTAATGTCTTAAAACCGGCCAAGTGCGAGTCGGACTCGAGCACGAAGGGACTAATTTGAAAATTGAGATTTCAAATGTCAAAATGTAGAGCTCGCAAAGTCATCATCATCATCGTCATCATTTCAGCCGAAATACGTCCACTGCTGAACATAGGCCTCCCCCAAGGCTCGCCAAACAGATCGGCCCTGCGCCATCCGCATCCAATGAGTTCCAGCCACCTTCACCAGGTCGTCGCTCCATCTTGTTGGAGGTCTACCTACACTGCGTCTTGAGGATCTTGGAAGACCTCAGTGCGATGCTCGCTGACCTCGGAAGAGTCTCCGAGAGAGTTGGTCTTAAATTTGAACATGGACAAGACGAAGGTCATGTCGAACCCCCATGAGCTCGCAAAGTAATATGAAAAAAAAAACCGAGTGTACTTTAGACCACACGACTGAAGTAAAACTTCAAAAAAAGTAGAAGTAAGTGAAGTGAAGTGTGTGAAGTTCTACTTCAGTCGTTTGGTCCAAAGCACACTCAGTTTTTTCTAAGCTCTTTGACTCAAAAAAACATTTACGGCACTTTCACACGGGCTACGTCCCGTTTTTTGCGGGTTCGGTTTTTTGCAGGATCCCGTTTAGTAGCATACGTGCCACAGTGGTAACATTCACACGAGCATTCGGTTTGCGGGATCCTGCAAACCGAATGCTCGTGTGAATTTTACCACAGTAGCACGCCCGCAAAAAACGGGACGTTGCCCGTGTGAAAGTGCCGTTGATTTTCTCAGGGTATCCTTGGCAACGTATTTTTACAAGCCACACAATTCCGTACCTCCTACAAACAACTACATAAAAGGCTAATCCAAACAAGTCGGTACATTAACGCTTATAATTTACCTGCACAGCTGTCTCGCTCGCACTAAGCCAACTCTGGTTGTGCTTGATGCACACTAAAGGCTAAAGCAAAACCGTTTTTTTTTTTTAAAGACGCGAAGTCTTTGCTGTTTTTTACTTTAGGGTAGGAAGGGTGACTTGTGCTCGGGAAAAATCCCTTCGGACGAACTGGGAATGGAGGGCCCAGACAGTGTCCGACTTGCACGGACTAAAAAACCCGGTCACAAGTCCCCTTCTCTATTGATTATCAATACAAATAACGCGTGCTTTATTTCTAGGTTATTATATTGTATTGTATTGTAGCGAGAAGCATACCTGTTGTTTACGTCCAATCGGCCTGCCATGTGTTTCTCCATTGTCTTTTTGATTATTTCGCTAAAATATTATTATTAATGGTTGAAACGGGTGATTTGCCCTTCCCACTTACTTACTCCTTTTATTTATTGTGATATTTTTTATTGAAAGGGATTAGTTAGGCCGAACCACGCACGCCACCCACGCCATATAATATTACAATTACATACTCTTTGACCACGCCATTGTTTGTTTGTGTCCAACTCAAAAAAGGCAAAGGCGTTCGGTCTATGCAGACACCTTTTGTGCGTTTTGTTTTCTTGTATGCTTTTTATAGTTGCCTTTTGTATTTTTATATTTTATTTTATTATTATTTTATTTTATTTTTTATATTTTTTGGTTTGCTTACTGATTAAATTTTAGCTGTCGGTTTCACTGAACAGTTTGTTTTAATTGCGGGTAAAATGGTTCCAACGGAAGACCAGCGTCAGCTTCACAGCCGACATGCTGAGTTGGGACCATTTCATGATGATGTTTTGTCTCTTTTACCGTTATTATTTGTTAATTTAAGGTTATGTCACGAATAAATATTTTTCTTTCTTTCTTTCTTTAAATTTTGAGGAGGGGAGAACAGGGAGGGGAGTTAATCTACCCACAGTGTCCTGCCTCAGCCATCTGCTGGAAGGCCGGGAGAGGAGCATGCATTCTCCCGCTGGGCACTGGGGGGTACTCAGGTCGGTCTTTCATATTTTTACCCGTTGGTTTCTTCCTCGACCGACTCTCGCCCTTTTCTATACAATTACTTAGAGCAGCTTAACCGTTTAATTGAGTCGTCGCTCGCGCGGTACGGGGGTTGGGGGGCATGACGACAAAGGGGGCCCGGGGGAGTAGTGCGGGCGGCAGGCACACTAGGCGCGCTCGCCGCCCGCACCTCTCTCGTCCCCTTTGTCGTCATACCCCCCCAGCCCCTGTACCGCACGGGCGCGGACTCATTTAAATGGTCTTTGGTCTAGCTACAGGCGATATACCTTGAAGCTTCATTTAAACGGTGCGAGGAATTTCGTTACATTACGTTATGCGCTAGAGTTGCATTACATTGCGGCGCAAGATTGGCCACTTCTATCTCATTCGCATGCAGCCTCGCATTGTAATGCAACTTGCGAGTTTTTTTGTGCTAGACTTAACCCGGCTCTGGTAGCATAAATTTTGTAATAAAATACATTAGCCCGAAACATGTCGAACTAAACTCGATCGTAGACGTGAGCTATCTATATTTTTTCACTATTTATTTATTTTTGGAACAGCACATCATCATGGCAATTACAGTTAATACAGTCTGCGTCAGTATGCGTCTAAAATCCCTTCCGCAGCTTAAATAAGAGCTGATAAACTTTAAATGTCTGAACCAATTTTAATGAAACATATTTAAGAACTTTCGCCAAGAAATCTGCTTTCAAATAATAAAAACCGTATATAAATCGGTTTACCCGTTTAAGAGCTATGATGCCACAGGCACAGACAGAACACACACACACGCACACACACACACACACACACACACATACATAGCGGTCAAACTTATAACACCCATCTTCTTGCGTCGGGGGTTATAAATAAGGTGAAGCAATTGCGAGAATCCGCGCGTTAGACAAGGCAACTCATATTATCCCTCCAAACCCAATTATAAAATATCAACGTATAGCTTCCCACTGCGTCACAAGCCCTCCGTGCTTAGAAATTAGGTCGGCTGGGGATAAATGGGAACGCAGCGACAGGGATCCGTCTTGACCAGCGGATTAATACAGCCCGGCCTCCCCTAATGCCTACACTGATGGTTGTTTCATAAATATTTATTAGCGAAACGGGTCAAAGTATGCACGACATTGTATATACGGATACAGGTGTAAGTTAATATGTGTTTTAAAATAAAAAAGATCATGTTATTAATCAATTACGTAGGTACACTCATCAAAAAGTGCTTTGGGATATTTTTATCCCTAAACAAAATTGATGTTTTGACTCAGTAGTAATATGCCTATTATATATTGAAATGTCCTTGCAAATTGTTACATACTATCGATCCACTCCGGCTTCGCACGGGTGCAATGCTGATATTATGCATGTATTGTACATATAAACCTTCCTCCTTGAATCAACTCTATCTATTAAAAACAAACCACATCAAAATCCGTTGCCTTGTTTTAAAGATCTAAGCATACATATGGACAGACAGATGATTTGCTGTGATTTACTTTTCAAGAGTGTTTTTCAATAAAAATACACGTCCATATCGCCTACCTTCTTTCTAATGTTAAAAAAAAAACGAAGTAAGTATATGTATACTTAGCACAAAACTGAATGAGTGGCAATGATCAGGCCATTTAGCACGCAGAACAGATGGCCATTGGGGCTGAAAAGTTCTGCAATAGAGACCAGGGACTGGCATGCGCAGCGTGGGACGTCCACAACGAGATGGACGGATGACCTTGTAAAGCCCATTAGGTTAGCAGTGGACGTCCTACTTCGTTTAGCAGCGCAAGTTTATCGAACTATCAACACTTGATACCTATAATTACTATACTAAACGGGACTTATCACGCAATAAATATTTATTTACCTCGACGTTTCTGCCACATTGCAGCAGCTGTGGTCACGTGTTAACATTGCACATCACGGCTGCTGCAATGTGGCCGAATCGTTGAGGTAAATAAATATTTATTGCGTGATAAGTCCCGTTTAGTATAGTAATTATGACTGAAAATCACGAAAGTTTAAAACTTGATACCTTGATCGCGGATGCTGCAATACGGTTGAGGTAATCTTAAGCAATTCATTAAGACCCGAAAAATAATTAGGCATGTGAAAATCGCGAAGTGATCCCGAAAGTTTAAAAGATGATGATAAAAGTTTTTGACGACCAGATGGCCTAGTGGTTAGAGACCCTGACTATGAAGCTTGAGGTCCCGGGTTCGATTCCCGTGTCGGGGCAGATATTTGTATGAAAAATACGAATGTTTGTTCTCGGGTCTTGGGTGTTTAATATGTATTTAAGTATGTATCTATCTATATAAGTATGTTTATCCGTTGCCTAGTACCCATAACACAAGCTTTGCTAAGCTTACTTTGGGACTAGGTCAATTGGTGTGAATTGTCCCGTGATATTTATTTATTTATTTATTTATTTGAAATTGTCATTAGTGGCCGTAATGTTATTTTCCCCTCATATACTGTAAAATTGAAAATACTCCGTTACTTAATTTTTTGTCGCTGCGATTCAAAAGGATGTCTTCTAATTGAGGTCAAAAGCAACTCTTTTGCAAGTATCCTTGAGCAGTCAGTTCAAGATGTCTTTGAAACGACTGCCTATTCAACATTTTTCTTGCCCTCTTTGTGTTTTGGACTTTTGCAGTATTTGTTTTTTAAGAAAGTTATTTAATTGACACCAGCTCTGTCAGAAACGTTGGTTAAATTGTGGTTGGTTACGAGTGGAACAATAATCATGACTCATCATCATGACCACGAAGACTTTTCGAATTTATTTGCGAAGTTGACTATGCACTGACATGGTAAGCTGGCATCACGTCTGGTTTTGGTCTGGCTATCCCAGGCCTGGCACATACTCTCGAAGATTAGGAACAACAGTTCCGAGGGGTAAAGCGACCAGTGTCTTGGGATCAATGCCTGTTGCAGAAAAATCTTACGACATATTTACTTCGTAGCTTTAGTTTTCTAATTGTATTTCAGTAATTTGTTAATGACATTGTTTGAAATCACTTGTCAATAAACGTTAATAAATTAAAAAAAAACAACTGAGTGGCTGTAAAATTCCAGGTTAATGTTCACCTGCATTCTGCACACATTCAAAATGTGTAATATGTCCCCAATGTATAAGCTTCACATTTGACAAGTTTTATGCAAATCCATTAAGCCATATAAACGTGAAAAAGTAAGTAGCAAAATATACACAGATACATTTTCAAACTTCCGCGTTAATAATGTTATCAGGACACCGTATTTAATTATTTTACATTCAAGGTTTTGAAAACATGTCAAACGGAATAAGATTCTCATTAACCTACTTCCGTACGGATACTGTAAATAATACGACATTTTGCGAATTGGAATGTACCTAGGTCTGTGCGTGCGTGTATGTGTTTTTGTTATTCCTTCACACATTTGAATTGTTTCGCAGATTTGTTCAGGTGGAAACCATAGTTACCATGTTTTCCTTCATCGTAAAGATCGTGGTAAATTTTAAATGTAATTTCACAATTTGAGAGCTACTTAGCCCGTGTTATACTCATCTACCGGCTATCTGCTTTCACAAACCAATATGTCACCGAAGTTGAACACCATTTTTATGCGCAAGGTTAAACATCAATGAAATTACGGCTCAGGATCCACAGTCCCATTTTGTCATCTTCTTAAATCGTCCACGGTGCCTTGTCGTCAGCCTACAATTCCTAAATCGTCAACTTCTTATTTCTTACACTTTATGATATCGTCAATATCCCGTTTTGTCGACATTCCTATTTCGACCACAGTGCCAACTGGTCCACATTCCTTTATCGACCACAACGCTGCTTGATATAAAATAGGAATGTTGACGAATAAGCACTTTAGTCGAAATAGAAATGTTGACGAGTTGGTGCTATGGCCCACGTAGGAAGGCGGACAAGTTAGGAAAGTAACGATCGAATCTCGTTCGCTGTACGGCTTTGCGATGTAGGTTCGGCCATACCGCTGCTTAAAATACGGAAAAGTTACGCAGTGACGTGCCGTAAACGTAATGTGACCGTACGTCTCGTTTTGAACGGGGCTGTCCCGCTCTCAGGCACTCTGTCCCGGTGTCCCGAAAAACAACTCGGGGACGCAAAAATGTCCCGTTTTCATAAGATTTAAAATAACAACACGGAAGCGGTAGTCGAACAGGTATTCTTTGATTATCAAGTTGCTGAAAAAAAAGAAAACTCAATTATATAGATGTCTACGTTTTTTTCCTACTAATCTGCTTTATAAGTCGTGTAACGTGTTAACAGTTCGACAATTATTTATTTTCAGTATAGTACTTAAGCAGCACGCAGCACTACCCTATAACACGGTACTAACGGATAAAAGACGAAAGGACATAGTTTGCTCTCAAAAAATAAGACCCAAATTTGCTTTCACGCACAGGTTTTTTGTTTTCTTAGGACCACTGCTCTATAATAGATTAAATTCAGTTTCGCATATTTATCCCCTAAATATTAATAAATGCAAAAAAAGTCTCCTAGAGACACTGCAAAATATGTCGTACGAAGATACAGAAAAATTATTATTAGTTGTAAAGTAGGTAGATTGTGTTTGCTACCTTTATTTTTGTTAGATTTTAATTTTTAGGTCACTATTTTGGTTATTTATATTTGTATTGTATTTTGAGAGAAGTTTTTGATTGTGTTTTTCACTGATTGATTGTTTATTTATTTAAAACTTATATTTTAGCTCTTACAGCCCGAAACACAGGATTTCCTAGTTCGGGCCCATGAGTTGCTTACTTAGGTTTAGTATAAGGAAACTTTGTACCTATTAAGTTATTCTGTAAAAATCAAATTTTCAATAAATTTATCTTTATCTTTTATCTTTTACGTAGTTTGAACAGTTAAAGATGATATTTCAAAAATCTTGCCAAGAGTTGTACACATTTTGGAAGTTCTCACCTAGTAGATAGTAAAGTTTATTCAGAAAATTTAAAATGACGGCACGTAAGTGGTACCTAGTCGAAAATGTATTTTCATAGACAAAGTTGCGGACAGAAGAGAAAACTCAATTAAATCTCTACTTCATCATTCATCATTCAGCCGAAAGACGTCCACTGCTGAACATAGGCCTCCCCCAAGGCTCGCCAAACAGACCGGCCCTGTGCCATCCGCATCCAATGCGCTCCCGCTACCTTCACCAGGTCGTCGCTCCATCTTGTTGGAGGCCCGCGGACGCCACTCGAGAACCTTTCGGCCCCATCGGCCGTCAGTTCTACGGGCGATGTGCCCTGCCCACTGCCACTTAAGTCTAGCGATTCTTCGAGCTATGTCCGTGACTTTAGTTCTCGCGCGGATTTCATCATTTCTAATGCGATCCCGCAGAGAAACTCCAAGCATAGCTCTCTCCATCGCCCTCTGAGTGACCTTGAGCTTCCTTATAAGACCCATCGTTAGCGGCCACGTCTCAGTGCCATAAGTCATCACCGGCAACACACACTGGTCAAAGACTTTTGACTTGAGACACTGCGGTATATCGGATGACAAGATATTGCGGAGCTTCCCGAACGCTGCCCAGCCGAGTCTAATTCGTCGATTGACCTCTTTCTCGAAGTTGCACCTACCCAATTGGATTGTATACTACTTAGTTAAACTATGTCAATAGTAATCGTGAAAATCTTGCCAAGAGTTGGACATATTTATTTTTGGAAGTCGTCACCGTATATACTAAGGTATATTTGCACATAGAAGAACAAAAATGCAATATTTTAAGATGTTTGTTTTTGCTATAAAAAGTTTGTTTTTGCCCAAAATTTCAAAATTTCTTTAATTTAAAGAGTCGTTGTCTCGTTTTAAGGTGACAAAGGAATGGTCACGTTACGTAAACGTCAAAATTTACGTTGTGACGTTTACTGTGCGTCACTGCGATTCCGTAACGTCACCGTTTTTTAAGCGGCGGTTTGGTCGCACCTTAATGCAACTTGCATATTTTTTCTTGCAAATCTAGACTGGGCTTAAGGGGTTGCCAGTCTGTTTCCGGAACCCCAAAACTCGCGTCTTTTTCTGCCGCGGGCTCCATCCATATCCCGGAGAGGTCAACTCGAACTAAACTAAACTAATTCTTCATAGACCTCCAACTTCGTGGACCTTAAAGTTGGCCAATCGGGTCACACGGATGTGCCTGACTTCGCATTAATATGCCGCGTATGTAACTGATCTAATTAGAGACGTAATGAGGTCTCCCACTTCTGGGCGTAGGCCTCCTCTTAGCATGAGTAGGCTTAGGCTAGTTCTGTGGAACATCACACACGCCATTGGTTTGCTTTGCAGGTTGCACCTTCATGATGTTTAACATAGTATTCAAGTATGTATCTATCTACTTAAATATGTTTATTTGTTGCCTAGTACTCATACCACAGACTTATTGATTTAAGAAAAAATAAAAACACATGAAATTAACTAAAACGGGCTTCCTCTTCCAAAGGTAGCGCAGCACGGTGCATTGTACTATCGCCCCAGACGTCAGCTTGCCATTTTCAAAACAAATTTGCTTGCAGCCGTTGATGTTTATTGCTATGGATTGGTATGGACAGATGTCTAGCCACTGCACGCAAACTGGGCCTTTAAGGTGCCAATCTGGCGTCTGGGCCGATAGTACCTAAGACGCTGGCCGCTTTGCGTCGCTGCACTACGAGGCTCAGTTTTTGGGCGAAGAAAAAGCCTGCTCTTAGGTCGCCAGAGATGCCAATTAGTTTGTCCGACACTTCTTTTATAAACTTTTCTTTTTTACCACAGGCTTTGTGTACTTTAGAATTAGGTCAATCAGTGAATTGTCCCGTAATAATTTATATATCTATTTGAGTGCCTTAAGTTTAATTTTCATCGTACAGCTCAAACTTATGCCTAAACAAATAAATATCGTTCAAACCAGAAATGAGGCTTAAATCTTCATAAATTTCGAAAACAAAAGGGGATTTAATTAATAAACTTTTGCTTCCTTGTGTATGACCCAATTAATAGGGTTTCAAACGTCAAGATTTATTGATTCCTTCTGTACGCTTCAGACGTTTCTTAAGTGTAAAGATGGTGTATCATAATACTGATAATGGTATAATGTCGTAAGTGAGTATTAGATTTTAACTAGTTGAAATTGTACCTAACTGTGCATAGATACGGTTTACTAATGTTTCGCAAAAACTATTGTTCCCATTGATTATAAAACAAATCTAACCTAACCTAACCTACAGGATACTCCTGAAATATACCCTGAATTGTTCACAATTCCAGAGAAATAAACAGTTGGGAAATGAAACAGTTGGCAGATGAAACTGGTTGGGAAATAATTCGGCAAAACGGCAGTATCCCGCATATCTATGCGAATTATTATTATTTAGCTATGTATCTACATACCTACTTAAATAGGTACATGGTTAATATTAAACATCCAAGACTCCAAAGGGGTAGGCAAAACACACGAAATACTACATTTAAGTACGTTTTGGGGCTACTTTTAGTAATTTTACGTTTAACGTAAGATAAAAATGGTACTCATTTGTGACCGGTTGCTAGCTTACTGACAATATACCTTAATCTTTTTCCAGACATAGCGCATATAGCGACCACATGAATCTACACAAAGATTTGTCCTTGCTCCCTTCACAATATGGTAGAAAATCAATTGAATTCATTAAAATATGCTTTGCTTCTAAATTAATCCTGCATATGTAAACAATATAACACAATGATTAGTTAACCCATTTCCTTAGTTGCTTTTACGACAACCACGGAAGAAACAGAGGTGTAATTTCTAAAGCTGAAACTATTAGGGTAAACCAAAATAAACATTTATATTTGTCATAACGTAATATCTACATCGATCGGCGATCGAACCCAGGATCTCAAGTTTCGTAAATAGGTTCTCTGACCACTGCGCTATCAGATCCTCTAATACCTACTTCTCTTATTTGAAGGAGGTTTATTTATCCATACATATTTATCCTATTCTTCAACAAAAGTTCCCTTTTGACCCGTTGAATGCCAACTTGCCATATAAGTTTTGTGTGTCTTATTTGCAAACTTCTCTCTAGAATTTCATATTACTGCAAAAACTTAGCATAGCTTTTCAACTTATTCGGTCGTGCAACTTAAATGTCGATATGAACCATAGCAATGAAGTATATTTTTGGACATCGCGTTGCATTTGCAATTTCTAGAGTTTTTGTAGGCTTTCGGCTCCACGATTGCTGAAGCCAAATAATAAATATAGGTAACGAACTTCTACTTCTTCTTTTCCAATTTAAACATTTTAACAAGCACATTTTTGGACTGACGAAAACGTTTATTTAGGAGAGAAATTGAGAAATTTTGGTTACAGTAACGTTTGCTCTGTGAAATATAAATCTAATTTTGCAATCAAAAACGTTATTCGCTTTGAATGAAAAGTTAAAGCAAGGTCAACGAGAAACAAAATATGATATTATTATGAGAGTGAATAACAGCTAGATGTTAATAATGACAATTTAGACAACGATGAAGTATCGTCTCATTGGCTTTGCTTTATTACTATCTTACTAGTATTAGAATCAGTCTAAGCTATAGGCATCATAAGTCTTTTCATCTTTTTAGGGTTCCAGAGCCAAAATGGTAAAAACGGAACCTTTGTAGTTTCGCCATGTCTGTCTGTCCGTCCGTCCGCGCCTAAGCTTAGAAAATATCAGTGCTAGAAAGCTGTAATTTATCATATATATGTGTGTAGCAATAACCCAGAAAAGGAAAAAAAAATAATTTAGAATTTTTTTTTTTGGGTCCTCCCACAGACGTTAAAAGTGGGTGGTGATTTTTATTTCTCGTTTAACCTCATAGTGTGGAATATCGTTGGATAGATCTTTCATTATGAGTTTATGAAAACGATTTTCCGATATAGTGATTCTGCGAAATATTCAACTTTTAAGTACGTATTTTTATTTATATTTCTGACTTTTTCTATCAAGCTGCGTAGGAGATAAGAAAGTTTGGTTACGGTGAATGCAGTATGAACAATCAACTTTCATTACACTGGGACGACTCGTAAAAAATTGTCCTAGGAGAGCAGAGTCCCGCGCCAAAGCTAGTTAAATAATAAACTCCCCAGGCACTTAACTGCCGACGAAAATGTTGAAATAATGCCCTTTATATTCGTAATTCACATGAATTATTTCCGTTTCCCTTCTTCCTGGGCCCTTAAATTTAACAACAGCATTCTAAATGTCCCTAGCTTCGTTAAGATGCAAATAATTAATATTAAACTATCTGTTCCCTCTCTCGGAATTTATTTAACGACTGAGGCCAATGTCGAGGTAAACTTTTTATAAGTGCGCTAAGATTCCGGATGGTCGTAAACCAGGTTTACTGCCCGAATTGTATGTTTATTATGCATGTTACTTTGAATAACAAATAGAAAACAGATAGAAAGCAATTTTGAGGATATTGAGCGATCAAATTGAGGCTGTGGCAGCTTACCGAACCGAGGGTCTATCTGCGTCATTTTAGCGTATCGTCTCTTTATCGCGAAGCACTGACGAGTATCATGATCGCTCATAATTATTATACTAAACGGGACTTATCACGCAAACAATATTTACCTCGACGCTTCGGCCACATTGCAGCAGCTGTGGTCACGAGTTAACTGAAGTGTAGGGTGTCAAATTCGTTTAGCCACTCGAGTCTTTCGAACTACCCGCACTTGATTCCGATTAGAATCAGCGCCCGTATCTCGAACTAGCCGCAATTGAAATTTACCATGAGCTTTACAGTGAAGGAATACATCGTGAGGAAGCCTGTATAAATTTGTGTGAAGTTCCCAATCCGCACTGGGCCCGCGTGGGAACTATACCCCAAGCCATCTTATTGTGAAAGGAGGACTGTGTCCTGCAGTGGGACGTATGATAGGCTGGGATGATGATGATGATGATGATGATGATGACGTATTATTACGCAATTTATGAGGTTTTATTCGTTTTGAAACATTAACTTTAATTTCGACAAATAAACACTGAATAAATATGAAAAATTATTCTGCTGGGCAAGCCAGTCCCGTCTGGATCCCAGAAATTATCATAATTTAATAATTATAATACCTATGGAGTGGAAGCTCCAATTTCCAAAATTTTAGACAACCAGATGTACATAAATAAATAAAATATCACGGGAAAATTCACACTAATTCGGCCTAGACCCAAAGTAAGCCAAGAAATGCTTGTGTTATGGGTATTAAGCATCGGTAAAACATACTTAAATATAGATAGATACATACTTAAATACACATTAAACACCCAAGACCCGAGAACAAACATTCGTATTTTTCATACAAATATCTGCCCCGACACGGGAATCGAACCCGGGACCTCAAGCTTCGTAGGCAGGTTCTCTAACCACTAGACCATCTGGTCGTCTAAAGAAGAAGATATGGTTAGAGATTCTGACTACAAAGATTAAGGTCCCGGGTCCGATTCCCGATCGAGGCTGTTGTATGAAAATAGTTATTTATGATACAAGTGCGGAAAGTAGGCTATTCCCAACGAATGGCGGAGATCTAAACAAACGAGCGAAGCGAGTTTAGTTTAGCCGACATGAGTTGGGAATTTCTTACTTTCGACACGTATATCATACAACATTTTACAATGCATTAAGCGAGGAAAAAAATTGGGGCTAAGAGCGCGCGCAGACAGAGAGCGGTCTGGAGTACTGAGTTCCGCGTTCAGAGTTCTGTGTTTTCATCGCTCGAGAGTTCCAGTCGCCTGCTGTGTGCGTTATCGTAAGAGACTCAGTACATTCGAAAGAACGCAGAACTCTGAACTCGGAACTCCAGACCGCTCTCTGTCTGCGCGCGCTCATAAACATTTTCGGAAAAAGATGTTGCGTTCTTATTTACCTTTCATTGAGGGAAAGTCTCGTAGATGTTCACATATTTCAGCATCGGTTCAGTCAACAGGAGGCTATCACATTTAATTTTGTGCTTGGTCTAGGACGTCAGGCGGCGTAAAGTCCTATGTAAATTCATCACTTGAACTCTCCATTTTAATTTACTAAACTTAAATTAATTCTCCGGACTGAATTCATGAACATTACTGTGGCGGGTTTTCATGACAGGCGCGAACGGAACGAACCATGATTGGTTCGTGTTACGCCATGCGCGCGCACTGAAAACTCATTGGTAGACAGGCGCGAACGGGTAACCGTGATTGGTTCGTGTTACGCCATGCGCGCACACTGAAAGCTCATTGGTTGATAGGCGCGAACGGGTAAACATGATTGGTTCGTGTTACGCCATGCGCGCGCACTGAAAGCGCAGATGTCGTACGGTCCGAAATGGACTCAAGGAATTATTTTAGTACTAAATTTTTTATTTCAAAACTTTTGACGAAATTAAAATTTGTGTGTTTTATTATTTTATCAGTAAATATTCATTTAGTTGCATCAAACATTTTCTTATTTGTGCAAAGCTGAATTATGAAGACACAACTCTCTAGTCTTATTTTTTAAACACTAGTTTGGACACAACTTTTTGAGAATTGGCAATTTAAAAAGTTACTTTTCCGCACGCGTGTGGAAAGTAAAATCCATACAATTTTTTTTCACACTTGCGAAAGTGTGCTGGGATGACTAACTTTCTATAGATATGTTGACTCGCGTCAAGAGGCACGTTCCGAGCATATGCATTGTAAATGTATGTATATGCTCGAGTCTTGGATGTTTAATATCTATAAGTATGTTTATCCGTTACTTAGTAGCTTTGGCTACTTTAGGAGTAGATTAATTATTGGTGTCAATCTTCCCATGATTTAATAATTTAATTCTAATAATTCATCATTATAGATAGTCTCTACTTCCTTACTAATATATTATAAATGCGAAAGTAACTTTGTCCGTCTGTCTGTTACCTTTTCACGCTTAAACCGCTGAATCGATTTAGATGAACAGTACAGAGATAGTTTGAGGAGCTAAACATTAAACAAAGACTGTCGTCGATTGTGCAACTAAGAATTCTCAGGTTCTTTGGACACGTTAGCCGCAAAAATAACGCAATGGAACGATTGGTGATTCAGGGTGTGGTTGAGGGTAAGAGACCACGTGGTCGATTACCAACCCAACCAAGATCCCTGTGGTGGAGTGCGCTTGCCAGGCAACCAATAGAGACCGGTGGAGAAGGATCGCGAGGGTAGTGACCGCAGCAGAGAGCGACTCATGACCACGACCACTCTGTCAAGAGTCGAACGACTAAGGAAAAGTAGTTTGAGACTCTGCGAAGGATAAAGATAGTTTTTATTCGATTCGATGCATATGGGACATGGGTTACAGCAATAAACAAATAACAGACGGAGTCGAGAGCTTGTTACTATAAAGAAATACAATATTTTTATATTTGAACCCTTAGCGAACGGCCAACAAACTTTAGATTCATTTCAATGGGCCGAAAGTGGTGTATAGTCGGGGTAAGAAAAGGTTCGTTACTTTTCGACTCTATGTCAACGAGTTAAGGTCGAAAAGTGGCGAACCTTTTCGTACCCCGACTATACACGCCGATGTAGATTTGACCACTGCTGAACATAGACCTTCCCCAAGCCTCGCTAAGCAGATCGGCCCCGTGCCATCCGCATCCAACGCGATCCCGCAACCTTAACCAGGTCGTCACTCGATCTTGTTGGAGGCCTACCTCTGCGTCTTTCGGTCCGTGGACGCCACTCGAGAACCTTTTCGCCCCATCGGCCATCATTTCTACGAGCCATGTGCCCTGCCCACTGCAACTTGAGTCTGGCCAAAGTCACTCAAAGGGCGATGGAGAGGGCTATGCTCGGAGTTTCTCTGCGGGATCGCATTAGAAATTATAAAATCCGTGCAAGAACTAAAAGACTTCGCTATTGATAAAAAATTGGCTATATACCATTATTTTTTATTGTCGGTTTTAATGATGCTTAGCACTGTTTGTTTTGTTTTTCTTTTGTTGTGTAATTATTTTGAATTATTAAGTAATATTTTGTTCTCGATCCTCTTGGTTGTGGCAGAATATCAGTGCTTTGCTCCTATGAGCAATGTTGACCACTGAGCCATGGCCCTCTTGCACTACTGCAGCGCATACAGACAATATTTATAATGTTTTACCTTTAAGTTTGTACTGACTTTTGTATTTTTGTTAATCTTGACTGTGTGTGCTTGCAGTACCAAATAAACGTCTTTATCTATCTATCTATCTATTAACTTTCGCCAAAATCGCTACATATCCATAACATACGGGTTAAAAATAATGCTAACGAACCTTCACCTAACAACCAATATCAGCAAAACAAAATCAGCGAAGCGCGCCAAGCTCACTTGAACGCAGGATCCTATATCTCTCAGATCGGGCTTGTAGATATATATAGGGTCCAACTCATCTAATTTAACATTTATGCGTCGTAAACGCTCCCCGATTCCAGAATACTTGATTCCGTAGTCCTTGATTTTATGTCCCTTGATTCATGTCCCTTAAGACCAAGTATTTCAGGCACGGACAATGGACATTCACGGAGCCCGCGCGAACATTCAAACGCTGTGTGGCGAAAAAAAACTGCCTCATTTAATAGACAGGGTGCATAGCTGTATTGGTATTCTAAAGATAACCGCAAATAGGTGCGATTGTCCTCAAACTACAACAGAGAGCAAAATCTCTCTTATTTATTTTTTGACGACCGCTTTAGCCTTTAGGGTTCGAATCCCGGTAAGGGCATTCATTTGTGTGATGAGCACGAATATTTGTTCCTGAGTCATGGATGTTTTCTATGTATTTAAGTATTTATTTATCTATATAAGTATGTTTAACGTCGTCTAGTACCCATAGTACAAGCTTTGCTTAGTTTGGGACTAGGCCGATTTGTGTAAGATTGTCCCCTAATATTTATATATTTTTTATATTTATTAAATTACTAACATTTGGGCATGGAATTGTTAATAAAACTGTGGACCTTTTATAGTGTCTGAATAATAAATTGATTCTTATTATTATTACTAGCTGTTGCTCGTAACTCCATAATTTCAAATATATGAGGCCTTCTCTGTCACTCAGTATAGGATGAGAGTAGAAAGGGCCGGTAAATGCGATTGCGGGCGTCCGCGTGGGACAATACGGTTTAAAACAGTATCCCTTTTGCCCCTAAATCAGTGTGCCCTTGATTGCCTGTGACTGGGTCCGCGGTCTCGTTGACCTATCTCGAATATCATCTAATTATGCCTCTCACGACATTCCAATTAGATGGAGAAATTTACATATTAAAGTGATACGACGTGTGTCGCGACTAGTTCGTTAATACATAGTACGTAATACGGTAAGACCTTGATTAGAACTTGACCTTGACTTGACTTGGACTTGTGTTTGTAAAGAATCCCTATCAAACTATATTTTTAACTAGTATCCGTGAATCCACTCGCGCATACCATTACGTTTTACTCATCGTCATCAGGGTATGTATTACAATACCGAAGTACGAAAGACCGAATGTATTAAAACATCGAATTGGTCAAAAGACTGACACGATTTTTTTCTGAAACCGTAAACTTCTCAGAATTTATTAAAACGGCATCATACAGAACTCATTAGGTTAGGTTAGGTTTGTTTTATAACAATCTTAAAAAGTTAACGGTTTCAGAAAAAAATCGTGTCGGTCTTTTGACCCATTCGATGTTTTAATACATTTGGTCTTTCGTACTTCGGTATTGTAATACATACCCCGTCATCATCATCATCCCAGCCTATATGTATAGGTCATCACAGGCACAGGCCTCCTCTCAGATCAAGAGGGCTTGTGCCCACGCGGCCGCAGTGCGAATTGGGAACTTTACATACACCATTGAATTTCTTTTTACGTGTGAGCCGGTTTCCTCACAATAAATATAAATATTCCGGGACAATTATTCACACCAATTTACCTAGTCCCAAAGTAAGCTAAGGAAAGCTTGCGTTATGAGTACAATTTTTTTTACCGTTTAGCCTATGATAATGAGATACCATAATACAATAATAACATTGGTGAAATAGGGACAGGCTGTGCAAAATTAATATTCAGATATGTTAATAAATAACAAATTAACCTCGATGTGGTGCTAATTCGATCTAGCAGGTCACACGTGAAACAAAAGATGTTTGATGTTCTCACGCGATCCTGCCATTAGCGGGAATGTTAAAATAATTCGTGTTTACAAATTGCGTTAATAGATTTGTTATTAAATTAGAAGCTTGCAGCACATGCCTAACTATTCATCATATACGTGGCATTGATAGAAGATAGAAGGGAAAAGGGGAAGACCAAGAAGGACCTCGTTGCTTATCTAAAACAAATAAACAAATAATGGCCTAATTCGAAATGATACGCTGTGGAATTATAGACCTTATTTGCAATGATTAAAGTATCAATTTGCAAACCGTAGTATTTTGGATTAGAGCGTTATTTTAGATAGGTAAGCAGCGATATATGGAGCAAATAAAAGAAAAAATAAAGGTTTCACTAAATTAAAAAGTGAAGGAAAGACGTAGAATAAGTTGGAAATCACTCAACTGACAAGAGACTAGCTCTTCAATATAATATTATGATGATGATGATGATGATGATGATGATGATGAAGTGACATTGGCGTTATCACAACTCAATTCCTTCTATATTGCCAAAAGACTTGAAGTATAGAACTAAAACAATTACTTGAAATAAAATGAAATGAAAATGAAATGAAAAAAGTTTATTTCACACACAAAACAAAACACATAAAATTAAAAAAGAAAAAAAAAATATATATAAAAAGAGATAAAAAAAATAAAACATTAAATTGTGTGTGAAAAAGGTCCCGCCTCAGCATAAATGCGGACTCCTGAGGTGGAGCCAGCGCTGGTCTTCCGGCGGGACCCTTTTTTATCAGTCACAGAAACCCTGTCGTGCAACACTGCCGCCTCAAGGAGAAAAACCATAAGTGACAAAAAGTAAGTTTCGAGATAAATCCAAAAAACTTTGCACTTCTGTTTAATTGCTTTAACTTGAAAGTACAAAGTTGAAACTTTCGTTTTTAAATAAACGAATATCGCATAATTATTATGCATTGCAAACTTATCAATTATCTCTTTATTTTAATTAGATATTTAGAAAAAACAGTTACTGTCTCGTAAAATAAATCATAAAAAATACTGTCACTAAGAATAAAGAACACAAGTGTGCAATTATGTTTTTTGTGTTAGCTTTGCACTATGATATCTAAAAAAAAGAACATAAGTACACACTTATGGTCATCATTATAAGTTGGCCTCGGAGTTGAAAACACACAACTGAGTACTTGGGTTTTATTTATTTAGTCTTATCTTGTAATAGGGATTCATAAAAACACAATGAAAAATCAAATTAATTTATTTTATTTAAATTTTACCGTTTAGCCTATGATAATGAGATACCATAATACAATAATAACATTGGTGAAATAGGGACAGGCTGTGCAAAATTAATATTCAGATATGTTAATAAATAACAAATTAACCTCGATGTGGTGCTAATTCGATCTAGCAGGTCACACGTGAAACAAAAGATGTTTGATGTTCTCACGCGATCCTGCCATTAGCGGGAATGTTAAAATAATTCGTGTTTACAAATTGCGTTAATAGATTTGTTATTAAATTAGAAGCTTGCAGCACATGCCTAACTATTCATCATATACGTGGCATTGATAGAAGATAGAAGGGAAAAGGGGAAGACCAAGAAGGACCTCGTTGCTTATCTAAAACAAATAAACAAATAATGGCCTAATTCGAAATGATACGCTGTGGAATTATAGACCTTATTTGCAATGATTAAAGTATCAATTTGCAAACCGTAGTATTTTGGATTAGAGCGTTATTTTAGATAGGTAAGCAGCGATATATGGAGCAAATAAAAGAAAAAATAAAGGTTTCACTAAATTAAAAAGTGAAGGAAAGACGTAGAATAAGTTGGAAATCACTCAACTGACAAGAGACTAGCTCTTCAATATAATATTATGATGATGATGATGATGATGATGATGATGATGAAGTGACATTGGCGTTATCACAACTCAATTCCTTCTATATTGCCAAAAGACTTGAAGTATAGAACTAAAACAATTACTTGAAATAAAATGAAATGAAAATGAAATGAAAAAAGTTTATTTCACACACAAAACAAAACACATAAAATTAAAAAAGAAAAAAAAAATATATATAAAAAGAGATAAAAAAAATAAAACATTAAATTGTGTGTGAAAAAGGTCCCGCCTCAGCATAAATGCGGACTCCTGAGGTGGAGCCAGCGCTGGTCTTCCGGCGGGACCCTTTTTTATCAGTCACAGAAACCCTGTCGTGCAACACTGCCGCCTCAAGGAGAAAAACCATAAGTGACAAAAAGTAAGTTTCGAGATAAATCCAAAAAACTTTGCACTTCTGTTTAATTGCTTTAACTTGAAAGTACAAAGTTGAAACTTTCGTTTTTAAATAAACGAATATCGCATAATTATTATGCATTGCAAACTTATCAATTATCTCTTTATTTTAATTAGATATTTAGAAAAAACAGTTACTGTCTCGTAAAATAAATCATAAAAAATACTGTCACTAAGAATAAAGAACACAAGTGTGCAATTATGTTTTTTGTGTTAGCTTTGCACTATGATATCTAAAAAAAAGAACATAAGTACACACTTATGGTCATCATTATAAGTTGGCCTCGGAGTTGAAAACACACAACTGAGTACTTGGGTTTTATTTATTTAGTCTTATCTTGTAATAGGGATTCATAAAAACACAATGAAAAATCAAATTAATTTATTAAAGGTAAACAATGGTTATTTGTGATACGAGGTTGGTAAGTAAGACTTTACAAATGAGTTGACGAGTGATAAACCCGAGCCACAAGGTGAGGGTTTTCATCGTCACGAGTTTGTAAAACTTTGCCAACCGTGTATCATACGACGTTTTTCAATACATTTGTGAAAAAATTGGCAATTAATAACACAAAATTGAAAAATAAAAACAAAACAACGCAAAGTTTTACAAAAATGAGAAGTTTTGTTTTTAATTAGGTTAACTAAAATTATCAGGCAAAGGTTCGACGCGTTCAGCCACTGCGATTTTTTCGAATAAATAAAAGGTGGAAATCATTAAAATCTGAGGTAATTGAATTACAGTTTATAATAATTACAATCAATTTTGCAAATTCATTACGTAGTTTTGTATATTTATACATTTTTCTACGTATAAGTCGATATTTTTTATTTTTTTTTCATTTAAAACTCTTTGCTTGTAAACTTTTAAAATGGAGAATTAAAAAAACTTTTTTTTTATGTTAGAGAAGCCAGACAAACGAACTAGTGGGTCACCTGATGTTAAATGAACACCACTGTCCATAGACACTCGCAGCGCTTTACGCGATACCAGTGCGCTGTCGGCCCTGCAGAAAATTGTACCTACACTCGCCTCTTAAAGGCACCCAGGTCGTAACTCGATAGGAAGACCCCAGCGGGAAGCTCGTTCCAGATATTGCAAGTTTGTGGAAAAAAGACCGCTTAAAACGCACCGTCGAAGACTGCCATTCATCAACATGATGACGATGAAATGAACGCTTACGACGGGTGGATCTGTAATGGAACCCCGCAGCTGGAATGAGGTCAAAGAGTTCCTCAGAGCATTCCCCGTTGTAGATCTTATAGAACACGCAAAGGGAGCTAACGTCTCTGCGGAGAGCAAGAGGATCGAGTTTATCGGAGAGTGAGGGGTTGCCGACGACTCGGGACGCCCTGCGCTGTATACGATCAAGTGAAAGCAGCTGATATTGGGGTGCGTCAGCCCAGAGACAAAAAAAAACTGTAAAAAATCGCACTAGTGCGGTAAAATGAACTTACGAACCATCCTTTCCTTTCTTTCGAATCCTTTGAAAGTTAATTTTTCGAGCAAATGTTTTGAAAAATAAATGAGATGCTTATAGAGATTTTTGGGTAATCATAATAACCAAACTAAAATTAAACGTTATCAGTATGCCCCAAGTACTACTAATTATATTTTGCGAAGTAGATAGTTGGGGTTCAGTTGGTAAGCTTCGGATCTCTGAGGAAAGCTCATCAATATCAAAGGCCGATGGAGATACATTAGATGGAGCATAGTCTTTGCCTTTGACAGAGTCATCTGAATCCTCAATCACACACTGTTTATCAGAACCATCTGAATTTAATTCAGATCTGGGACATAAATTAGTCTTTAATACATCGCAAGCCGGCCAAATCCTGTCCTTGAGGGGCCGGGGTGAGGACGACTACTAGCCTGATAAAGCATAAGTAGCAACAACATTTACAAAACAAACCACAAGACCATATTTTATGAAACCGATACTAAGCAGAAAAAGCATAAGATATAATCATACGAGGTTGAAAAAACATAACTTGTAACTTGTGCTTTTTCAGTGTCCGAGATTTTTAATTGATGAAAATCGTTAACTAAAAAGAAACAGCATTTCTATCAACTTGTGTGTTTTTTGCATCAAATTTTTAAAAAAAAACCAACATAAGTTTTTTCTTCTTATTATAAAAATGTTTGGCGCAAGTCGAAGACAACAATTTAAAAAAACACAAGTGGTTACTTAAGTAGTTTTCTGTCTATGAATATATAGTTATGTCTTTTCTTCCTCCAACAGGAAGTAAAAACAACAAAATGGCATGGACTTGTGCTCGTCTAAATCATGACCTGTAAGAGATATCCGAACAAATGCTAGACAGAAAAATCACATTTTTTTCCCGGAGTGCGAGGCTGGTAAAAAGTCAATTTTGCAAAAAATGTCACTTATGGTTTTTCTCCTTAAGGCGGCAGAACACGGCCTTAAGCGGTATGCTGAACGCAAAATATATACTTTGATCACCCGCGAGCTTACGATAGCTACGTTTATGCAAGAAATGTGTATTCATGCAGTTCCTCCACCGCCACGCGGTAGAACACACACAAAACACACAAACCCATCTAACCACACTAACTGACGCGTTTCGAACTCAACTCACTATTTGAATTTCTTCACAGATGTGTGCAGGATCCTTGCAATGTTCTCCTCCATGCACAACTCATGCATGCCTCATGGTTCAAATGTAATTAAAACCCAGAGAACCATGACCCTCTGCTTGAGAGGCCATAGGGCAAACCCTAAATTTTGTTGTACTTATCCGAAAAAAACGACGAAACGAAACAAAACAAGTCTTCAATCAGTGTGTCCTACCCGTCATGACATACGGTGCCGAAACATGGACACTCACTGTAGGGCTGGTCCAAACTTTAAAGTTGCTCAACGTGCTAAGGAAAGGGCTATGCTCGGATATTCTCTAAAAGATCGAATTCGTAACGAAGTGACCCGACAGAGAACCAAAGTTATCGACATCCCACCGCATTAGCACGCTGAAGTGGCAATGGGCAGGCCATATAACCCGAAGAACCGATAACCGTTGGGGTAGAAGAGTTCTTGAGTGGAGACCACGGATCGGCAAACGTAGCGTGGGACGTCCTCAGACTCGGTGGAGCGATGATCTTCGCAAGGCGGCTGGCAAGAGCTGGATGAGAGTGGCCGAGGATCGTGCTCAGTGGCGTGCCATGGGAGAGGCCTATGTCCAGTAGTGGACGAACATAGGCTGATGATGATGATGATGATGATGATCCAAAAAGGACCAAAATTAATCATTTCTTAAGCAAACTCTTAAGCAACTACTTTTTTTTTAAAAAGGTATCCTTTTACAACCAATTGAAGGCATCATCCCCGCAATTAGCTGTACATCATCTTGGTTCGTCATTATCATACAACAGCTCAAGATTATCATGGCCCTTAATTCTAGCTAAGCCTCTAACGACTCGTCCTTTCAGCGCTCAAGGACTCTCGCTCCGCAAGGGATACCTTATCTGCTATCTCTGGATTTGCTCATTATGACGATATTTTGAAATCTTGAAGGGTTTGATTTTAACAATCTCAATTTCAAAATTTACGTAGCTCTTGTCTTTGAAATTCAGCTTTAACAGGGATCTTTAGCATCATAGAAGCGCATCAAGGCTATCTATCATCCCTCTCCATGATTATAATCGTGAATTTTATATAGTCTAAGATCCGAATATACAACAACCTTCACCGAACTGGTTAATGGATGAAAAGTATTATATATTAAACTAGCGACCCGCCCTGGCTTCGCACGGGTGTAACTTTGAAAAATAGGGATGAAAAAATATAGAAAGTATATAAATTTAAGGCGGTAACTTTATATTTTTACCTCTTTTTCTCCAAACTATACCCACACAAAGTCAGGGCGCGTCGCTAGTTTTATCAATTACAAGTATTAATAAAAATATTAGTAATGAGTGAGAATCCCAAAAGTTTAAAACATCGACTTATTGCTTTCAGCTACTCTACAAGATGGAACTTTAAGCTTTCCTGTGTTTCTAGCAGCCTTTGTTTTATCGACGTCAGTGAGACAGTCACATTTTGTAGTTGCGTCTACAGGATCCTAGTTCCAGCCATCACCACGTCCCAGGTTTGCCGCCAGGGTGACCACACCCTCGGTTGAGATATGGCGCAGCGGCGCTGATTTATCACGCGTGTGAAAAATTGGATCGCCCCGAATGGCACGGGTAAAATAATGAAACGGAAGCTTTCTGTGCGTATGCGATGCATAAAAAACTCATTTTTTGGGATACGTATTGGAAATATTAGTTAATGGTGGAGTTGCGTAAACTCTGGCCGTGAAAGCTGATACTGCAAAATATCAGCTTTAGATAACTTTAAGTTCAATAGATACTAAATTAAAAAAAAACCGCCTGTATAATTCTCGTTCCCTTGGTAATTCCGGGAAAATAATATACTCTATGTCATTCTCGGAACTGAGACAAGTCTAATGATACCTCACACTTCAAAATCCATTGAACCGCTTAGGCTGCAGGGCGTGCCAAAGAATGATACATACATACATACACATAAAGATACACATACATAAATACATTTGCTCGAAAAACATAACCCTCCTTCGACAGTCGGGGAAGATTAGCGTGTAGCAACACACATAGTGTGAAAAATACGATAACGATACTTGTGAAGAAAAATAATTTTACATCATCATCATCCTCCTAGCTTATATACATCAATTGCAGGGCACAGGCCTCCTCTAAGAATGAGAGGGCTTGGGCCGTAGTTCCCACGCGGGCCCAGCGCGGATTGGGAACTTAACATACGCCATTGCATTTCTTCTCAGATATACCGTAAAACTCATGGTGAATTTCAAATGGTAATATCTCACATAAATTCCGAAAATTTCTCTAAGTTTGAATGAGTGTTAGCCCGGGCTCGAACACCCGATCCTCTGTTTGAGAAGCCATAGGTCAAACCACTAGACTACCACAATATACGAAAAAAAAATTTAGACTCGTTAAAAAAATGGTATTCAGATACAACTAAACCCAAAAACTCCCTTGTCTAAAATGTTCTCAACGTAATAAAAAGGTCAAGTTATTATAAGCCCCGAGCAAAGACATGGCTATATCGGGGCATCCAAAACACTTGAATGAAATTACGGTTGTCTAAATCTCTAACCCTGCCGCTGCCGTAGGTATGTAAAACAAGACGGCAGGTCCCCCAGGCCCGCGTGGCCGGTCACGTTGCCTGTCGATATTCTATCGGGTACTTGGGTAATTTATGAACCCTCTAGCCTCTATGAATTATGGCCGCCTGAGCCCACTCGGCAGTGGAGTGTTATGTTTAGGGGTTTTATAAGATGAAACGTGACATGACAATGCTCGTGGTATTAGGGTTCATGGGACGTTAGGGTTATGGAAAAGATTTTGTAAGGTTCATTTTTGTATGTATACTTGATGAGGCTGTTGCATGGAGACTTAGCATTTTCAATTTTAAATGTACTCCATTTTTTTCAACATAATATAGTATTGAGTTTTTCTAACTCTGAATTCTGAATCAAAAGTGCTAATTGATTTGGATGATAAAAAAATGTCCTCAATTTTTCATATATTTTTTGTGTTCACTTCGTAAATATCGCAACACACGTCACTCGCCTTTTAGGACCTCAGTTATACAACCGTTGCATAAAATATTATATTGTTTCAGCAAACTGTTAGGTTAGTTTGAATGAACAGCGTAAAGGTTTTCTGTTCTTACTTTACTGTCCGTAGATAATGCTTAATAGCTTTTATATCCTCATATAGATACTCCAACGTATAGGGCACCATAGGTATTGGCCAAAAACGTTTCTAAGACTAATATCCTCTTTGATTTTTGTAACGTAGGAATTATTTTATTACATTGCCCTCTCGTAGATTAGGTTACGAACAAAACAAGTAATCGGGAGGCCAAATACCTGTGATTTGGCTCGGTTATTCACCGTGACTTTTTGTTGGAAGCTCCTCTATAAGGCTCTACAAAGCATTAAAATAAAGATCAAATCAGATATCATTGATAATTTGAGTATTTAAGTACAGAGCGACGACCTGGTCAAGGTTGCGGAAACACGTTGGATGCGGATAACACAGGGCCGGTCTGTTTAGCGAACGTTGGGAGGAGGCCTATGTTCAGCAGTGGACGTCTTTCAGCAGGAATGATATGATGAGTTAGAGTATTATTATAAGCAATAAGTTTTTTAATTCCAATTTTTTTCGAGTAACGTGCCCTAAGAGTCGTATGATTGTTAGCACGGGATTCAATTGGTTAATTTACCTACACTTGAAAAACTTTATTTCTGGTAAGTTTAACTTAC
Organism: Archips xylosteana; assembly: GCA_947563465.1. Classification (NCBI taxonomy): domain Eukaryota; kingdom Metazoa; phylum Arthropoda; class Insecta; order Lepidoptera; family Tortricidae; genus Archips; species Archips xylosteana. The sequence continues at coordinate 19,765,033 of OX387360.1, forward strand.
CTTCAGTTCATGACATCCGTAATACCAAAGCCGTAGATGCCTAGTGATTTGACCTATCTATCTATCTATCTACAGCCATTGTCCGTCTACTGCTGGACGTGGGCCTCCCTCATATTGCGCCAAAATTCGCGATCCTGGGCTTCCCTCATCCACCCACTGCCAGCTGTCCTCAGGTCATCAGTCCAACGTGTTGCAGGGTGTCCCACACTACGCTTTCCTAAACGTGGTCTCCACTCCAGGACACGTCTGCTCCAACGATCGTCAGTTGTACGGCAAACGTGACCAGCCCATTGCCACTTCAGCGTGCTAATCCTTCGGGCTATGTCAACGACTTTCGTCTTTTGTCTTATATGATCGTTGCGGACCCTATCTCTCAACGAGATACCGAGCTTAATATGTATTTATTTATATAAGTATGTTTATCCGTTGTCTAGTACCCATAGTACAAGTTTTGCCCAGTGGGACTAGGTCAATTAGTGTCGATCGTCCCAAGATTTATTTATTTATTACGGAATTTACGTAGACCTTTTCAACATTATGATAAAACTCCACAAACCTGAAGGAATACAGTGGTCTGTCTGAAGATACTGGTCCGCATTGAGTAGGGGAGACCGAGGACAGTTGACACAGAGGAGAGTAGACACAACGTCGATTTTTTAGAACTTATTAACTGCTAGCGAGCTCGCAATAGCGCGTTTGATAGCTCGAGACTTGAACTAAAAAACGCGCGCTATTGCGAGCTCTCTAGCAGTTAATAAATTCTAAAAAATCGACGTTGTTTCTACTCTCCTCTGTGTCAACTGTCCTGGATGTCCCCTACTAAAAACCAAGCCTTCTCAACCTAAAAGCCTGTGCCCAGCACTGACACTTGTATGGCAATGATAATCTAAGGCTTGATTTCCTCCTACGCTGACATCGGTCGCTGACGTCGGTCGCGCGTACGAATAAACACAATACTCTATGGGCCACCGCACAGCGACGCTGACGTCCGCGGCAGATTTATTGCTACGCGCCGCTGATGGCGCGCGTCGGTCTCGCTCGTCAGCGCGCGCGCGTCGGTGCGCTGACGCGCTATACACCACTATCGCGCGCTCAGTGCGAAGCTGACCGGTCCTGCGCTGACACGTCGGTCGAGCATACGAATAAACACAATATTCTATGGGGCACCGCACAGCGACGCTGATGGCCGCGCATTTGTCATATATACGCGACCGACCGAAATCAAGCCTAAAGACGCAATTTTATTCCAAAAATCACCCAACATTATTAAATAAACGCAACCCCAACAATACCGAAACCGCCCCAGACAATAACGTGTGAAAACACTATTGCTTAGGGATCCTCGGGAGGTATTCGAATCAATCCGATTTCCGGGGCAAGCCCCTTTATTATTAATCTTGACTGATCCGTCCTTCTTACGATATCGGCTTTCTTTGTTTTATTGGCTTAGCCAGTATTCTGAGGACCTCGTTTGCAAAATATACAGCCTGATATTTGCCCTGGGGTACAGCTGTTTTTTTGCGGCAGATATAAAGATCTGTGATAGTTAGTGATCGTTATTAACGTGCAGTTTTCATAGCAAAGTATGGTTGGCAAAAAAATATATACAAATATTTTTAATATTATACAGTCTAGAGACTACAGTCGTTAGCGTAGAACCTGCGGTGCTGATAATATAAATGTGTAGTTGGCGTTGAAAGGGTTAAAATTAAAATTAAAATAGACAAGGCAGATATTTAAATATTATATACAAATAAAAAAATAAAAAATTGAAATATATGTATGTTCGAATTTTAGTGTAAGTAATTAATTTAAAAGGATGCATGTAATAATATCGATGCCTTGGTCCACACTCGTGCTGATTACAATGAACTGCACAATTGGGTAGTAGTTTTGTACATTAGGACATACAGTGCTAATTTGTATGTGCGGTTCATTGTAATTAGAATGGGTGTGAACCAAGGTATCGATATATGTATAAGTAGGTATAAATAATTATTGTATCCACTAATGCAAAATAAAAAAGTCCGGAAGGAAGGAGCGGTCCCTCCCAACTCAAGTATTGCTATACTTACCGGGAGGAGCCGCGTGGACATAATTGGATGTACAATTAATTAGTGTGATAACTAACATTTTTTTTGACCGTCTCTAAATGAAGGGTATAAATTTTTGTTAAAAAAATAGTATTTACCAGCTTTTTTACTCAATAAATTTTACTAAAGAAGAGTTCTATCTTGCGGAGATGATCCCAGCAAACCACCAGGATTTTACTGACTGCTTATTGTATTGTTACCAGATTTACATAAGTATGCCAAATTTGAGCTCAATTGGATATCATGAAGTGATCGAAAAATGATTTGAAAATTTTGAAACCACAACCTCACAACACTCACTCAGTGGTTTTAACGACCGCTTTAGCCTAGTTGGTAGTGACCCTGCCTACAAAGCAAGAGGTCCTGGGTTCAAATCCCGGTAAGGGCATTTATTTGTGTGATGAGCACGAATAGTTGTTCCTGAGTTATGGATGTTTTCTATGTATTTAAGTATTTATTTATCTATTTAAGTATGTCTATCGTCGTCTAGTACCCATAGTACAAGCTTTGCTTAGTTTGGGACTAGGTCGATTTGTGTAAGATTGTCTCCTAATATATTTTATATTTATTTATTATTTAACTAATAAATATTTTTGATTTTTTGATACAATACAAATAAATACAGATTCACATGCACTTCAGATACTTAATGTAACTTATAATAGGCCTAATTGTGTTTCTACGACATGACATCAATACATTTTGTTCGGCGTGCTGACGTGCGACGTGATATTTTTTAAGATAACAACATAAAGGGCCAAAAAAGTTTTGTTAATGTGAATGACCATATCCTGAAGTCAATATTTTACAGTTATTAAATAATAATATTCCATATTTACATGTATTGATTTTTATGCCAACGATGACTTTGTTAAGAAAGCTGCACGATGATAACGAACACTAGTGATAGTGTAGCCGTATCTATGTGACATGTCTAGGTATATTGCCACTGAATGACCTAATAGTTCGGGTACTGCCGGTTCGGCGAAAATTATTCATTTGGCAAATGTTTCATTTGACAACTGTTAATTTTTTTCTGATACTGTAAACTATTCAGGGTATATTTCTGGACTATCATGTAGGTTAGGTTAGGTTAGGTTTGTTTTATAACAATCCTGAAAAGGTTACAGTTTCAGAAAAAAAAAATTGCCAAATGAATCACTTGCCAAATTAATCATTTAGCGAAAAATTTTTCGCTGAAATATTAGTAAACCTTAAAAATCTCGTGTCACTGTGTTTGTTATCGAACTCCTCCGAAACGGCTTGACCGATTTTATCAAATCTTTTCTCTATATTTGGTAGGTCTGAGAAATAGGTGTGGGTTATTTTTTATACCCCTATTCTTCGCAAACGGAATCGCAGGCAACAGTATTAGTATAAAAAATAAAAAAAATCGAGTTTTAGTTGTTTAATATTATGTATTTGTCTATTTATATACTTAAGTATGTTTATTTGTTATCTGTAGCCCATAATACAGTCAGTTCGCTTAGCTTAATTTGGGGCTAGGTTAATTGTTGTTAATTGTCCCATGCTCTGATATATTTTTATTATTTACACACTTATTTACTGAGTATCTAAATACAAAATGTGTCAGTTGCAAAATTATAAAATACTCGTATTTTATAATTCGGTTATATCTTCGCAACTTAAATATCAAGCTTTTATTTAACTTGCAGCGTTAATTATATTTGTGAGGTTGTGGTTTCAAAATTTTCAAATCATTTTTCGATCACTTCATGATATCCAATTGAGCTCAAATTTGGCATACTTATGTAAATCTGGTAACTATACAATAAGCAGTCAGTAAAATCCTGGTGGTTTGCTGGGATCATCTCCGCAAAATGGAACTCTTCATTAGTAAAATGCATTAAGTAAAAATCTGGTAAATACTATTTATACCCTTCAATTAGAGACGGTCAAAAAAAATGTTAAATAAGAATAACAATAAGATAATTTATTTGCATAAACATGAGTTAATATTACATTACAAAGTTGTTCTAGTTATAAAAGAGTCCGTCATGTTTTGCCTTTCGGCGTACAAATTCTATACACATATTACTACACTAAATAAATAGGTACATACTAATACAATTGATTATTCATGTCATTTAAAAATTCATTACTATTTCTACACTTACTAATTACACTTATTAGGTAGGTACATATTGATACAATTAAAAATCCATGTCATTCAAGAATTCATTGATATTATAATAACATTTCTTTTGTAATAATTTTACCATCTCTCGCTTAAACTTATTCATATTAGTGTATCTAATTACTTTTGGTATCTTATTATAAATTTAGTTTAGCAATAAACTATGCACTAAAACTAAATTACGTTCTGCAAACGTTAATTTAGTTTAATATCATCCCCATACGTCAGGAGTTCTCCTAAAGAAATCAAAGGAAAATCCAAACAAAACAAAATTGAAACATCCCCTAAAATATTAAAACTTGACTGTAATCCGATTAGTTTAGCAGCCCAAACAAACATTGCACCTAAAGTTTGTTCATCACCATTTGCCGAACTGAATTGAATCAGGTCAGTGCTTCTTTGTTATAATTTCGTTCTTTCCCTCACTGTTTCACTCGAATTGCTTGCGATGCCGCTTCATTTGTCACTCCGCCGTCGTAGTTAGAACGTCACAATTTGAGTTTGTTGAATAAAAAAGCGGCAAGCGCGAGTAGAGTTCAATTCACGTATTTAATTTTTTTAGCCAACGTTTTAAGTTAGAATTTTTTAATTATTCACTTCAGAAATATTTTTGACCACGCAACCTTACCAGGTTGTCGCTTGATCTTTTTGGAGGCCTACCCACACTGCTACTGAGCTTCCCTCAGTCCCAAAACGTCCTCATTGTCATATGGTCTACTGTTCTGATTCGCCAAAATTCCTATATCGTCACTTTCCTATCTTGTCCGCTTTCCTACGCGGGCTAGAGTACCAACTTGTCAACATTTCTATTTTGACCACAGTGCCAACTTGTCAACAATCTTATTTCGACTACAGTGCTAATTTTTCAACATTCTTATTTCTACCAAGCCAAGCAGCACTGTGGTTGATAAAGAAATATGGACGATGGCACTGGTGACCAAGTAGTACTGTTGTCGATAAAATAGGAATGTAGACAAAAGACAAGAAAGCGGATGGTTAGGATGGTGACATGGAATATTAAGCTGACGATATGGCACGATTTAAAAAGGTGACGAAATGTGACGTGGACGTAGTCATCCTGAGTCGTTAAAAGATGATGACAGAGTGAAATAGTTCTCTTTTGTCCAACTTTTGTGGATAACAAAAAAGAAAATTTCCAATCAAATGAATCAGGACATTTTGGGGAAGATAAAGTTAAAGATAACAGTGAAGCTCCGTCAGTTAGGCTCAGTTTCATTCACGCTATTTACCTATAAATTTCTAAGCAAGTCGGTAACTAAAATTAAATGTACAACGTAAGAAATTCTCAGTTAGGTTTCAATGTGCACAATTCGGGTGAACAATAAGTTATCTTTCCACATTAACGATTCCCGTCGTTTGGCTAGCATATTCCAACTGTTCCTCAGTTTTTCATCAAATATTTTCCTGAAACCACAGATCAGTGGAGCGAATCTCGCTTCGTATATTCGCGATCTTCCTTTATTCGGTTGACTCGAGATGGAGAAACATTGAGTTAAGGATTCACACAATGTTTACACAAAAGTTAAGTGGCTATAGCCAATATTTTAGTCAAGTCTTAATCGGCATGTGGAATGCCTGGCCAGCTTTTTTTTAGCCCCTTTAAATAATCACTAATTTTATGTCCACTGGAGAGACAAAATTTTCGTTTTTACGCTGCGTATGATCCATTTGCTTTCATCAATTAAAAATAACATATATTATATCTGTATTTTATGGTAAATACTTAATTACTTTTCATTTTATCTGAATTATAGATTCTGAAATCGCCAAATAAAATACACAAACGGTAGCTAAATTTGATACATAATTAAATGCCTATGTTAAATGTCCTTAAATATCTAGTTTCTCAAAAGCTTGAATGTTCGTAATTCTATGAAGTCCTAGGAGTAAGTTATAAATACATCTAGTGACTACGAAAGCGGCTTAGATACAGTACGCGGCCATAAAGATTGCACTCGGTCTTTGAAAAAAGACCCTGCAAATGTCGGACATTTGCAGTCTTTTTCCAATGACCGATGTGTTTTTTTTGTGTTTTTTTTGTGTAACACTCAAAAAACACATCGGTCTTTGGAAAAAGACTGCAAATGTCCGACATTTGCCGAGTCTTTTTTCAAAGACTGTGTGCAATCTCTATGGCCGGTTACTGTAACTGCCTTATTCACTTATTAAATTTAGACGACCGATTAACCTAGGCTAGTGGTAACAGAAGATAAAGCTACCTCTAGCTAGGGGTTCATGTTTCAAATCCCAGTACTCAAAATCAAAATCAAAATGTTTATTCTGTAAGTAGGCCGCAAGGAGCTATTTTACTCGTCAATTTTTTTTAACTACCAGGGCTTTCGGAATGACCATCATTGCCAAGAGGAATGAGCCACAAGAAACTTGGCAGAAAGTCATATTTTCAAAGCAAAATTACAATTACAAACAATAAATTAAAAATTTTAGACGACCGGATAGCCTAGTTGTTAGAGAACCTGACTACGAAGCTTGAGGTCCCGGGTTCGATTCCCGGTCGGGGCAGACATTTGTGTGAATAATACAAATGTTTGTGCTCGAGTCTTGGGTGTTTAATATGTATTTAAGTATGTATCTATCTATATAAGTATGTTAATCCGTTGTCTAGTACCCATAGTACAAGCTTGGCTTAGTTTGGGACTAGGTCAATTGGTGTGAATTGTCCCGTGATATTTATTTATTTGTTTTATTTTATTTAAAAACCCCTAACGCAATTACGTCATACGTATGTTTGAACATAATGTAAATGCCCATTATGCTTCTAAGATCCCTTCCGCAGCTGACAGAAGAGCTGATAACTTTAGAACGGCCGAACCGATTTTGATGAAATATATCGAAGAACCATCGCCAAAAACCTGCTTTCTAATAAAAAAAAAACCTATCCAAATCGGTTCACCAGTCTAAGACCTATGATGCCACAGACAGACAGACACACACACACACACACACATAGTGGTCAAACTTATAACACCCCTCTTTTTGTGTCGGGGGTTAAAAAATTGATATGAAAATATAAAGCAGAGTTAACTAGTAATTAACTAAACTTTCTCTCACTTTGACCCTTCTAGAACGTAAATTAGAATAATTACAAAGTAATAAGCACCCTCAATTCATAATTTCAAGAAACATCTCTAAAATACTTCCCTTTGTTAAAAGAATAGGACAGAGTTCAGTATCTAGCCTCCTGTAATGCACATCCCAGTTGTCAAACCCGAAACTTCTTCAAATGATGTAGTCCGTTTTGGTCTACCATTCAGTCATATTAATAGGAATAAATGGACAGAAAATTCCGCTTAGCCCTATTAGTAGAACTTAACGGACAAAATTATCCATTTAGTTCCACTAGTAGAGCTAAACGGAATGACTGCATTAGGCAACCCACGCCTTATGTCGACAAAGCCCCGCTTCTCGGGGCTCCTATTTCTGGGCTGTCTGCCCTTCGGGCATCAGAAGATCCCTAACGAACCTAACCTACCTATTAATGTGTAAAAAATATCTAACCAGCCTTATTTCGTGCATGGAGTATTAAGGCTAAACGGATTATTTTGTCCGTTTAGTCCTATTAAAATTCGTGCCAAAAGTAGTAGGACTAAATGGATTATTTCGTCCGTTTAGCCCTTTTAGTGTGTCTGAATGGTAGACCAAAACGGACTATACTCTTTAAATGCCGCTAGCGCACATGTGCAATCAAATGTCTGTAAATCTATAAAAAATAAAATATATTAGTGGACAATCTTACACAAATCGACCTAGTCCCAAACTAAGCAAAGCTTGCACTATGGGTACTAGACGACGATAAACATACTTATATAAATAAATAAATACTTAAATACATAGAAAACATCCATAACTCAGGAACAAATATTCGTGCTCATCACACAAATAAATGCCCTTACCGGGATTTGAACCCAGGACCTCTTGCTTCGTAGGCAGGGTCACTACCAACTAGGCTAAAGCGGTCGTTTCTATCAAAGCGGCAGTTGGCAAAAGACACGTAAACGCATACAGCGCTGGCACTAAACGTGGAGATCAAAAAAGTTTTACCAATTAAATATAAATTATACAAATCTGGCTCAATAAATAAAAACAATATGAGCATAAAGATAAAGTGCCAGTTTTTCCAGGTAAGCATGCATGCTACTAATTGGAAATGCAACTTGTTCCACTCTAACTTGGTGAGACTGCGATTAATGAGTTAAATTTATTGCATTAATAACAACGGGTTCAGGATGCTGATGGGACTGCCACGCTGGTGTAGTGCATCTGGGATGTTTGCGGGGGCAAGGATCGACAGTTTTAGTGCGATTCTTCGCAAGAGAACTGCCTCCCTGATGTGCCGGGTGCGTGACAGTCCCAACAGCCTCCTGCAGCTGGTTTGGACTGACCCTGCCTGTGCGATGAGTAGGCACTGGAACTCTGTGCATATGGAGTCCAGGGGTGGCATTTATAGTTTAATGTAGTAATAAGCCCTATTTTACTTACTTAATAAATAACATAGCTAATAAGTCATGTAAACTAACACAATATGGACTTGTTCTGAATTAAATTATTATTATTATTATTATTTATTATTATAATTAATAAATTTCATGTTAACTTTGCGCCCTAGTTCTTAAGGAAAGCTTTTCAGTGACTTTTGTCCCAATCTTCCTATCTTAGTTAACTTTTACATTCGTTAAGCTCAAGTACAAGTTTTGAAACCAAAGTTTGGCGACACACCCTAAATTAATAAAAAGATTTCGCAAATTTGTAGCCTCGGAGATAATAATGAGATGGAGGAATACGGAGCGCTTTGTTCGCTAAGTAATCCTTACTTAATTAATTCGTCGGGAGTAAAAAAAGTTTGTTAAATTGGAAACCAAATAATACGGCCGGTCCCCGCGGACGAGCCCACTTCGCTGCTTAATTTGTTCACAAGTCTTCCGTTCAGAAATTTCTCTTAAAGTGGGTGCCTCTTTTCAACTCAACACAACGTTCGCGGAAACAATGTGAAAGTTCCACCTCAGGCCCTGATCAATTGTGGAGGGTAATTTAGGCGCCCACCTACAGGCGTCAATCTTCAGTATTTTATACAAACGTCCCCAGAATTAGATTAGTAAAGTTACGCAATAATTTTCGAGGAATGGAATCGAAAGTTTCCTTTTAGATGTAACAATGGAAGCAGTTTCTCCTGTGCAATCAGCCGTTATTAGAAACACATTTGGCAGAAACAGTATTTCGCCGAGTATCGTGCCAAAAAAATGTGTTTCGCCAAACGAAGGCACGTAACCCGGAGCCATTCGATAACGAAATATTAATCCGGTCCACTGAACTATACGGTTACTCTATCAATCATTCAGCAAGTATCCGAAAGTTATGGAGTTGCAAACAAGGGAGAGTAACTTACGGTCCCGGCGAGTCCGTCGATAACAGGCACTGTACCACGTGTCACTTCACTCAGTGTTAACTTGTACGCACTTGCCAAATCTTTGTTAGCCACTTACGTAAATTTATGTCAATTCGATGCGATGTTTTGACGTCTCGCAGTGATTACAAACACAACACTAGCAGAAATCGTATTTTATACGTCACTCGGCACTAATTTAATCACAGTAATGCGTTACAGAAGTGTAATTATGATTTGTTGCAGCGAAAACACAAGGACATCGCGTTGGCGCTGGATGGCGCCCAACGTGGGGCCGCTGGGGAACCGAGCGGCGTGGACGTGCACTCGCGGCGGCGGCTCGCCTGATACTGCCGGGTGCGCACGCCTGAGCCCGGCCGGCCCCCCCCACCCTCACCCCTTTGGACCCCCACTGCAATTCGGCAACAAAAAAATCACATCAGAAAGAAACCATTCCCTGTCATTGCGCTTCAATAGACGCTATCTCACCCCTTGATTCTTAAGTGCTAGTCTTTCAGTTATAAGTTATCGGCGCCATTTTGAGGTGTTAATGACGTCGTGCGGCTGATTTATGTTAGAATCGTGTACCTTACTAAATCAAGGGCTGCTAATTTATATAACTGAATCGAAAGCTCGTGAAATTTGCTTTCGGTGAAGTTTAGAAGTGAGGCGTTTGAGACGGTTCTTTCAGCTTTAAGACGTACGTGAACATCAAAAGGTAGGATGTTCAAAGGAGTTCGCACATATTCGTATTCATATAATATTAGCTCGTTCTCGTTACTTGTTGCCATGTATTTTTATTTACGTGGTAAGTTATGATCGTTAGGGGCTTAACGTTGAGCCCACGTAGTCTCGCTTCGTGCTCTTCTGACTAAGGAGGTACTCTTGATGCTTTAAAAAAAAATCTTTCCTATTAAGGCATGGATGGACGTTGAATTGTTACAGTTTCGTCAAATTGAATGTGTCTTAGAGAAGTTATTCTAGTCGTTTCGTAAAGCGTTTTTCTCTTGTCCTTACTATAACGAGAATAGATGTTGCCTTGTTGAAATATTATTTGAGTGGCGCTGCTCGAGTTTGTTCGGAATTTTCTTTGTATTGTTAAGTAAGAACGATTAGGTTATTCTTTCATGAACTTGTCATGTTATTAAAAAAAGAATAGCCCATGTCCAGAAGAAATAATAAGAAACATTTTAGCATCTTAATTCTTTTATCGCCAGCCAGTACTGGTGTCCCACTGCTGGGCAAAGGGCTCTCCCCCAGGGCTTCTAAGGTGCTCTGACTGCTTTGAGAATGTGTCTAGGGCGCAAGCCACATAGAATAGATGTGAGATGGGGGCGCGTCGCATGTTCCGTGTCGTATATTCACAGGCCGCGCTTCTTTACATTTAGTATGAAAACTGACTCAAGAGGCGCCGAGAATGCGACACGCCCTCGTCCCACGTCTCTTCTGTGTGGCTTGCGCCGAGGTCATCTTGCATTCTTCACCATGGCCTGGTCTATCGCGTCACCGATAACAGAACTGTCTTGGAACACTCATTGAGTGGTAACCTGCGCCTGCTTCTCTGGTTGCTTGTGGCACATAACCAGCCCAATCCCATTTAAGCCTGGCGATTGCTTTCCCTTCTTCAAATATAGCTTTTGAGCGCGGTAGTATAGTGTACCGGACTCAATCGGGCTTTTTGACATCTAAAATGCTGCGCTCAGAAGCTCTTTGGTACACCTTTAACTTGGACTTGTGAAACTTGGTTATGGACCATGTTTTGAGCACTGTAGGTAAGGATGGGCAGTATATAGTACCTACATGAGTTGAATAAATTGACAAAGTAAAAAGTGTTCTTCAGAAAAAATATACTTTTATCTTTAGAAGTTTAAAATTTAGATCAATTGAAACGCCTGCGTATTTGGCCAGCCAAAGAAGTGTTCTTATCGAATTAATATATCGCGGACTTTGAACTAGAAGTTGACACACCAAATACATAACAAACATATTGCAGTTCGTATAACGAATAAACCATGCAAGTGTTGCCATATTTTTTCATTTTTGACTATATCTGACGCTTGTGCTGACACGGTAGATTTAATTTTAGGTTTAGGTTTTAGTAAAAGGGTCACACTGAAAACCGGCGCTGGCCGCAACACCATGCCAGAGTTACTTATATGAAACGCTAAAAATGTTAGTCCGATTTTTTTTTGCTTTTTTTAAATACTAATTTGGAATTCTTACGATTAGGCATTCAGTATTTTGGTTTTTTAATCATTCGAAAAATTATATTTTTCTCTAAATCTCATTTTTCTGTAAATAGTTAAAGTTTTGGCACTTTAAGTAAGTATTGTATTTATGTATGTATGATAATTTTGTTCTTCTTTATATTTCTAGTTTTGTTCTTCTCTTTTGAAATCATAGTGTTACTTAAGACGGAGCTCAGACTGACTCAAAGCATACTCGTACTCCGACAAAGTGCCCAAAACATTTGAAACAATTCACTATTTCATTCCACACATTTCCATGCATTATCTGTAATTCAATCATAGAAATTGAGCTACTGTTGAACAAAAGAGCATATTATTTGCGTCTTTTGGTACTAAAACTTTTCTTTTCTTTATTTCTATTTCATTTGTAAGATTATTAATAATAATACTGAATTGTTTCATCTCCTAACATAGATCCAAGGCATAAACTAACACAATCTATAGATTAATACTGTTTTAAACTTTCGTGATTTTCACTCACAATTACAATTATTTAATCTATAGATTTTACTTTTCTTTTTCTCTTATTAGCCTGACATAGTGTCCCACTGCTGGGCAAAGACCTCCCCTCTTGACCCCCACAACACCAGGTCTGACGCAATATCAGTCCAGTCCATACACGCCCAAGGTGTCCCGCCATCTTCTTGATCTGCCTCGTCGTCGCCGGCCGTTCTCCGGCACCCACCAAGTAACTGTGTGAGCCCATCTTTGTGGGTGCATGCGACAGACGTCCAGTCCCATTTTAGCTTAACAGTCTTTTTACCATCGTCGACTATGCGTGTTTTTGAGAGTAGCGTGGTGTTCCGAATTCTATCTATCTTCTTCACGCCTCATATGCTGCGTTTGATCGCTTGTTGGCAAACCTTAAGTTAGATTTTACCAATCAAGCCTGACATACATCGAATGTGGAATTTTATGAAATTGTAGTAAACAAATAATTGTTATTTTTGCATGATATTAATTTAATGCATGAAGTTAAAATTTAATATTTATTACTTACATAAAATTATAATCGTTATCTTTATTGTATAATATTGCTGTGATTGTTTTATATAATTATAAGTGAATTATCTAATGTTACTGCTTTTAGTCATGTCATTGTAGTTACATTTTATTCTAGAGGAGCGGGATCTCCTGTCACAGGTATTCTCACATACCTACTAGGAGGTCTCTAACCTTCTTGTATGTTCTATGGCAATTGAAATAAATACATTTTCATTTCATTTCATTTCATTTCATACATCTTTCGCTTCCACAACACCCTTTAGGCTTTGATCATAGTCATAATACGGTTCCCATTTTGCCAACAGACTTTTTACAATGGACCATTAACCTTCTTAAGGGGTTTTGTATCAAATGCAGAAGTAGACTTGCAGAATTAAATTCTAGAGGCGCGTGCCGGTTGAGTTTTGTCTGCGGCGGCGAGATTGCGAGCGATGCATAATTTAGACGAGATCCTACGTTTTGCGTGGCTAAGACACACGCATGTTGGAATAACAAGGAAACATGTGCTCGTCGCATTATATTGCGGGGCTGCAACGCGAACGACTTTAAAGTGGTTAATTGAACGCCGCAAAGTAATGCAATTTGCACGTTTTTTCTTGCAGATTTATAATGAGCTTAATACGAGGCGCTCTGTATATGCTGGTGTGCGCAAGAGCTAAGATATCCTGAGACCGATAGTGAGTTTTAGGATCATCTACGGCCTATATAGGGTGTCATAGAACTCAATAATAACCTGGTACAGGGAGAAAGACCAAGTTATTCTCCTGCCGCCCAGTGTCGTTTTTAACCCCCGACACAATAAGAGGGGTTTAATAAGTTTGACCGCTATGTGTGTGTGTGTATGTATGTGTCTATCTGTGGCATAATATCATATCTCTTAAATAAGTGAACTGATTTGGATGCGGTTTTTTTCATTTGAAAACAGATTTCTTGGTGATGGTTCTTAGTTGTTTCAACAAAATTGGTTCAGCCATTTAACGACCGCTTTAGCCTAGTTGGTAGTGACTCTGCCTACGAAGCAAGAGGTCCTGGGTTCGAATCCCGGTAAGGGCATTCATTTGTGTGATGGATGAGCACGAATATTTGTTCCAGAGTCAAGGATGTTTTCTATGTATTTAAGTATTTATTTATCTATATAAGTATGTTTATCGTCGTCTAGTACCCATAGTACAAGCTTTGCTTAGTTTGGGACTAGGTCGATTTGTGTAAGATTGTCCCCTAATATTTATTTTTTATTTATTTTATTTATTTCAAAGTTATCAGCTCTTTTGTTAACTACTGAAGGGATCTTAAACGCATAGTGGGCATTTACTTTATTTTCACACATATAATAATATGTCACCTAATCAAGAACTAAAGTCACGGACATAGCTCGAAGAATCAATAGACTTAAGTGGTAGTGGGCAGGGCACATCGCTCTTAGAACTGATAGCAGGTGGAGCCGAAAGGTTCTCGAGTGGCGTCCGCGGACAGGTAGGTAGGCCTCCAACAAGAAGGAGCGACGACCTGGTGAAGGTGGCGGGAACGCATTGGATGCGGATGGCGCATCTGTTTGGCGAGCCTTGGGGGAGGCCTATGTTCAGCAGTGGACGTCTTTCAGTTGAGATGGGGGTTCATATGCTGAACTTGCTCTTACTAAGAAAAAATTTCCGGTATATGTATGATGCACGGTAACAGGCCGTGGTGGCCAATGGCCTCTCAAGCAGAGGGTCGTGGGTTCAAGTCCCGGCTCGCACCTCTGAATTTTTTGGAATTCATGTGCGAAATAACACTTGAAATTCACCAGTAGCTTTACGGTAAAGGAAAAACATCGTGAGAAAACCTACCTACCTAAAAAGAAATTCAATGGTACGTGTGAAGTTCCCAATCTGCACTGAGCCCGCCTGGGAACCACTCGTTCCCTAAATATCAGAACTGCAAAATACTAGATTGCCGACTTACCCTATTTCTAAATATCATCTAGAATACCAGACTTTCCTGTCACCGTGTTTTCCTCTATATCGGATTTCCAAAAAAGCTTGTTTTCAATACACCATGTTCCAATCAAAACCGAATTCTCATAATACCAGATAGAGAAATCACTAGGTTGGTCAGGCAGCTCGTGGTCGTCGTGAGGAGCCCAGGGGGGTCGTGTTTTGGTATTTTAGAGATAAAGTAAGTCGGCAATCTAGTATTTTGCAATTCTGATATTGTTCTCTACACACAAGCCTGCCGTTCAGAAGTGATAATCCCGCTGAACGCAGTCCATAAGAATGGCTCCAGTATTGTCGAAACACCAAAGGATTGGTATAGTCTTGGCACTTTCTGTGGAGCTACCAAAAACATTAATTGGAAAGTTTGATTTCGCATGTCTCAGTTAAAATATTGTTTGTTTTTTTATCCCATATGTGGGGCCGTTCTTTGTTCACGTCTATTACCCGTGTCCAAACTTCACGCTCTTTATTGTCCATTGTGACACGTGCACTCCGCTCGGTTGTCGGGGAACTGACTGGAATTGCCCCAATCGTACTACACATGCGGCAACCTAGCAGGGCGGTAGATACAACCTAGGGAGCTAGGAAGGTCTTGCGCCCCTGCCGCCCTGCCGCAGGCCCAATCTAAAAATTGCCCCTGCTTGCCTATACACATCACAATTAAGGGTCCAATTCCAATATTGCCCCTGTGGCAGGTGTGTGAGTAGCCGGCTTTAGGAAATGAGCGCTGGGAACTGCGGCCCAAACTCTCTCATTCTGAGATAAAGCCTGTGGACGTATATAGGCTGGGATGTCATACGGCAAAACTGCGTCGCAAACAAGTTGATGGAACGAGTGGGGAAGCTAGGATTTGACTAAAATTTAGAATTAGTTCAGGCAGGCAAAGTCGAGGGTAAAAGAACACATTCAAAGAACAAGAAACACCATTTATTTACACAATGCATCAAATCCAAACTCCACAAGTCTATAGATTTTGTTCTCCCACATGGAACAAATCCGTAAACATACATGACATGCACTTTTAACGTAAAAGGAATAAAAAGATTTGTGTGCCCCACACTCGCGGCTCGTAGCGTCGTAGCACCGCTACGGCGTAGCGTTCGTAGCGCCGTAGCCGATAAAACGAACAGAAGCATACAATATGCTGGATGCCGACAAAGGTCTATAATGACTCTCATAAAAATTTTGTCCCGAATTTTCAAGCCCATAACGTTTTCTGTCATAATTTTTCTTCGTCATATTATCGGAAGTCATAATATTAAACAACATAAATTGGAGTTACGATTTTCTTAAGTCATAATTATTGTAAGGAACAATAAGTAAAGTCATATCATTCAGTGTCATGAATGCATCACTCTTCATAATGTTAAAGGTAATAAAGTCACTCATAATAATTATTGCATGGTCTTTTTTCGCAGGTCATAATTATTTTTAGTCATAATATTACTTTGTAATAACATTCAGTGTCATGGTTGTATGACATTTCATAATATTAAAGGTAATAATCCTTTTCTGTGCTGTCATAAAAAAAAATACCTTACATCGAAGGCTAAGGCGGGAGCTACGCTACGCTTCGCTACGCTTCGCTACGCTTCGCTCCCGCCTTAGCCTTCTGAACCTATCTTGTTCGAGTCGCTTCTGCCCTGAAAGGTCTTGCTCGCTCGCTTCGCTCGTTCGCTGCCATTGATATGCCTTACAATGTTTCTGAATAATTATCGATATTCCTTTAGATGTTATAGATTTCGATGTATACGCTTAGTGCATTTTAGGTAATGCAAAATTATGACTGAAAACAATTATTACTTTAAGATGTATGCCTTACAATGTTTCTGAATAATCAACGATATTCCGTTAAATTTTATTGATATCAATATTATGACTTTTTAAAGTTATGATCAATAGGATTATGGATCATTGCAGTTAGAATTATTAAGCGATATGGTTTAAAAAATTATGACCATCGATTTTTATGAGCAAGAATATTATGGACATCGATTTCTGACTTTCAAAATTCGGATAAAAAAGATTATGACTTTTTAAAGTTATGATCAATAGGATTATGGATCATTGCAGTTAGAACTATTAAGCGATATGCTTTAAAAAATTATGACCATCGATATTTATGAGCAAGAATATTATGGACATCGATTTCTGACTTTCAAAATTCGGATATAAAAGATTATGGGAGAAAAAGGGCTCCCTGCCGACAAATCGTGGTTATGCGAAAGGTTTTGTTTTTAACCCCCGATACAAAAAGAGGGATGTTCTAAGTTTGACCGGGTGTACTTCAGTTTGGCAAATTATTTTTCCCAAACTGATTCATTTGGCAAATGTTTCATTTCCCAAATATTTATTTTTTCTGAAACTGTAAACTATTTAGGATTTATATTTCATGACTATTCTGTAGGTTAGGTTAGGTTTGTTTTATAACAATCCTTAAAAGCTTACAGTTTCAGAAAAAATAAAGAGTTGGGAAATGAAACATTTGTCAAATGAATCAGTTGGTGAAAAATAATTTGCGAAAAATTAGTATTTGGGTTTTTTTTTTGAAAGCAGGTTTCTTGGCAATGGTTCTTGGGTATGTTTCATCAAAATTGGTCTAGCCGTTTCAAAGTTATCATTTCTTTTGTATGCTGCGGAAGGGATCTTAGATTTAATTGCGTTGGGGGTTTTAATTATTTTTAATTTATAGTAATTTATGTTTATGGGCTTGTCGACAATAAAACTGAAATCCCGCGTAACTAACAATAAAATTGCTAATGCCTCGAACTGACTTGAGGCACTTTTTACAGGAGAGCATAAATTTCTAACGACCGCTTTAGCTTAGTTGGTAGTGACCCTGCCTACGAAGCAAGAGGTCCTGGGTTCGAATCCCGGTAAGGGCATTTATTTGTGTGATGAGCACGAATATTTGTTCCTGAGTTATGGATGTTTTTGTATTTAAGTATTTATTTATCTATATAAGTATGTTTATCGTCGTCTAGTAGGTACCCATAGTACAAGCTTTGCTTAGTTTGGGACTAGGTCGATTGGTGTGAATTGTCCCATGATATTTTTATTTTTATTTATTTATTTAAATTGAACATCTTTGTGTTAATTGATGTCAGACTTACCCAAACTTAAAAAAATCAAAACCGGCCAGTTGCGATTCGGACTCGTGCACGAAGGGTTCCGTACTATTATCTATGAAACGGCAAAAAAATCATGTCTGGTTTTATGGGAGCCCCCTTAAATATTTGTTTCATTTTAATTTAATTATTAATTTTAAAGTGAATATATAATTAAATATTCTGTGAGTATTTCAAGCGTCTACCTGTTGCCGTTATCAATATCGAGCAAAAACGAGCTAAAAAATCACGTTTGTTGTATGGAAGCCCCCATAAATATTTATTTTATTCTAGTTTTTAGTATTTGTTGTTATAGCGGCAACCGAAATACATCATCTGTGAAAATCACAGTTCATGAGATACAGCCTGGTGACAGACGGACAGACTGACGGACAGCGGAGCCTCAATAATAGGGTCCCATTTTTCTCTTTGGGTACGGGACCCCAATACTACATTATCTATGAAACTACCATGAGACTCACTCATAGTGAAAATAAACGGATCACTCACGTCTTAAAACGAGTTTAACTCAACATGTTTCGGGCTAATCCTTAGCCCTTCTTCTTGGAGTCACACGTCACGGCGGCTGCCAAACGCGCACTACGTGCTACCGCCCTAATCGCGCGGCTACTACCAAGAAGAAGGGCTACGGATTAGCCCGAAACATGTCAAGTTAAACTCGTTTTAAGACGTGAGTGATCCGTTTATTTTCACTACTACATTACCTATTTACCACATTTCTAGTTAACCATTTTATATTCTCGTTGCACCACATTACACAATTGAAGATTACTCGAGGAAGTGTAGTGTGACAACCACGGACAGGAAAGCGCAGCGTGGGACATCCACGGTTTAGCATTAACTGAGCAGAAACACTACTTTTGTATAACGTTAGAAATTTAATTTGTATTTCTACCAAATTTATTGTTACTAAAAATAAAACAAGTAAGAAAAAATAACAATGAATAAAACTAAACTATAAACTAAATATCTAACTTAAAAACTACTAAACTAAGTCTAAAAAAGGCCCCCGTGGCATCGTACCCAAAAGGCTGGCAGCATTCCCTCGTTGAATGGCGATGGCGATTCGTTGAGAGAGATAGCTGCCAGCCCTTTGGTCTCCAGTGGTGTCGACCAGACGCTTTTGTATTTCCTTAATTAAGGTGTGTGCGCCAGGACCCCAAGGACCCAGGGTCTCAAAACCGACAGCAACAAAATTGTAAGCTGAACCGAGACCCTGGTATTTTAATACTTTCCTGCTCTCGGCCGCTTCAGCCGCTGCGCCAGCTTTTTTTGTTGTAGTCTGTTCATTTGTATTTTGCACCTTTGCCGTCAATTCTTCATCCAATCTGTCGTAACTATATTTACAGTCGAATCGTATCCGTACCGTCGCCGCCAAAATAGCCGTTACTTCGAGGAAAGCTTCGGCACACTAATATTTCAGACAGCGAACCGCGGCACCTCACTTATCTTCGATTCCTGATTGCACACACAGTCAAAACTCCACTCTATCTAACGCAACCCAAAGTACATTTTCCTTTTTTGATAAACGTGTAACATTCCTACCGTAAAAAGAAAAATGGAATGTAGACTTTGTTTGTATGACAATAAGGGCTTTTTGAGGTGCAGTGCGGAATCAATTCAAGCCAACACGTCTTAGTATCGGGCCTTTTCTTATGCCTTTGTTCCTAATGTTCATTAAGTATTCTCTGTTATTAGTTGGTATAAATTTTATAGATTTTATTGTGTGTTGTTTGCCAACGGTACAGGAAAACCACCGTTTTTTTGCGTGTAGTACAATGATGGTGGGCTTTTAGGAAGTCTTTCTCTATCTAAAAAGCGGTACTAGAAGGCCGGGCTGCTTTGACCTGTATTAAAACCACGTATTG
This sequence comes from Archips xylosteana, assembly GCA_947563465.1. Classification (NCBI taxonomy): domain Eukaryota; kingdom Metazoa; phylum Arthropoda; class Insecta; order Lepidoptera; family Tortricidae; genus Archips; species Archips xylosteana. The sequence goes on from OX387360.1 coordinate 19,784,926, forward strand.
AAATTAAAATATTATTTTTAACGGTTGAAATGGATGATTTGCCCTACTATACTTACTTATTTTAATTATATGTATGTAGTATATTATATTTTTTATTGAAAGGGATTAGTTTGGCCGACCCACGCCACCACGCCATTGTTTGTTTGTGTCTAACTACTTAAATTTGTCTATGTTTTTATGTTTTTGTTTTGGATATATTAAGTGGCAAGGGCAAAGGCAATCGGTCTACGCAGACACCATTGTACGTATTGTTTTCTTGTAGTCATAGTTGTCTTTTTGTATTTTATATTTTTTGAGATTGCTTAGTGACAACATTTTAGCTGTCGGTTTCTCGGAACAGTTTTGTGGGTAAAATGGTTCCAACGGAAGACCAGCGTCAGCTGCAAGGCCCACATTATGTTGAGTTGGAACCATTTCATGACAAAATAATGTTGTATCTGTTACCGTTTTTCTCTTGCTAATTTAAGATTATGTCACGAATAAATATTTTTCATTCTTTCTTTCTTTCATGGGACAAAGACAACGTTGCATGGTGAAGACTAGCCTTATAAAATAGCCTAGACTGGGAAGTTTAATTTTATAAAGATTAATTAAACGTAATTAACATAAGGTAGCCACTAATACTTGAGGCTGCTGTATAAAATAGCTATAAATAAATGAAAAGTTTAAAAGTCCCGCGGAACTCGCTGAGAAACTTTCACACAACTTATTTAATAACTCCCTTAGCACGCGGCAGGGAGAAGTGCGGAGGAGGTTTTTGTTATAATATAGTGACGAATAGTTGTTGCCCGCGACTCCGTCTGCGAAGAATAATACGGGTAGGTATAAAAAATAGCCTACGACCTATTATTCTAGGGCCTACCGAATACGATAAAAAAGTTTCATAAAAATCGGTCACACCGTTTCGGAGTAGTTCGATAACAAACACCGTGACACGAATTTTTTATAAATTAGATTAACCTTTAGTGATCACTCAATATTTACCGTAGAAAATCTATTAAAATGTTATTAACGGTTTATCAAAACTGTTAATTTTTTGATAATCTTTTCAACTCTTGACACTGCACAGCACCAAAAATTAAAATTATGTTAAATACTAATTGTAGAACAGTTTTTTTTAAAAACTTGATGCGTTTACTAAGTTTTTTAAACGCAGGTTTTTACAAAGTGTTTTTCCAAATGAATAGATTTTCAGCAGAAATGATTGTTGAATAAAGGCATTTTGTCTGACTTATAACTGGAACGTAATCAAACTCGGAAGCTGGTAACTGACTGGTTTATTGATCTACCCACAATATGGACAACATGTAATCTTAGTAGCTACCCTACACTTTCCCCTGCTAATCAGAGTTACAGTCTTTCTTACTTATCTCTACGCTGAGCCCGTGAATGTGCACGCAATGCACGGGCTGACGCGTCCGGCATCGGGGGGAGCGGGGAAGCCGGGGAGCCCAGGCCGGGCTGCGGCCCCGCTGTCGCGCTCGGTGAACCCGATCGCTTTGTCTCTTCCCCGCCCGGCACCCAGTCGCCCGACGCGTCTTCAAATGACTCTTCGACATCCATTTCGACCGTACCCGTATCCTTATCTGGATCCACCCCGCTGGTTCGCGTCAAAGTATAGCGAGGCTTTTGGTTTACTGGGATAATTTGATCTTGGTGCCTCCGCCATTCCTTGCCGTTCCCCATCACAACCTTATACGAGACTGGACCCGTTCTACTAACAACCTGCCCTTCCGCCCACGTAGGGGCCTTCCCCGTATAATCCCGGGCGAGCACCACGTCGCCGACGCTGAAGTCGGCCGCGGGCGCGCCGCCCGCGCCGGCCGCCTGGCGCTGCTGCGCGGCGCGGGCCGCGACCGCCCGGTCGGGGCGCATCGCGTCGAGGCGCCCGCGTAATCGGTGCCCCACCAGGGCCACTGCAGGAGACACGCCTGTGGAGGCATGTTCACAGTTCCGATATTGGAACAAAAATTTATTTAAGGCATCGGATACTTTCTCGCCCTCTAGCCCTGCCCTCTTAATAACTTTCTTTACCGTTTTTACGGCATTTTCGGCAGCCCCGTTGCCCTGCGGTCTATATGGAGCCGAAGTGACATGTCTTATGTTATTATTATTACAATATTTTTTAAAGTCAACCGAAAGAAATGGTGGCCCGTTGTCGGTGACGAGCTGCGAGGGCAATCCGAATCTCGCGAATATCGCGCGGAATGCGGTTATAGTTGCATCGGCATCCGTGCGATTCATCATCATGACCTCGATCCATTTGGAGTGTGCATCTAACACGATTAAATATTTTTGACCCGCCCATTCGGCGAAATCAGCGTGGAGTCGATGCCACGGGGTTAGCGGAAATTCCCATGGGTGCAAAGCCGCGTGTGGCGGCGCGTCTCGCACGGCGCGACAGGCCTCACACTCCTTACACACTTTTTCGATATCATTATCTAAATTAGGCCAATACACATAACTACGAGAAACATTTTTCATTTTATTGATTCCTAAATGGCCTTCATGAATTTCTTTTAAAACCAACGAACGTAGGCTCGTCGGAATCACTATTCTGTACCGATACACGAGACATCCTAAATCCACAATTAAGTCGTCCTTTCTGGCAAAATAAGGCTTTTCGTCCTCGCAACTCGGTCCCGACGGCCAACCGAACATAACATAGCCAACAATTTTACACAGTACTCGGTCCTTTTTAGTCTCTTTGCTAATATCCGTAAAATGGACCGGCATCGAGTCTTCTACCAAATTTACGTAGCTCACTGCGGCATTTGAGAGCGGGCGACGCTCGCGTGGCAGCGGCAAGCGCGACAAAGCATCCGCGGGACCGTTGTCCTTGGACCTGACAAACTCAACCGTAAACTCATACGCTGCTAACCGCGCAGCCCAGCGCTGCAAGCGGCTCGCCGCTGTCTGCGGGATGCCTCCCCTGGCGCCAAAGATATAACTCAACGGTTGATGATCAGTGCGAAGCACGAACTTTCTCCCATAGAGGTACTGGTGATGGCGAGTAACCCCGAAAAATATTGCCAGTGCCTCTTTATCCAGCTGACTATAATTTTTCTCAGCAGAGTTTAAAGTTCGTGATACGCAGCTGACCGGCCGCTCGGCGCCGCCCGGGTACCGGTGCGCCAGCACCGCGCCGAGCCCGTAGGCGCTGCTGTCTACGGCCAGCACAAGCGGTCGCCCCTCCTCATAGTGCGCGAGCACTCGTTCGCTCAACAGGGCCTGTTTGGCTTTCTCAAAAGCCTTTTCACACACAGGATCCCAATCCCACCGCGTCTCTTTCTTTAATAAAGCATGCAACGGATGCAACAGAATACTTAAATTGGGAATAAACTTACCGTAGTAGTTAATCATGCCTAAAAAACTTTTCAATTGAGTTACATCGGTGGGAGTGGGTGCGTCTGCTATAGCACTTATTTTTATCTGGTCCGGATGCAATCCTACCTTATCGATAATAAAACCTAGGTATTTCACACTTTGTTGTAAAAAACTACATTTACTTATCTTAACCGTGAATCCCATGTCTCGTAACCGTCCAAGTACAGCGTTCAGATTCCCTAAATGTTCTTGACGCGTTTTTCCCGTCACACATACGTCATCCAAAAATACTACCGTGCCCGGCACGCCCCGAAGCGTCTCTTCCATCAACTTCTGGAATTTTTCCGGTATACATGACAGACCGAAAGGCGTGCGGCGATACACGAACGTCCCTATGTGCGTAGTGATCGCGGTATAAGGTTGAGAATCTTCCGTTAATAGCACTTGTTGGTATGAGTGTTTTAAGTCAATTTTTGAAAATTCTTCACCCCCGCTAAGGGTCGCAAACAACTCTTCTATTCGTGGCAATGGATAGAAATCGCGTTTTAGTTTCGGATTCACTGTGATTTTGTAATCGCCGCAAATCCGTATATCGCCGCACTCCTTAATTACTGGAACAATCGGCGTTCCGTACTGCGAGTGGTCAACGCGGTAAATAGTGCCCTCCTGCTCGAGCCGCCGCAGCTCATTCTCGACTCGCGCGCGCAGGGCGATAGGCACCGGTCGCGCCCGCACATAAACTGGTTCATCATCTGATAGCTGTAATTGGATGGTTTTTTTACAAGTTCCCAACTTATCTGTAAATACCTCAGGGAATTCGGCCGCTAGCCGACTGACGAAACAGTCGTCGATAATTTCATTGAAATTTATTTGTTTTATATTGAGAGCTCGTATCCACTCTCTGCCCAACAGTGGGCGTCCCCCATTCTTAATGATGTGCAAATGTAATCCCTTAGCGGTGTGTGAACCCAGACTAACATCGACCGTTATTGCACCGAGTGACTCGATTCGTGAGCCGGCGTAGCAGCGTAAAGTTAAATGATCAGGAGTAATAAGTTTGTGTGTAAACATACGATGGTAAAAGTTCTCACTAATTGCTGAAATACGGCTACCGGTGTCGACTTCACATTCAATCGGATTTCCGTCAATCTCTACGTTAATAAAATAAGGTTTGGTACCTTTGTTCGCCAAATCAATGTTAAAAAAATCGTCGTCCTCGGGATCCACTTCACTCACAAAATGTTGACGGCCCATTGCACGTCCTGGATTACGCACTTCCTTACACATCACCCGCAAATGGCCTCGTTGGTTGCACTCATCACAATTGAACTGAGCGAAACGGCATCGATCCGGCCGATGTGCCCTGCCGCACCGCCAGCACTGTTCCCCCGTCACGCTGCTGCCGGCGCCGCCGCCGCCGCCGCCGAAACCGTCACGGCCGCCGCCGAAACCGCCACGGCCGCCGCCGAAACCGCCACGGCCGCCGCCGAAACCGCCACGCCGCGCCGCCCGCGCTGCTTCTCGGTACCGCGCCTCTCGCGCTCGTTCGGTGCAGGCTATCACCCGCCTCGCCGCCGCCGCCTGAGGTCGTGGCTGCCACCGTTGTGGCGCCGCTCACCTCCGCATGTTTTTCTGCGGCCTCCAGCGACAGAGCCAGTTCCACAGCTTGCCTGTATTGAATATTTCTCTCCGCAAAAATGCGTGACCGCATCCCTTCGTTTGCGAGACCGGACACGAACTGGTCCCGTAAATTCTCTTCTAACCCCGAACCGAAATTACACGTTGTAGCTAGATGTTTAAGTTCTTGTAAATAAGTCGTGAGCGATTCACCCGCTAATTGCCGACGTAGTCGAAAAATGTGTCGTTCTGCGATCTCTGAGCGCTGTGGCTCCAAATGATCTGACACTAGTTTGACCAACTCGTCAAACGTCGAAGGGTGCGCCGGTGAACACAAATCACACATCAGTGCATAGGTCGGCTCCCCGACCACGGTGATTAGCATCGGAACGTGCAAGTCATCTTTGACTTCGTTTAGCAGTATATATTGTTTCACTCGCCGTATATACGCCGGCCACTGCTTAGAACTTAGGTTAAACGGTTCTAATTTACCGATCGGCATTGTTTATAACACTTAACACGCGTGATTTTTAATATTTAGAGTATAAAATCCCGACTCGTCGCCAGTGGAACGTAATCAAACTCGGAAGCTGGTAACTGACTGGTTTATTGATCTACCCACAATATGGACAACATGTAATCTTAGTAGCTACCCTACAATAACGATAAATAACCTCAAATAAAGCGATATCAAAATAACAATAGTGTTTTTTTGACGAAGGCTTTTTGAATTTGAAAGTTAAATTTTTGTAACTGTTTATCGCTATTCCGTCGGAATATACAATTATCCAGAATAAAAATTGCAATAATGATCCACTGACCCACCAACGAGATGGACAGACGATTTGGTAAAGGCCGCAGGTTCAAGGTGGATGCATGCTGCTTCCAACCATTATGATTGGGTATCAATGAGGGAGGCCTATGTCCAGCAGTGGACGTCCTACGACTGAATAGATGCTCTCCGTATTAAAAATAAGCCCGTTGTTCTTTTCACCTCCGCACCGCCTCGCACGATGGCCGGCGCGGACGCCGCCTCGCGTTTTAATCCATCGCAGTATTAGCCGCTGAAGTCCAAATTTACCCTAATCCGATTTGTAGCTTTTTCTATCTCTTTTTGAAAAGAATTATGGCCATTTCTTTAAAATTACTATGAAATTGAAATACGCCGTTCTGAGGTAGGTATTTTGGTTGCCACTGTAACAATAAATACTAAAAAACAGAAGAAAGTAAATATTTAAGGGGCTCCCATACAACAAACGTGTTTTTTTTAAAATACCTGCTCTCTGTATACTTATCATTATCACCTCCATCTGAAACTTTAACGCCTTTAAGCACTCTCCCACGCTTCACAAATCATCAAACACAAAATCTATAAATAAATACATTCAATCCAACACATTACATAAACCAAAATCATATGCAAAGTGCCCATAAACATATCGTATTCCAATTAAACTGTTGTCACCAAATTGCTCTTATGTTTCGAGACAGTGTCGCAAACTCGTTAATTAAAGACTTTGATGTCTGTTTCGAGATTAGATAAATGCCTCCAGTGTTGGCCTTTGAACGCGTGCAAATTGGGAACACTCTACAATTGTCGCCGTAGATTTATAGGCTACTCCCTGACGATCGTGGCTTTGCCTGTGTGAAATGTTTTTGCTAGAGCACGTTTAATTACTTTTTCACTTCTCATACTCGTAAAGTTGTTCTGTATGTCGAGAGAATGCTGCATAAAATGGCTTATAATGCTTTATAGGGCATAAAGTAAAATCTTCGTCAATCAGGCGCATTCAGTCAAAAACAGTAGAAATTTATAAAATACTAGCTTTTGCCCGCGACTCCGTCCGCGAATAATAGGGGCACATAAAAATAGCCTACGATCTATATTCTCAGACCTACCGAATATGAAGAATAAAGTTTCTTGAGAATCGGTCAAGCTGTTTCGGAGGAGTTCGATAACAAACTCCGTGACACGAGATTTTTATATATTAAAATTATTATTATTCTAGTTTTTTTTTTATATAAAACTGGCGTTTTATATTAAGATATTAATAAAACTAGGCGATTCTAGTACATCTTCTAATATATAAAAATCTCGTGTCACGGTGTTTGTTACCGAACTCCTCCGAAACAGTTTGACCGATTCTCATGAAACTTTTTTCTCTATATTCGGTAGGTCTGAGAATAGGTCGTAGGCTATTTTTTATAACACCCTACCTATATTCTTCGCAGACGGAGTCGCGGGCAACAGCTAGTTATTATAGAAATTGCAATGCATGAAAAACAAAATCTTGTAAATGAACATTTATTTCCCTTGTTGCTGTTTCCTTGCAATCGAAGTGAAAATCAGAGTGTAAAACTCGAACAGTAAAACCCATTTTCCCCTCGACGTGTCTATCCACCCTCACCGTACCAACTCGGGTGGCTATTATGAACGACTCGGGTAGAATGGCTCATTTTATGCTCTCATTGTACAATCTACTATGTAGAATTCCGTACAAACAGTAAAAAACGGAACACAATTATCTGCATCTCAATAATCGTAATGGTAGACAGCTGAACTTTATTATATGACATAATGTGCAATTCTATTGCCGCTGCAAAACATCGTCATAATCATGATACCAGCATATATACCTCCTTCTTAAACTTTAGCTATGATCATCATTTGCAGCCGCGAAATATGTCCACTGCCTAACATATAGGCCTCCCCCAAGGCTCGCCAAACAAATCGGTTCTGCTATCCGTATTCAACGCGTTCCGCAACCTTATCCAGTACAATACGTTTACTTTTAGTTTACCACCCACTGACAGATGGCTTGCCTTCATTTCATTTCCAACTTTAACACCATACCAATAAAGTAGCTATTACAAAATCTGCAAAAGTGGGTTACAGTATTCTAAAATTGGCTTTATTTGTAGGTCGTTAAAGTTGAATATGAAATGAAGGCAAACCATTTGTCAGTGGTAAACTTTATGTAATTTTACTGTACGCTTGTCTAACACGCTGACGCTTGCTTTCGCATTCACTATTTCTATATCTCAAACGGTATAAGATAGTGACAGAAAGAGATGGTTAAGAGAAGGCAAGCGCCCCGCGTTTGGCTATACAGCCTCTGGTCGTTGTTCCGTTGTTGGAGGCCTACCTACACTGTGTCTTCCGGTCGTTGGACCTTCCAGAACCTTTTGGCAACATCACCCATCAGTTCTACGAGTGACGACTTACTCCGTCCACTGCCACTTTAGTCCAGCAATTCTATAAGCTATACCGTAAAGCGCCACAACCGGGCCACCAACCCTCGACCATCTGGGACTGCGTATACTTGTCGCGAGTGCGGCCGAGGGATTCTATCCCGTATCGGTCTTTTTAGCCACGAGCGCAAGTGTCGCCAGGGTGCTACTTAAATCATCTGTCACAGATGTAAAGGCCTATTTTTTAAAGAAATTAATATACATCCAATGAACTAAAACAATTACTTTGCTCACCCGCGACCTTTATATAAAACCAAAGGAGGACAAAGGTCGCGGGTGAGCAAAGTAATTGTTTTAGTTCATTAATATGGACCTCCGCAAAGTAACGCCTGATTCAATAAATTATAATATACATCCGTTGAATCTACATGATTGTAAAAATAAACTTGCTGAATGGTTAACTAAACTTGACTATGAGAAAACTGAGACACTCCTAAGATAGGGGTTTTACTGGCTTTAAAGTATTGAATATATATAAAAAAAATGTCACAAATATGTACAATAGTTATAAGTTTACTCTTAAGATTTAGTATTGTTTAACATCAAAATGAAACCACATATTTGTTTTGGAAGAGCGAGGTCTTCTGTCACAGGCATTATGTATGCCTACTAGAAGGTCTCAACAATTTGTTTGTACACCATTTTGTTGTTAACAGAAATAAATTATTATGTTGGTACGGATTTCCGATCACGGGCTCATAGGGACCCGGTCATTTGAAAGGCATTCATGGGGCCGAAGCCAACATGAAGAGGCATTTGGTACCATATAATATAAATGAGATGGGCGCAACTATGGAGGTCTATCCCCTAATACACCATGAGGATGTGTTAGCGGACAGTCCTCCACAGTTGCCAAACTATTGCCAGGTAGGAAGCGACATCTAATTGGCTATGGGGTTGGGATGTTATTATTATTATTATCTTTATTTATATTTTTTCTCTTAGGTTAGATTTTTACAATAATTATATAAAATGTAAAATATAAAACTATACATACAAAACGTAAAATCATTATAAAAACCTAACCTAGGGTGCCACCGGCAGCGAGGCGGGGCCTAAGCTATCGGTGGTTAGGGCGACAGAGAGAGGAACCTCCTGACTATCCGCGCAGTGTCCAGGAGTACTGCCTTCTGTATCTGACCCTTGATCCAGCCATCTAGCGAGAGTCTCTTGAAGTGTTGGTCGAGACTCTTCGCTATCAGACCGTTCGCAGAAACGACTATCGGGACAATGATCGTCGAATCAACATCCCACATGGCGGTTATCTCGCGAGCTAGGTCAAGGTACTTACTAGCTTTGTCCTTCTCAGCTTTCACGAGGTTCTCGTCATGGGGGATGGTAATGTCGATGAGTATTGTCTGGCGTTTCAATCCGGTGTAGTAGCGGCCAGATAGCACCATTACCCCCCTCGCCGCAGTCGGTTTCACGCCTCGGCAAAAGTGATGAAACAACTGAACACTGGCGCGTGGAACTGTGCGGCTGATTTTGAATTGAAGGCCGTTCATGAAGCGGCGGTCTACTCATTCCTTGCAGCAGTGCAGTCTGAAGCAGAGCTTTGCCAAGTCTCCTCCAAATACCCATAACGCTCATTGAATTCTTAAGTCCGTTTATTGTAAATACTTTTTGATCTCTTTTCATTATATGTTTGTGTGCCTTTTTAGACCGTTTTTATTTACTCATATCATATCTTTACGAAGCCTCAAGAGGTGCATCTACACCGGTACCTAGACAGACAAACCAGTTATTATTGCAGTAGAAACTTCAGGTCTCTCAACCCTGGAGATCAAAGGTCTGTGTTCGACTTTGACAAACCAAAACAACAATTATGTAGCGGCACGTTACGCGTTCCGTAATGCTCGTAATTATGATAGGTAGCGTTAAATAGATTAAGGAAGTTCATTTGGTTTGTTATAGATATTTTTATTTTTATTTTTTATAGGTTTTGGTTTGTGGTTTGTTATAGTATGGTTTTGGTGATATAAGAACATATCAGTGAAAACCGTATCCTTCTCGGTTAAGCAGTTTCTGAGATTAGCGCGCAGAAACGCACAGACAAACAGATAAACAGACAATAATTCTAAAAATCATTGTTTTGGGTTCTATTGCGCTAGTAAATAGCCCTAGTGACAGTTTTTCTCAAATATCTTCAATGTACAGACACCGACTTGTTACGGATTTATTATATGTATAGATGTTTAATATTTTTATATGTTTAAATTCATCATGATCATTTTCAGCCGCAAGACGTCCACTGCTGGACATAGGCCTGCCTCATTGATACCGAATCATTACGGTTGGTAGCGACTTGCATCCAACTTGAGCCTGCGGTCTTTACCAAATCGTCCGTCCATCTTGTATGTGGACAATAGGACATCCCACGCTGCTCTTGCCAGTCCGTGGTCTCCATTCGAGAACTTTTCGGCCCCACCGGCCATTTCTGTTGTGCTCTGCTGTTCTTTTTTAATTATTTCTGTGAATTACTATTTAAAAATTCTTCTTACTTTTAATTCAATTTATTTATTTATTTATTTATTTATGTTTTTGGGCACAAACGGTACAATAAAACTTATACTACAAACAGTTACATTAAAAAATTAACCAACAAAGTTGCCACTGGTTATTAACTCTTAATAATGATAATATAGGTATCTAACGGGTGTAAAAGCAACATACATGCATGCAAAAAACTACGAATAAGAAAAAGAAACCCAATAGATAGTACGTACGTAAGGTCGATGGCTAGGTCCACTCCTGCTGGCTCGTGCTGAGTCACCGACTTCAAACAGATTAGGGTGAGGCCACACGAGCGTAATTTTGTGAGTTGTGAGCGGCAGAATTTCGGTTGCGCCATACATTGTGTCATGTGAGTGTCACGGGATGGCCCGCATATTGTATGGCGCGAACCGAAATTCTGTCGCTCACGACTCATAAAATTACGCTCGTGTGGCCTCACCGTTAGAAGGAAGATATTTCTATGCTTTTTGTTTGTAGTCGGTTCAATTTTTATTTTATTTTTTGCGTTTTTTTTTGGGTGTTTTTTGAAGCCGGTTTTATTTTTTATTTAAAAATTATTTTATTTTTTGCTTTTTAGTTGTATTTGTATAATTAGATACGTAGGATAAAATCATCAGTTTGACCTCGAAATAAGTTTGTTACAAAATCTATTTTTAATACAAGTTTTTTTTTGCTCACTGTACTTTTTGCCCCTGATTACCAAAGTACTCATAAAGACGAATCCAACGAGACCAAATTTGATGGGGTTACGTCGTTTTATTACGGAGTTCTTATGGTCACTTTCCAGTTCCATCTTCAGACCCTGGTTACCATCTAGTATCAAAGTACTCGTCAAGACGAATCAAACGAGCCCAAACTCGACGGGGTTGTGTCGTTTTATTGTGGAGTGCCTTTGGCCATCTTCCAGCTCCATCATCAGACCCTGGTTACCATCTGGGATCCAAGTGCTCGTCAAGACGAATCAAACGAGCCCAAACTCGACGGGGTTGTGTCGTTTTATTGTGAAGTGCCTTTGACCATCTTTCAGCTCCATCATCAGACCCTGGTTACCATCTGGGATCAAAGTGCTCGTCAAGACAAATCAAACGAGCGCAAACTCGACGGGGTTTGTGTCATTTTATTGTAGAGTGCCTTTGGCCATCTTCCAGCTCCATCATCAGACCCTGGTTACCATCTGGGATCCAAGTGCTCGTCAAGACGAATTAAACGAGCTCAAACTCGACGGGGTTGTGTCGTTTTATTGTGAAGTGCTTTTGACCATCTTTCAGCTCCATCATCTGACCCTGGTTACAATCTGGGATCAAAGTGTTCATCAAGACAAATCAAACAAGCCCAAACTCGACGGGGTTTGTGTCATTTTATTGTATGAGTGCCTTTGGCCATCTTCCTGCTCCATCATCAGACCCTGGTTACTATCTGGAATCAAAGTGCTTGTCAAGACGAATCACACGAGCCCAAACTCGACGGGGTTGTGTCGTTTTATTGTGAAGTGCCTTTGACCATCTTTCAGCTCCATCATCAGACCCTGGTTACCCTCTGGGACCAAAGTGCTCGTCAAGACGAATCAAACGAGCCCAAACTCGACGGGGCTTGTGTCATTTTATTGTAGAGTGCCTTTGGCCATCTTCCTGCTCCATCATCAGACCCTTGTTACCATCTGGGATCAAAGTGCTTGTCAAGACGAATAAAACGAGCCCAAACTCGACGGGGTTGTGTCGTTTTACTTTGGAGTGCCTTTGGCCATCTTCCAGCTCCATCATCAGACCCTGGTTACCATCTGAGATCAAAGTGCTCGTCAAGACGAATAAAACGAGCCCAAACTTGACGGGGTTGCGTCGTTTTATTACAGAGTTCCTATGGCCACCATCCAGCTCCATCATCAGATCAGCTTCATGTTGCAATAATATTGCATTGTCATCCAATTTACACAAGCATGCAAAATTTCAATTCAGAAACCGGGAAGTGGGTCAAATTCAACTTGCAAGATTTGACCCGTTGAGGAGTTCCGTTGGCCATCTGTGATCTTCTTCATCAGATCCAGTTTACCAAATGACATTTTCTGAATGAAAATGCTTGACTAGATGCTAAAAATTCTAAAATAGTTGTGCCTATAAAATTTAAGGGTTTCCGTCGATTTACCCAAGATTCCATCATCAGATCTTGACTTGGTGCCAATGGGACCACCTCGGAAGTATACTCTTTCAAACAAAAAAAGAATTTTGAAAATCGGCCCACAATTGGCGGAGATATCGATGAACATACATAGAAAAAAAAAAAAAAAAAAACAGTGGAACATAGAACCTGCTCCTTTTTTGAAGTCGGTTAAAATGAAAAACGAGAATGTGCACCTAACCCATTCTCAGCAAACAAATACAAAAATGGCAAACAAATTACTTACTTATTACTAATGAAAGACTTATAATATTTGCTTAGAGACATAAATTTAACTTAATTTATGACGAATTTGACTTAATTTATGATGAACTAAAACAATTACTTTGCTCACCCGCGACCTTACAATAGTTACGTTTATGCAAGAAATGTGTGTTCATGCAGTTCCTCCACCTCCACACTGTACGAACACACACAAATCACATAAACACAACTATCACCACCACCAAGCTACACTGACGCGTTTCGAACTCAACCAGAGCTCATCCTCGGAGTTACCACAACCGTATGCTATGCTACCAAATGTTAAACTCTCTCTAATTTCTTGCATAAACGTAACTATTGTAAGGTCGCGGGTGAGCAAAGTAATTGTTTTAGTTGGAGTTTAACATTTGGTAGCATAGCATACGGTTGTGGTAACTCCGAGGATGAGCTCTGGTTGAGTTCGAAACGCGTCAGTGTAGCTTGGTGGTGGTGATAGTTGTGTTTATGTGATTTGTGTGTGTTCGTACAGTGTGGAGGTGGAGGAACTGCATGAACACACATTTCTTGCATAAACGTAACTATTGTAAGCTCGCGGGTGAGCAAAGTAATTGTTTTAGTTCATTAATATGGACCTCCGCAAAGTAACGCCTGATTCAATAAATTATTTAATTTATGATTTTTTAATTTAATTTAATTTATGACGTAAATTTAACTTTGAATGAGTAGAACTGAACTAAATCTCATGCGCTAGTGTTTTTAAGTCCGCTTCAGTTAAGTGAACTTAATCATTTGAACCATCTGTCGCAACTCTGCCCTGGCCAACTTATTTAATATAGTCTTTAATCCTACGTTGCGGCGGCTTAGGGGCCTTCGCCGGCAGCCACACTAACTTACGCGGGAAAAGTACCCATCTAATTTTTTTTCAAAACTGAGATACAGGCGTATTCGGAATCTATTAAAAAAACTGGCCAAAATGACTTGTATATGGAGGGTTTTAACAGCTCAGTAAAAAATCGCCGAAATAGATAGATAGATAGGTTTTCGAAAAACATCCATACAATTATTGGGTCGCTGGCGCGTATGTGCGCGGCCATGGCTATGGCAGTTTATTGTTGCCTAGCAACTGTCAGTTGTCACCTAACAACAACTAGCGCTGCAGTTAGGAATTTTTTTTTTTTAACCTTGGGCCTTTTCCCAGCAGTGGGACACAAATCATCATTTCAGCCGAAAGACATCCCCCAAGGCTCGCCAAACAGATCGGTCCTGTGCCATCTGCATCCAACGCATTCCAGCAACCTTCATCAGATCGTCGCTCTCTCTTGTTGGAGACCTACCTACACTGTGTCTTCCAGTCCATGGACGCCACTCGAGAACCTTTCGGTCCCATCGGCTATCAGTACAAGCAATGTGCCCTGCCCACTGCCACTTGAGTCTGGCGATTCTTCGAGCTATGTCGGTAACTTTAGTTCTTGCGCGGATTTCATCATTTCTAATGCGATCCCGCAGAGAAACTCCGAACCTAAACCTTTCCATCGTCCTCTGTGTGACCTTGAGCTTCGTTATAAGGTGCATCGTTAGCGGCCACGTCTCAGTGCCATAAGTCATCACTGGCAGCACACACTGGTCAAAGACATTTGGACACAAATTCAAGATATGTAATAATAATAATAGTTTTATTCATCTTCTCAGTTCTGTGTATAGCGTGTTACGTAACTACGCTGCGCACTACGAGAAGAGTCGCCGAACCAACATATAGCAGCCTGACATTAAGAATTAGCCTACGCCAGCTGCCACTACGTGAGGCGACACCTACCACTACGTGAGACAACGCATCAACGGGACGTGACTCGCGTTTACCTAGTTAAGACAATTGTAAACTGTATCACTTTAGTTTCTCACATCGGGCTATTGTCATTTAGTATTTAAGATGTAGGAATAGTTATTAATTTTAATTAAAGTAGTTTTAAGTCATTCTCCTGGTTTTCTTCGGACCTCTGGCTGCTGCTTACATATTTGGCGCAGTCGTTAGGGTATTCGCGGGTTGCGAACGAGAACCGAAACCTTCAAAATCAAGATTTTGAGTTCCTGAGCCACCCGGGTCGCTTTCAAGCACCGCTGCCGAGTATCCAGAATCTACGAGCTGCAGTTCAAGAGTTGAATCCAGAAATCGATTCTAGAAGGAGACCAGAGATGAAACTTGGTAAGTACACTTGAATCGATCTTGTGTTGCTTCCTTCCCTTATCCTTAATCTATTGATATTCCCAAAAATTTCCTTCCTGGAAATTCGGGTATTGGGAACCTGCATCGCGCCAGGCCCCCAGTAAAGAATAAATTAGGAATAAATTAATTTAGTAACTTAGGCGATTTGATTAGGTAATCTATTTATGTGGAATAGATAGAACTACGAATTTACAATTAAAAGAGTATGATTTAAGTGAGCCCAGTTTTTATTATAGAGATAGGCAGATTATTTAGTTAGTATTTTTCAGTAACGTTTTACGTTTACCACCCTTTGACAACCCTCCGCAATTTAATTCTGCTCCCAAGCCCATGAGCGGTATTCAAGCATTTACCCCTAAGGTGATGCCCAATCCGATTCAAGACTATTTTAGATCACAAGAAATGCACTTGAATGAATATACACCTTATGCCCCAGATCCATATTACGATTAAGTATTATTACAATGAACCGAAGTACGCGAGCCATGCTGACTTTGTGAATTTTGTCGAGTATGATGACCCCGCACATTAGGCGGAACCGACTACGGACGTTCAGCTGACTTGACAAGGCCGAACTAGTACTAACGATGGTGATGATTTCTTTTCGGTTAGGCCGGAAGTCACCTTATATCCAAATTTCCAACCCTCCTCTAAAATTTTTAATAGATACTGGCGCTAACTAGTCCTTTATTAGCCCTTGTGCAGTTAAACTATATTTCACCACACTAGACCTTGCTAGTGGATTTTACCAGGTTGAAATGGACCCCCAAGATATTCCTAAGACAGCGTTTAACGTCGAACATGGACATTTCGAGTTTCTACGAATGCCCATGGGGTTGAAAAATTCACCCTATACCTTTCAGCGCGTTATGGATAACATTCTGAAAGGTCTCCAAAACGAAATTTGCGTTACCTACTTGGACGATATAATAGTTTTCAGCACATCCCTTCAGGAATATATGACTAACCTTGAAAAGGTATTCCAGATATTAAGAGATTCCAATTTCAAGATCCAGATGGACAAGTTATGTAGTTAGTATTTTTCAGTTTCCTATAGTTTCAGCAGACACCTTTGACTTTTATAGGCTTTCAATAGTTCTTGATAAGACAAACCAAATCCTTATCCCTATAATCTATCCCGTATATAGCAACTCATAAGACCGCATTCGTGTACATGGAGGCTGAATGCCCGAAGTATGTCATCAATATCTCTACAGGAAGGATACAAATCTTCAACTTCGGACCACATCAAACTGCGTACTCACTATCTATTTGCTAGGCCGAAGATATCACTTGATGAAAAGTACTATGTCTAAAGACACTACGGAAGATACATGAGTCATGAGAAACCCCAGAATATCCGAGAGGGCCATCTTCAGAAGGAACTTCCAGCAACGTTTTCACTAAGCGTTGGAAAATAGTTGCTGATCTACGGGTGGAGGTGTTACGTAACTACGCTGCGCACTACGAGAAGAGTCGCCGAACCAACATATAGCAGCCTGACATTAAGAATTAGCCTACGCCAGCTGCCACTACGTGAGGCGACACCTACCACTACGTGAGACAACGCATCAACGGGACGTGACTCGCGTTTACCTAGTTAAGACAATTGTAAACTGTATCACTTTAGTTTCTCACATCGGGCTATTGTCATTTAGTATTTAAGATGTAGGAATAGTTATTAATTTTAATTAAAGTAGTTTTAAGTCATTCTCCTGGTTTTCTTCGGACCTCTGGCTGCTGCTTACATATTTAGCGGCATTGCAAAGCGACCCTAAGCCTTGCAAGCTTTGCAACTTAGAAGGTTAAATTCTCTTTTTAATTTAGACTTTGAATGTCATATCTGTTGGCTTGTTCTGACCAACTATATCGAAACGTGATAAATTCTTCAATTCTTCTGCAGGCCTTCTTTTAGAATGAGAGGAATCACGTTGTTCCCACGCGGGCCCAGTGCGGATCAGGGACTTGACATAGCTATAGCTGGTATGTGCATGTTTTCTTAAGAAGCCTTCCTTCACTTTCTCATGTTAAATTTCAAATGAACTTTCGCACCTTAATACCGAAATATTCAGAGGTGCGAACTAGGGTGGTAACACTTACCACCAACACGAGTTATTACCACCACTTATTAGTAATAAATTGGTATTATAAATCTCAAACACTTTTTACAGAAAAGTAATTTTGCAATTTAATGAATAATAATAATAATATGTTATTGTATCCAAGTGTCTTTTTCTAGGTTTTATTTTAAAGAAATACGTTACTGAACTAAAGGCGATCGTATCAAATTAAAGTTATCTCGAATACAATTTTTTAGGGTTACATTTTTAAAAGGCACCATTGGATTAAAGGTCAGTAACCTTAGCAGAACCAATGTCATTCGCAACTCGTCTGAAACCCTGTAAAAGAGGTATTTGAAGATTGAGAAAGGGCAAAGTGTATTGATGATACATTATTTTAATTCTGATGATGGATTTAATTATAGTGAACTAGATTCTGTCCAGTTAGATATTTTGGCAGCGTATAATTAATATTTCTTGAAAGATTTTCATAAAAAGTTACTTGTTTTATTCCATAGTATAATCTGTCTTGTATATTGTGAAAAAATAACCTAGAATTAAACTGATTTTGATTATGTGCGGCAAACCAGTGTAAGAATTTCTTTATTATAACACTAGCTTTTGCCCGCGGCTTCGCTCGCGTGTACCATGAGTATTCCAAAGAACCAAGATATCAAGCAAGCAAGCATACAGGCAAGCAAGCAAGCATGCATGCATGGAAGCAAGCAAGCATGCATGCACGGAAGCAAGCAAGCGTGCAGAAAGCGTGCAAGTAAGCGTGCAAGCAAGCGTGCAAGCAAGCCCGACTAAACTTTCTTTATATACAATAATATAAAACCTATTATTACTTTCCCTTGTCCTGCATTAGGTATAATTCAATGTTTTCTTACCTTCTACGGAAACTTGAGTAACTGGAAGCGCTGTGTACCTACTTAGCATTGATATTATACATATTATAGTATCTTGTTAAGGTGTTGTGTGACCTAACCGTTAAAGAGTTATACCTTCCATCATCAGCTCATCTGAATAACCAGAAAGAATACAACTAAAGGTCTATACGTGCATATGATACTTAAAGAAACTTCCTGTAACTCCTAACCGTTAAGGAGTTTAACCTTCCATCATCAGCTCACCTGGATAACCTGAAAGAATACAACTATCGGTATATACTTACCTATAATATTTGAAAAAATATCCTCAACTCCTAACCGTTAAGGAGTTTTACCTTCCATCATCAGCTCATCAACATAAGATGATGTCTACCAGACGCAAACACTTAAATAGCTTGAGAAAATATATGAAAAACGTAATGCATGCCTACAAAATTTGAGGGTTGCCTTCGATTTCCCTGAGATCCCGTCATCAGGTCCTGATTTTGTGACAATGGGACCATCTCAGGAGTATATTGTATTCTTTCGAATAAAAAAATAATTTTTATAATCGGTCCACAATTGATCGAGAAATCGGTGAACATACACCTACATAAAAAAATACATAAAGTGGAATGCATAACCTCCTCCTTTTTTTGAAGTCGGTTAAGGAGCCCTTTGCGGCCTACTTACAGTATAAACTTATGAATTTTGAAATTTTAGCTTTGTACAACCAGTAAAACGCAAAATCCCGTTTTTTCCCGGTCCCTTAAGAATTTCGGGAAATGCTTTCTTAATGCTCCTCAACACTCCCCAAGGAACCCACTTGCCAAATTTCAGCTTTCTATGACCAGTAAAACGAAAAATCCCGTTTTTCCCGTTCCCGTGGGAATTTTGGAAAGTTCTCTTTCAATGCTTCCTTACACTCCTCAAGCAACCTACATGCCGAATTTTAGCTTTCTACGACCAGTAAAACGAAAAATCCCGTTTTTTCCCGTTCCCGTTGGAATTTTGTAAAGTCCTCTCTCAATGCTCCTCTACCCTCCCCAAATAACCTACATGCTGAATTTCAGCTTTCTACGACCAGTAAAACGAAACATCTCCTTTTTTCCGTTCCCGTGGGAATTTTGGAAAGCCCTCTCTCAATCCTTCTCTACTCTACACTCCCCAAGCAATCTACATGCCGAATTTCAGTCTTCTACGACCAGTAAAACGAAAAATCTCGTTTTTTTCTTATCCCGTAGGAGTTTCCGAAAATCCTTAAAACTATTTTTTACTATTATAATTACCTACTTCTATGCCAAATTAGAAGAGTCTTATAATTATAGTTCATAGGATCCCGTTGAACTGAATATATAAATCCCGTTTTCTCCTTATCCCGTGGGAATTTTGAGAAATCCTGAAATTAATGTTTAAACTAATGTAATACCTACTTGTGTATCAAATTTGAAGAGTCTAGTTATTATAGTTACTGAGATAGGGTCACTCGGAATCGAATATATAAATCCCGTTTTTTCCCGTTCCCGTGGGAATTCCCAAAAATCCTTCCTTAGTGGATGTCTACATTGTATAAGGTATCTATGTGCAAAATTTCAAGTCTCTAGGTCCAGTGGTTTGGGCTGTGCGTTGATATATCAACAGTCATTTAGTTTATTTAGACATTTCAACCCCATCGCACCCCATCCAGGGAGATGGTATTTTACGTCCGCAACGTCGGATTTTAAAACCGTTGTTGTTTTCGTAACCAGTGACCCGATAAACCATAGAAACAATACCCATGATGATTTTCAGACTTTGTCCCCCCATTTCCCCCTTTTAGGTTTAGGTTTGGAGCGAAGCGCCGTCAAGTAAACACGTCTTATTTTTTTATCTCGTTTTATTATTTACAAAACAGTGTTAAAAGCGGTTCATAATACCTAAAAGTTATACCAAAGTGTTGCGGTTATTGGTGCCCTTTGAATCGTGTGCTTGGATTTGTACGGATTTGCTCCTGGTGAACACTATCTTGATATAAATTTAATAAATATTATTTACATCAATCGTACAAGTCGGTAGTTTACGCTCATTAGCTGCGAATTCGCTGGAGCTATTCAGCTGTCGTCTTTAGCGCGCGGGCGGTTGTTTGCGGATCTGCACCTTATTTCGATTGCATTAGAGCGTGCATTGCGATGGAGCAAAATAAGCTGTTATGTTCGGGCTGTAAGCATGATATAGCAGCTGGTAAATATTTAAAATGCTGTGTTTGTAAACGGCCGTATGATTTGCTGTGTGCAAACATTGCGGAAGAATTGTTTAATAACTCGAAGCCGGAGCAAAGATCTACCTGGAAGTGCGTTGAATGCGTTAGCAGCATACCTAGGACTGACAACACGAACACTCCGGTGCGCAGCTCATACGGTAATATTACTGTACATCGCGGGGCCGGTATGAGATCCCATAGTGCTCATGTGGATAGTGATACTGATGCTGCCGAGCCCGCCCCTGATGTTGACATGTCCCTGATTAGTCTGAATGACACTGCGCAAGACTTAACACTAAACACTTCCAACATGCAAACATTGATTTCCGAGATTCGTCAGGTTCGCGAAGAGGTGCGTCAGGTTCGCGACGACGTGCGGCTCCAGCTGCAAGGTTTGAGTGAGACGGTGTCGAGTATTGCAACACGATTGGATGTTTGCGATAACCGGATCGACGATTTAGTGTCGCGGATAGAAACCATTGAGCGTTGGGTGGAGACAAGACCTGAGAGGCAGTCGGAGGAAGCACTTGCGGACACAGTGCTGGAACTTAAGGCTGAAATAAATGATCGGGAACAGGAGCTGCTTCTCAACGATATAGAAATTTCCTGTATTCCCGAACAAAATGGAGAAGGCATCCAGCATATCGTGTTGGCGGTGGGTCAGAAGCTCGGAGTGACGCTTGCGGAGAATGATATTGTCAGTGCTCATCGAGTGGGTCGTGTTTCGGACACAACCGTGGGCTCGTTGGCGGTTGGCGGCAGGGCTGTAGCAGCGGAGGGCGCTGAGAATGTGCCAACGCCATCGGTGACACCACCGCGTCCCCGCCTGATTGTAGTACGGCTAGCACGCCGTGTTCTGCGCGATCAGCTGTTGAAGGAAGCACGAGTTAGGCGTGGGGTGACAACCGAGGGTATCGGCTTGCCGGGAACACCAAGGCCGTTTTATGTGAACGAGCGACTGACCCGTTTAAACCGCGTGTTATTCCAAAAAACACGTAAATGCAAGGAATTTCATGGTTGGCGTTATGCGTGGAGCCGAGACGGGAAGATATACGTACGGCAACGCTCAGGTGTGGATTCGCCTAGATACCGCATACGTAATGAGGCGGACTTAATGCGTGTTTTTGGCACAAATACTGTTTGTTTTTAATATTATAAACTCAAAAAATATTGTTTTAAATTATAATAAACTCATATTTTTGTTAGTATTATCAGAATCAAATCTAAATCTAAAAAATATTTCTAAAAACAGATACAATACAGTACAATACAGATTACAAATTCTCTTACAATACACAACCACAATTTTCCAATGTGTTAATACTGTAAAGTTTATTCTAAAAAGTACTTATGGTTGTTGTTGTTGTTATTATGCTAAACCTGTTTTGTTTGTTTGCCCAGCTAATATAGCAAGTAAAAATCATAACTTACATGCATTGTATAATGTCATCTTATGTCATTGTGTTGTGATCTTATGTTCCTCTTCAATAAGGCTTATCTTGTTTTTATTTGTTATTGCCAACTTTTTCTATTTTCATCGATGCGCTGCAGTGGTGGGAAAGTTTAGGAATATAATCCTTAAAATAAAATACGAGCAATATGTATTGCCCTTATCAAGCGTTCAGTTTCACATTATTGTACACTATAATGTAATTCACATGCACTATAATTCTTTGAGTTTCCGCCGTGGCCACTGTTACGCTGTGGTGGTAAGCATAGGCAAGGTTTCATACGTTTTAGTTTTTTCACGTATTGTTTACATTTATTGTCATGGCCATGTCTACGGGTAGAACTGCTTTTGTGAAGTTAGCACTATATAATGCCGGGTCTCTATGTACTGGACACAATGATTTTCTTGTAGCAATGAATCGTTTTGAGGCCGATTTGGTCGCTATAAATGAGACATGGATACGCGCGGGGCAAAATCAGCTCGCGCCTGTCGTCCCCGGGTATCGGTTAAGGAATGCTCCGCGGCCGACCAGCATGCGCCGGGGCAGGGGCGGCGGGGTGGGGTTTTATATTAAAACAGGTATACGCGCACGTCTTGTCGCACACCCGGCCGCTCAAATTGAACAAATGTGGATGTCTGTTGTAATTAACGGCCGTAATTTGATGATAGGCACTGCATATCGTCCGAATTGGATTAATGTTGACACTTTTTTTGACGCCTTGACGGAATCTGTGTCACATTTCTCGAAATATGATCACTTAATTTTGCTTGGCGATTTTAATATTAATGTTTTAGATACTCACAATGAAAAAACGGTTAAGCTTTTTAATTTCTTGCGTTGTATGGATTTGAACCAGGTGGTGACTGAGCCCACTCACTATTCAGCCGAGAACGAAACACTTATCGATGTTGTATGTACCGATACCCCCGTGCGGGATGTACTTGTTTCGGATATTACCGGTTCTCTCGGCCATTGTATGATTAATTTAACTTTGCCCATAAAGCGTCTCAAGGTACCTACTAAAACTATTGTGTACCGACCGCTAAAGGACATTGACATGGATCAGTTTAACACGGACCTAGAAACCACTGATTGGGAATCGGTACTGAATTATGACTCTGTTGATAGTATGTTGAGTGCCTTTAACAGGCTTCTAATATCCCTTTTTGATAGTCATGCACCCCTCAAATCTGTGAAGATAAAGCCAAATAAATCATTGCCGTGGATCACCGATACAATAAAGGTTATGATTGACAAAAGAAATAGGGCATATCGTGAATATCGCAAGTCTAAAACAGAGTGTAAGAAGAAGTATTACTTGGAACTGAAAAGGCTTGTTGTAGATAGTATTTATCAGGAAAAGCGAGCGTACTATAATTATCATATTGACACTAATTTTAAGGATCCTGTTACTATGTGGAAGAACATTAAGAAAACGATCGATTTTAAAAAGCGTGAAAGTCTTCCTTGCCAGTTTAATGATGCCAACTTGATCAATGATAGCTTTCTTAGTGTTCCTGGGAGTAAAGCGGTCCCTTTGTCTGAACTGACCTTCTTTGAATACCACAGCTTTGGTGATGCTCGTTTGACTTTAAGAGCAGTCAGTGAAGATGTGATTGCTAAGTTAATTTTGGAAATAAAAACGGATTCAGTCGGGGTTGATGGCATTGGGAGAGATATGATACTTCTTACACTGCCGCGTACCTTGTTTGTTATTGCTGCAATTGTGAATAGGTCTATTTTGACTGGCGAGGTACCTTGTTTGTGGAAGTCTGCACTGGTCACTCCTCTTCCTAAGGTTGATAATCCCGTTGAACCTAAAGATTTAAGACCCATAAGTATTCTGCCCTTTTTATCAAAAGTCCTGGAAAAAGCTGTTTACAGACAGCTGTCAGCATTTGTTGAGGCCAACGACATATTGCCTTCTTTTCAATCCGGTTTTCGTAAGGGTATGAGCACTGTGACCGCTTTATTGGACGTTGTGGATAATGTGCTTTCTGAGCAGGATTCGGGAAGTGGCACTGGACTCTTACTGTTGGACTTCTCTCGTGCTTTTGACAGTATCAATATTCCACTGCTACTCTCCAAGTTATCTTTTTACGGTGTCGACCATAAATCGTTGATATGGTTCGACAGTTATCTCAAAAACCGATACCAGGCCGTTAAGATTGTTAATGAGGATGGCTCGTTATCGGTATCCGATCCTAAGCCCCTGATGCGTGGTGTACCGCAGGGCTCTATACTGGGGCCGTTACTTTTTATTATTTATAGTGCCGACATAGTCAATGCTATCAAGCACTGCAGATATCACCTTTATGCAGATGATGTCCAATTATACCTGTCGGCGCATCCTCGGAGTTTTGACGATGTGGTGCACAAGTTGAATGGGGATTTGGATAGGGTATCGACGTGGGCAAATAAAAATGGGCTTTTGTTGAACCCTCATAAGTCCAAATTTATGATTCTCGGCTCAAAACATCAGATCCGTGATATTTTGAATACTAATCCGGTGGTCACACTTGATGGTCAGGACATTGAACGCGTAGAAGAGGCTAGAAATTTAGGTATTGTATTTGACAGCAAGCTACACTTTGAGAGCCATATTATAAATTTGGTGAAATCATGCTTCTATCGTCTAAAAGTCTTATACCAGATTCGAAACCTCCTCTGTGAAAAAATGCGTATTACACTCTGTGAGTCATTGATTCTTTCTAGGTTAAATTATGGGGATTTGGTATACGGACCGAGGTTGCAGTCAAGAACTCGTCGTCTAGTTCAGCGTGTCCAAAATGCTTGCTGTCGGTTCTGTTTCGATGTACCACCAAGAAGTCATATAACGCCATATCTGAACAAAGCTTCTATGCTGAACATGTCCTCGCGAAGACACTTACATCTTGCAAGTCTTCTATTTGAGGTCATGAATTTTAAGAAACCCGATTATCTTTTCACTAAGACAGATGTTTCCCCTTTTCATAGGAGATATGGAACTAGATCCACCCGACATTGTCTGTTGGAATGTCACCCCCACAGAACTGTAGCTTTTACCGGTAGTTTTCGTTATCTTGCAACCAAGTGCTGGAACAATATACCCCCACCGATAAGGCGTTTAACATCAAAAAAATCCTTCAAAACACAATACAAATTAATTCTCTTACAGAAGCAAAGCGGTTGTCCGGTACTTGATTTCGAGTGTGATTTTAAAACGTAGGGTAGGGTGAAGGAACTATATGGCGGTTGCATGTTTGTTTGGGGTGGTTCGGTAGCTGCTATATATAACTATTGTTTTATATTACGAAATCAATAAAATTACGCAAATCTGGTAAATTATTATAAATAATGCATTGGATGAAAATTGCAGCTTGTAAATAAATGGTTTCCAATGTTGCTGTTTATTTTCCTTGTAATCGAAGTGAAGAGCAGAGTGTCGAGCATTTGGACCAATTTTCCCCTCGACGTGTCTGTCTGCCCTCGCCGTATCGGCTCGGGTAGTTTTGGGAACGTCTCGGGTGGCATGGCTTGTTTTGTGCTTTTGTTGTAATCTGCTTTTTATTGTCGGTATTAATGATGCTTAGCACTGTTTGTTTTGTTTTTCTTTTGTTGTATAATTATTTTGAATTAGTAAGTAATATTTTGTTCTCGATCCTCTTGGTTGTGGCAGAATATCAGTGTTTTGCTCCTATGAGCAATGTTGACCACTGAGCCACGGCCCTTTTGCACTACTGCAGCGCATACAGACAATATATAATGTTTTACTTTTAAGTTTGTACTGGCTTTTGTATTTTTGTTAATCTTGATTGTGTGTGCTTGCAGTACCAAATAAACGTCTTTATCTATCTATCTATCTATCTTAGGGGTTGAATTCCCAAAAAACCTGAAAAACGTGTTTAATCATTTATCGTTAGGAGTACTTCTGTTAAGTTTCGAGTAAAATAGTCGAACTAATCTTGTTTCCCCATACAAACTTTGGACCCCCGTTTCACCCCCTTAGGGAATGAATTTTGAAAAATCCTTTCTTAGTGCACCCCTAGACCTTATAAGGAACCTACGTGCCAAATTTGGAATCTCTAGGCCCAGCGGTTTGGGCTGTGCGTTGATATGTCAGTCAGTCAGTCAGTCAGTCAGTTTCTTCTTTTATATATTAAGATTGAAGTAACATCACTGTTGTAGCGACTTCTAGCGCCATCTAGTCATCACACAAGAAATTAATTACAAAATCCTGCACTGTGTTAGTACTAGCTACGCGCCTCTATGGAATAATGTATTTGTCTTTATCTATGGTAAATAATTTTAATAAGTTAAAAATTTTGCCTTGTCATGTACTTACTTTCGTAAAACGTACATTATATCGTTGCACTCTAAAAATCATATCTTTTTCTACGTAATTACGGATCTAAAAAGCCCAACACACGGCACTATCGAAGTTTCTCTTCCAATTTTCATCCATCGGACTTCGGTCCCCAAGCATGACATCTGTCTGGAGAGAGGTCTCACTATTGTAGCCTACTCCAAAAACTGGCATATTGACACTAACTATTTGTAACTCTAAAGGACCTTTTTACAATGACTATCTAAAAAAACCGGTTGTCTGTATTGTCGGTTTACGGACAATAGTTTAAAGTGACAACGTCATAACGAAACATTCAAACCCCCCTCCCCCGCACCTGCACCCCGCACCCCCGAATTTGAAAACTACCCGAGCACTAGTACTAAGATTATAATATAATTATGTAATATTGCAACTGGCCTTCACTGCTCTGTAGGTACATGTAACGTAACGTAACGTTACATGTACGTTACATTGCGTCATCCTTTTTCATGTATGCAGCCGGCGTTCGTCGATTTATTAGACGTTAACACGTCAAAAAAAAAAAATTTTTAAATTTAGCCAAAAAGTTATTGCCAGTTATTTTCATTTTCAGCCGTAGGACGTCTAAACATAAGTTAGGCCTATCTCATCGATACCCAATCATTACGGTTGGAAAAGGCTTACATCCAGCTGCGGCCTTTACCGAATCATCCGTTCGTCTCGTTGGTGGACATCCCACGCTGCGTTTGCCAGTCCCTAGTCTCCATTTGAGGACCTTTTCTCGTGCTATAAGCCATGCCATTCCAACCAGCTAATTGTTTCGGCTATGTGGCTGTATGCACAATACATCTAAATTGCGACGTGATGTGACTTCGGGTCGGGTAAAGAAAGGTGAAAAATATGAAGTCACTGCTTTTGATTGCAATTTCTTTTTATTATTTTTCCCGAACGAAGCCAAGGCGCGGCTCTAGTTGTAAAATAACAAGGGAAATTATCGTCACTGCTTTGACTGAATATTAAACGTTAAAAATGCCAAGACTTTATGCAAAACTTTGTTAGCACATAAGCAATATCTCACAAGTATTAAGACAGCCTTAGAATTTTTAATTTAAAAACATTCTCCCCGTAAACGGTACTGCAGGGGCGTATAAAAATAATGCAGGAGCAATCCTCTAAAATTACATTTTCATTTTAAGGCAAAGCTGCGTCTAGACAGAAAATTGATAGTAAGGACCTAATTTATAACCAAAGATTAAAAAGTAATCAATCTTATACTCCTATCAATCGGTTTTCAATTTGGAAGAAAAGAAGAAAACGATACTTGTAAATTTTGTTGTATTTTTTACAGGTTTATATTATCGTGGCTGACGTTTATTTCACCTTTTTGAAATGACAAGCGATCGCCCCCAAACAACCAACAACAACAAGATACCAAGACAACAAGATGGATTTTAAGTATTCTAGATGCACTCGTGTGTGCGTGAGAGCGGCTAGAATCAAAGCCGTGCGTAAGCGCAAGGGACACGAGTTCCCCGTCCGATAGCCGAAGGAGAACTAACGCAACTAACTATTGGACAAGAGGGAAGCACAATGGCTCAAGATGGGTTCGTTAGACTGCGCGTGTTTTTAGGTATTTTTATCGTATTACTAAAATAAATCTATACATATAATAAATCTGTAACAAGTCGGTGTCTGTACATTGAAGATATTTGAGAAAAACTGTCACTAGGGCTATTTACTAGCGCAATAAAACCCAAATCAATGTTTTTTAGAATTATTGTCTTTTTGTCTGTTTGTCTGTTTGTCTGTGCGTTTGTGCGCGCTAATCTCAGAAACGGCTTAACCTAGAAGGATGCGGTTTTCACTGATATGTTGGTATTTTCTTGGATTAACATTTAGTGTTTGTTTCATTTGAATCGGTTCACAAATAAGAAAGATACGTCTATTTTAAGAATTTATAGAACAGTTTTTAGAAGTAGTGACTTGGGAGTAAGTACGGTGGTGAATGTGAACGCGGGTGTGGGGGGGGGGGGGTTCAGTGGGGGGTCGGTGAGGGGGGGGGGGGGGTGCGGGGGGGTAATTTTTTTATATCGAGGAACTAAGGAGAGCCATAATTGGATAAAAAAAATAAGCTGCCCAAATTACTAATTCCACGCGGATGGAGTCGCGGGCAAAAGCTAGTACATAATATTTTAAAAAATGTTGTAATACTAGGTCCTAGAAAACATCTTGTTTTATTAACATTCAAAAAGTCATGACCTGCAGTGCAGTTATTACGTCGTACTAAGGATTTATTTAATTTTTTGGACTTTGGATTTTTTTCTATCGAGCGAACTACAAGTAATCGTGTTTCGATAAACACTGGTCATTAGAGTGAATTCTCAAATATCTTACTCATAAATTTCAGGACTAAAGCATTTAGTTATGATACAGTAAATGAATTCAATAAATGCTCCAAAAGCTCGGTAGGGCATTTTAGCCAAACCAGCATTGAACGGTGTCGAACAGAGGAGTTGTTTTAATAACCTTCGTGGCAGCTTTCTTGGCTGCCCCAACCCCTGCGTCTGGATTCAGCCTTGAGGCGTCAATAATATGTGTAATTTCAATTAACCACACATTCGCTCCGTTCCGGGGCATGAATAATACAGTCAGCGCGTAGCGACGGAGGTTCTCGCCGTACAATATTCGAGATATTTAAACGCTTGTTCCTTAATGTGACAATAGCTTTTACCCGCTGATTTGGCTTTAACGACCGCTTTAGCCTAGTTCGTAGTGACCCTGCCTACGAAGCAAGAGGTCCTGGGTTCGAATCCCGGTAAGGGCATTTATTTGCGTGATGAGCACGAATATTTGTTCCTGAGTTATGGATGTTTTCTATGTATTTAAGTATTTATTTATCTATATAAGTATGTTTGTCGTCGTCTAGTACCCATAGTACAAGCTTTGCTTAGTTTGGGACTAGGTCGATTTGTGTAAGATTGTCCCCTAAAAAAAAAAAAAAAAAAATATCCATATGGCCATTTTCTTTCTCAACTAATTATTTTACTTTATTTATTAAATGAGGAAATTTCAGTGTTTTCTCACTTAGAATCATGAGGACTATTCATTTGCATAAAAAAGCGTCCTTATTTTCACCCGACTGTCGAAGGAGGGTTATGTTTTTCGAGCGTATCTATTTATTTATTTATTACCCGACTGCGAAGAAGGAAGGGTTATGTGTTTGACCCGTATGTATGTATGTATGTATGTCCATTCCTATGTCCTCTCGTAACTACACAACGGCTGAACCGATTTTGATAAATGATACGTCATTGGATTCGTCTTGATAACGCGAGTAACACTGGATACATGAAATTCTTGAAAAATCAAAATGGCAGATTTTTGGCGCCAAATTGTGAGTCTTCAAAAAAATTTTTTTATTCAAACCTATCGAGTAGGGTATCAAAATACATAAAGAGATTTTAAAAGAGATTACAAAAATATATACAAGTTATGTGTTTAAATTTAATTTGGAATAGTAAATTGGCAATCAGAGCTTTAAAACGATGACGTACCTTCTTCCCAAGACATCTTTGAGCAATATTTTTCTCTATGAAACCCATGTGGAAAATTAAGTACCTACATATTTCAAAATTGGTTTTGGTTTTGTACTTTATGATTTTAGGATTCCTAATTCAAATAATTTATCTGGGTTCTTGCTTTTTAGTGTAACCTCCTGAGGTTATACTAAAAAGCGAGAAATAAAAAAAGTAATTAAAAAACTAAAAACCCGCCTGCTGCGGTGTTAATAAAATAATAAATTAAAAAATCAAAAACCCGCCTGCAGAAATACTGAAAAGGTGGAAACAAGATTTAATGTACAATAGCAATAAAACAAATTTAAAACACGTCGATGGCAGTCTTTCAAAATTTAATGAAACGATAAAATTGAACATTTTATCTTGTTTCCACCTTTTCAGTATTTCTGCAGGCGGGTTTTTAGTTTTTTAATTACTTTTTTATTTATTTTTTATCGGACCTTCAACAACAAGGTATACTCATACATGTGTTATTTTACATAAGCAGCTTAAGACTAAGTACCTTATTCCCCTTATTCCCTTATTTTCTTCTTATTCTTAGAAGGACACCGCATGCACAAAATAACAGTAGTTTTAACTTAAAGCTAAAAAATATGTTTAAAAAAAAATATTGTATTTATGTATGTATGTATGTATCATTCTTTGGCACGCCCTGCAGCCTAAACGGCTCAATGGATTTTAAAGTGTGAGGTGTCATTAGATTCGTATCAGTTTCGCGAGTGACATAGGATATATATTTTTCCGGAATTCCCATGGGAACGGGAATTATACAGGCGGGTTTTTTATCATCTTATATTGAAATTAAAGTTATTAAGTCGGTTTTGTGCCTTTTTCTATTAGTTTGTATGGCTCGTTACGAAAAGGACAGAAATAAATTGTATGGAAAATTAGAGACACTTTTTTATCGTCAAAATCAATACAATACGTTTACTTTTAGTTTACCACTGACAGATGCCTTGCCTTCATTTCATTTCCAACTTTAACACCATACAAATAAAGTAGCTATTACAAAATCTGCAAACGTGGGTAACAGTATTCTAAAATTGGCTTTATTTAATTTGTAGGTCGTTAAAGTTGAATATGAAATGAAGGCAAACCATCTCTCAGTGGTAAATTTTATGTAATTTTACTGTAACGCTCTTGACACAAAAATTTTCTCATTAAAAAAAAGTTTTCCGCGCCGTTTTAAGTGCAAATTCCCATAATATGGGCATATCCATCATCTCCTAAACTTTTACGTATATAATTTTAGTAAGATTGTTGATCCGATCCCCCTCCGCCGACTCCATCTATGTTTATTTGTGATCCTGCAAACTAAATCTCATTCGGGTGCCACTTGACGTATGAATATTGAGGATTACCAGGGGAGCAGGGCGCCCCAGGACATGCAGTCCAATCGAATTACCGTTCATTTATCGGTATTTGGACCTTAATCTTGGTAAAAACCCTCCCCCAGGCTGAAGCGATGGCATTCCACCCCTAAGTAATAAACATACCCATACCGTCAATACTATAGTATACTAGGGTAAACATGTGCCTTTGCCTCCGTTAGAAATACCATCACAATCTGAGAAACATTCACATTCTAATAGTTTGGTCCAAAAAGAAAATTCAGCACAGTTTTCGATCATACGTACAACGACATCTATTAATTGCAACAGAAGTTAACGAGTTATCTTGAAAGCAGAGTCATGCGGCAATTACATTAAGTCCACGACCGCATGACACATCCGGTGGCCGCAACGATGTAAAGAACACTGTGTAGTCGGCCGCATTCGGCGAGCGACAGCCTGCCACCGCCTAGATAATGGCCACCGCATCAGGCGGACGGACTAATTGAAGACGACGTTCGTTCGCTAAAGTAGTTCGAAACAAGTTCGGCGACCGCATTAGGCGAACGAAGTAGTGTAATTGTCGCATTACCTTCCTTGACGTTCACGGACAGCGCTCTCTAAAGGAACGCATTACCGGGATATTTTTATTATCCAATGTCTCAATACTGATTTTTTGTCTATTTGTATGCCAAGTTTCTTCCAAATCCACCAGACTAATTTTTTAACTCTCTCGCAATCGCCATCGCGTTTATTTTGACAATTCTGGAATGGGCTGACAATTGGTATCGGA
Source organism: Archips xylosteana (assembly GCA_947563465.1). NCBI lineage: Eukaryota > Metazoa > Arthropoda > Insecta > Lepidoptera > Tortricidae > Archips > Archips xylosteana. The sequence goes on from OX387360.1 coordinate 19,816,860, forward strand.
AACAGCCAGCTGTCACAGCCATACAAAAACTAACATTAATTCAATCCGATGCTGAGTGTCAAAAAAAGTTACACAATTACCCTGCAGTTAGGCGTATGTATGTTTGTATAAATTATGTATATTCTCCTATCACCAGGCTATATCATATGAACCGTCGTAGCTAGACAGTTGAAATTTTCACATATGATGTATTTAACGACCGCTTTAGCCTAGTTGGTAGTGACCCTGCCTACGAAGCAAGAGGTCCTGGGTTCAAATCCCGGTAAGGGCATTTATTTGTGTGATGAGCACGAATATTTGTTCCTGAGTTATGGATGTTTTCTATGTATTTAAGTATTTATTTATCTATATAAGTATGTTTATCGTCGTCTATTACCCATAGTACAAGCTTTGCTTAGTTTGGGACTAGGTCGATTTGTGTAAGATTGTCCCCTAATATTTTTTTTTTTTTTATTTCGTTTGCCGCTACAACAATAAATACTAAAAATAAAATAAAGTTAAAAATTGAAGGTGGTAGTTATCGTAAGACGTTATTGTGTAATTGAACAAACGTTCAAATATCCAAACATCTTCACATACTTTCTCACTCACGAAAGAAAGAAGTTGTAGAGAAACAATTGTGAAAATTATTGTTTTTTTTTTATGTTATTAAAACGTGATTTCATGAAGACGAAGAACCAACCAAACCTAACAGATAGAAATTAAAATGAATTGAAATGGCACAGCGACGACGTCCCTGATAAGGTTGCGGGAACGCGTTGGATGCAGATGACGCAGGACCGGTCTGTTTGAGGATCCATGGAGGACGCCTCTGTTCGGCAGCGGCTGCCTTTTGACTTTGGTCTATACATATAACTATGTTTATCCGTTGCCTAGTACCCATAACACAAGCTTTGCTTAGCTTACTTTGGGACTAGGTCAATTGGTGTGAAATGTCAAAAAAAATATATAATGATGATTCGTTTTCCCAACGTAATCTGTGCGTATTTTTGAGCGCAGCAAAAAGTTCCGGATTCTATCATTTTCATTTAAACAAACAAACTCCCGATCGCCTCAGACTGAGGCATTGCTAAATAATAAACTATTAATTTTCACCCGCCTCTTATCTGTGGCCGCAGCCTTTACTCATTAACTGGGAGGCAAACACCAACTCGCCGATGTTTTAATTATCTTTAGCTATTTTAAATAATTCGGGATCCGTTTGTTTGACTTTCTGGTCAGCCGGCTTGTGAGAATTTAAAGCGTGTTTTTGGTTGAATTCTTTGGCGTAAAAATCAGGTTTTCAATTAAAGAGGAATCGTGACAGTTTGTTTCTACGGTAATGACAATAGTATCTAAGTATTTCATACTAAATACTAACTGAAACATGGATGCACAGAAAAAACACAGAAAAAGACCAGCTCCGGGAATCGAACCCAGGTCCTCATCATGGCCGTAAAAGTAAAAAACTGGAGATGAAAAATAAAAAAATACAAGGACAACTCATATTCAGAATTAAAATCAAAACGTTTATTTTGCAAGTAGGCCGCAAAGGGCTCTTTACATGTCACTTTTTTAAAACCACCAGCGCTTTCGGAAGTACCATCATTGCCAATAAGAATGCGCCGCGAAGTCTTAGTAAAATTACAAATAAAAAGCACATTTTATAAATAATTGCACGTTGCATTTAAGGAACTTAAAATGCGTAAGGAAATGCTTCACATGGAAAAATTGTGTATTTTAAAGGTTTGTGCTAGTCCGTGGTCTCCATTCACGAACTTTTCAGCCCCAAAGGCCCTCTGTTATGCGTGCTATTATATGGCCTGCCCATTGCCATTTCAACGAGTTTATCCCTTTTATTATGTCGGTAATCCTGATTCTTCTACGGACCTAATTCCTAATTCGATCCCTTAGAAAAACCCAGAGCATAGCCCTCTGCACTTTTATTACTATTAAAAAAAATCTAAGTTTCCTAAGACATATTACTTTTAGTTTAAATGAACTAAAACGCGCAAACGCGTCAGTGTAGCTTGGTGGTGGTGATGGTTGTGTTTATGTGATTTGTGTGTGTTCGTACAGTGTGGAGGTGGAGGAACTGCATGAACACACATTTCTTGCATAAACGTAACTATTGTAAGGTCGCGGGTGAGCAAAGTAATTGTTTTAGTTCATTAATATGGACCTCCGCAAAGTAACGCCTGATTCAATAAATTACTTTTAGTTTGTTTTTTGCAAATGTCATATACCTACTGCGCAGTGGCGAAATAACCGCAAGCGCTCTGCCAGACTCGAAACTCTAGATTTGCACATTGATTTTTTTATTTATTATTTCAACGTGCCTAATTTTAGGAAGGTATTTTACCTTCCCTAAATTCGTCATCAGCTCTTGGGCTAATAGCCCGTTGAGCAACTCTGAGCATGTATATCAACGCCGGATATTCCTTGCTCTTATTTTCACGTGCAAACGTCATAATTCCATTCCATCGCGAAGTCATAAAAGCTTGAGCAAAGCCGCGGGGCAAAGGGTAGTTGACAAAGGCGTGTAGACGTCCGAGGTGCGTTTAATGAGCAAAGTTGTGCTTTGAGCCTCGCGGGCTTATTCTGGGTCGTTGCTGTTCCGTAGATGAATCTTCTTTTTCTAATAAGTTATCTGTGTTCTACCCGCTCAGTGCGATAACTAGCTACGTATTTCTAGCTGCTACCGTTCAAGAGGAAGATCCCTGTGAGAAACGGGTGGAAAAACAGACAGACAGCGGAGTCTCAGTAATGAGTCCGATTGACTCCCTTTGGGTACGGGACCCTATAAAGTGCACTTACTTAATGGTACACTTTCCCAGAATACGTACACTATTGCAAAAAAAATTATTGTTTTTGTACATCTAATATAATAAAAAATCTCGTGTCACCGTGTTTGTTATCGAACTCCTCCCTAACGGCTTGACCAATTTTTATGAAACTTTTTGTCTATACTTGGTAGGACTGAGAATAGGTCGTAGTCTTTTTTATATGGCAAAACAACGTTTGCGGGGTCAGCTAGTAATATTATAATATTTCAGGACTTCACATTAGCCGCACACACATTGTCCGTCGGACACTGCTAATTTTATTTGTTTTCTTATTTAATAAATAAAATAAATAAATAAATAAATATTAGGGAACAATCTTACACAAATCGATCCAGTCCCAAACTAAGCAAAGCTTGTACTATGGGTACTAGACGACGATAAACATACTTATATAGTTAAATACATACTTAAATACATAGAAAACATCCATAACTCAGGAACAAATATTCGTGCTTATCACACAAATAAATGCCCTTACCGGGATTTGAACCCAGGACCTCTTGCTTCGTAGGCAGGGTCACTACCAACTAGGCTAAAGCGGTCGTTCAATATATTCGTCGTTAAATATTTTCATTTCATATATTACTTCATACTAAATACAAACTTTTCAGTTTGTATTTAGTATGAAAATAATATATGAAATGAAAATAATATATGTTTCCATGGATACACAGAAAAAACCCAGAAAAAGAGACCAGCGCTGGGAATTGAACCCAGGTCCTCAGCATTCCGTGCACGTGGCATACGCCTACACCACCACTGCACAGTGGTCTCCTAGGAGGCCATAAGTCCGAAATACTGACCATAACTTATTTACGGTTTTCACTTGTCAAATTACTCACTAGATCCCAAACCTCACGAAATTATAAATAGACCACAAATAGTTACAATTAATCATTCATTTTTCGCCCTCCGAAGTGAACACATCTCGCACGCCCCGTAATTAGCTTAGCAGTGAGTCATCACAGTATTATTGTTTTCAAGTGGATTTCTGGAAGTGGTGATAAGTTACCTGTTTCATCATTATGGAAGTTACTGATAAGGGTATGTACTTTTATTTTACATTATTATTATTATCGTCATTGCTTTCATTTTAGATAAATATAGGTAAAATTTATGTGTATTATTTACGTAAATATTTTCGCTATGTCTGTTTACACATAGAGTTTTAACTATGTTCCCCCGCTCACCCCCGCTTCATTTTGGTGTGGAAACAAAGATTAGGTATTCCTATTTTAGGAATACTAGAAATTACTTGCCCGTTTTTGCCCGTTTTTTATTTATGATACTTTTAGTCGAAGAGCACGAACATATGCTAATTTTGGTTTATTTGATTTCAGGTACTTTTATCCAATTATCCTTTTCATGGATGCATTTAAAGGAAATCTGGCATACTGTGAGTGGTTCTGAGACTGAAAAGGCTCACTTTATCCTGAATAAGCTACTGGAAATGGTGCCAGATGTTGAAAATGTTGATATAGAAAATATCCGTCGTCGTACCCGCTACATTAGTAAAAAGCTAATGGAATATTGGAAAAAAGCAAACAGATGCCTGGAAAATTTAGTAAAAGAGCACGCTGAATGGTTAGCGACAACTGAAATTGTTGATTTGCCAAAGAATAATGCCAATTTCATTGTGTTCACGGCTTCAGATCAGGCGCTACAAGAGATATCAAATATCGGGAGACCCAAGACAGATTTCAGTGGTTGTAGCAAACGGAGTCAACGCAGAAGGTTAGCAGAGCTTTCCAAACATGATGAGGTTTTTCGACAACTCTGCTGTCTCTGCTGCAATAACTGGCATCAAGAAAGACGTCATAGACAGGTGTGTAGTACTATTTTACACAGTCTTTCTTCGGGATACAAAATAGACTCAAATAAATTTAAACTCTTCGCGATAGACACGGCTCGATTGCTTGTTCAAGAATATCCGTGGTACAACATGCCTGCTTCAGTGCACAAGGTGCTTGTTCACGGGTTTCAAGTGATAGACGAAATGATGGTGTCCATAGGAGAACTCTCCGAAGAAGCTGCCGAATCAACGAATAAGAATATTAAATTATTTAGACTTAATCATACGCGGAAAGTTTCACGATTAGCAACCAACACTGATCTTTTAAACCGATTGTTATTAAACTCAGACCCACTCATCACGGGTCTTAGAAAGCTACCCAAGAAAAAGAAATTTGTTCTATCTAAAGCAGTTCTTAGTCTGTTAGAAGTTTGAGATTAGTACTAAACTAACTTTAAGGCCATGCCATGGTTTAATTTTGTGCAATATGAAATGTACCTTTTTTGAATAATATTTTGAATTAATATATTTTAACTTGTTAATATTGAATAAAGTGGATTTTTACTGTTGTTACTGCATTTCATTTCATTTTTTAACCACTCATATTTATTGCTTTTCTACTCTATTATTTGTCAGATTTTTTACACTATTAAGTATTTTAAATAATAGTATAATTGTTAATTTGTTACTTAAAAACTAATTTTTGAGCCAAATAATTAGAATTGCACCAAAATATTAACTTTTGATTAGTAAATGTACTTATGACCGCGTTAGTTAGGACGCGAGACCACTGTGCACTGGTCAAATTGGTCACTGGTTGACCAGTGGTGGTGTAGGGGTGTGGCACGCAGCACGGAATGCTGAGGCCTTGGGTTCAATTCCCAGTGCTGGTCTCTTTTTCTGGTTTTTATTTAGTTTTTATTTTAGTTTAGTTTTTATTTCAGTTTGTATTTAGTATGAAAATATATGGATTTCACGGGATGACCGTAAAAGCACGTCATCAGATAAGATAGAGGTCAATTACGGGACAGTTTTATGTAAAAAACTCCTGCAACAATTAAAATTATAAAATATACAAGCTCCAACAATTAAATTATTGATTTAATCAACTATCCAAATATGTCCGTAGCACACAATGCCTCCGAAGTTTGAATTCCAGCCCGCATCAAAAAGAGCTCCAAAAAGTGCGCAAATAAAACCCCCTCAGAATACGGGCGTGAACTGCGAACATTTCCTCTATTGGCTTTTATTATGTCGTTCGTGTGAATTCTGTTCGTAACTTGTTGTTCTTTTTTGTTATTTTGTTATTGTTCCCGTTTTGTTGTTCTTGATGAATTTATAATTACCGCTCTGACGGACGCTGCCAAGTTATTTTTAATGATGTTCCGAATATTTTGTGACTTAGAATTCATTATGTACTTTGTTAACGTAATTAATGCGTTTTGGTTTTCATTTGAATATGCTAATGAGCCATTTGATATCGTTGCGGAGTGATTTCTTGATAAGTTTGGTCTACTTGGCTATTTTGTTTAGATCTAGCAGACCAATAACTTATACTTTTATTTTTGTTTCACAAAGTTTCGTTACTCAAAAAGAAAGAATAAACAGAGAACATCTCAAAAGGGCAAATTCTAATAGCATCTAGGACTTAATCCTGACTTTAATACATTGCTAAAATTATCTTGACGTATTTGATAACATTGCAACGATACGATTGATTGATTCATTGATTGATTGATCGATTGATTGGTCACTAGTGGAAATAATAATAATAAATAAATAAATAAATAAATATTAGGGGACAATCTTACACAAATCGACCTAGTCCCAAACTAAGCAAAGCTTGTACTATGGGTACTAGACGACGATAAACATACTTATATAGATAAATAAATACTTAAATACATAGAAAACATCCATAACTCAGGAACAAATATTCGTGCTCATCACACAAATAAATGCCCTTACCGGGATTTGAACCCAGGACCTCTTGCTTCGTAGGCAGGGTCACTACCAACTAGGCTAAAGCGGTCGTTAAAATAAAGTTAATAATAATAAATTTATTTCGGAAAAAAATATTTCGGACATAGGTATAAGTAGTCTTGATTAAGTCTAAAGTCTGATTAAATTAGGTAATGTTAGTTATGAATGAGAATCGCGAAAGTTGAAAACAATGCCCATCTGTCTGTCTGTCTCTTCAGACCCTTTTTCTAAAGAACGCGTTAAGGAATCATTAATATCAATATTAAATACTTATGGGCATGTTTCAGCAATATTTAAGTCGTAATTAAAGGCACAGGCTTTTATCACAAACAGTTACACTTTGTTAAGTAACAAGAGTAGGTGACACTAATCATTATATCACTTTGGGTCTGGGTCCATATCGCGTTGCATAAAATTTAAAGTCCGAATTCATCGATTGTCAGAATTCATCATTTCGCCAAACTCTTTTTACGCTGAACCCATTAACTGTACAGAATTGTTACAAAACAAAACTAACCAAATCTATAGAGTCCTACAGGATAACCATTTCAAAATTCCTGAATATTCCTGAATAGTTAGTTAATGGTTTCTGAGTAAATAGAGTTCGGTGATATGATGAATTTTGACGAAATGATGAATTCGGCCTTTAAAAATTATGCTAATAGAGGCGCCATCAAGTGTTTAATAAAAAAAAAACATGTAAACGGTTACGCTGTTCAGTGACAAGACAAGTGTGAAGTGAACAGAACAGAAACAGTTTTCGTGCATTGAGCGAAGTTCAGACTTTTTCCTTTACTCGTGCTGCGATACCTTACGTATTGCTCAAAGGTTCGCCTTTGTCGGACACAGCATGGAGGACATCATCATCATTCATCATTTCATTGCCAAATGGCATAATTCAATGTCAACAAGAAGTAACCCTTTGTATTTAGCTTTGTATTCTGTTTTTTAAATTAGTCAAATAATCAGACTGGACAATGAACGCTAGGCTATAAGAAATAAATCCCTCTTGACTTTTTTCTTGGTAAAACTTTAGCTAGCAATACTCGTATGACGGAGCCTCGACCGCCTCAGTATTTAAATACGGAGCAGCTTGTCTCGAGTTTTTAATATAACTTTGTGTTTAGAGTATTTTTAAAATCTAATTTGAGCATTAAAAAGAAGTCAGATAAACGGAGCTCCTACGACACAAGTTTTTGCAGGAGTTAAGGCGTTTTTAAACAGCTCGAGTGGTTTGAGGCAAAGGATCTGAGAGGTTAATGTGTAACGACTGTTATCTTAGAAGCTGCACTCTGTTTTAGTAATTTACTCCCATCGTCTGTGTGGTCTTTTTCTTCTTGAAGTGCCATCTCGTGCACCACCCAGCTATCATTAGTGCTATCCTCATCTTTGACACAGCAGCTCGGAACAATGATCTCGTGCTAAGGTTGAACCACGTCCGAAGATTATTAAGCCACGAAGTACGCCTTCTTCCTGGTGGTGGCTTTTCCTGGATTTTCCCTTGCATAATGAATTGGGGATGTCTATTTTTTTGGAATGTATAGTAAATCGAAAACCATTTCGAGATAAATGCTTTTTAACTCGTTTTCTGTGGTTATTTAATTTAATTATTATGTAATGAATTTATCACATAAAAAATAAGCAATGACCTTCATTTGGCATTGGTGTAAATTGCGTGGCCCGTCCAAGTCGTACTTTATTCTGTGTTGTTAGAATTCTTCACAATTTACACGTGGATTTAATACTACGGAGTTTGATTTGGACCCGCTGTCTGACACCTAGCACTTTGACAGCGCCAGTAAAGTGACACTAGTTACAGTGTACCACTACGCAAAAAATAGTTAAAGGGGTTGCCTTATCGTACGTATTTAGATAGATTTAGAAATTTGGTAGTGTGGGAGCCCTCAATTATATTCTGACGTCATCAACCAAAATATTTTCAATAATTAATTTTGAAAAAAGTAGTGACTAAATGACAAAATATTGAAATTAGATACTTATAATTGACTTTTCTATACAAAAAATATATAAAAACCACTGGTAATTTTTTTTAGACATTCCCAATTGGAGCAGATCATATTTATCATTGCGCATTATGAGACCAAAGTACTGCTTGCGTCTGTATGTTCAGATAATTACAACCTAAGCCTTCAAGGCTAGAGTGAATAGGCTGTTACTGAACCAGTGAGATACATCGTTGGCCTCATCTGCACTTTTCATCAGGTGAGACAGTGGTCAATCACGGGTCAGTTTTATGCAAAAAAAAACCTATTGTCTGTAAAGTCGGTTTACGGACGGCACTAAGTTTAACGTAACAACGTCATAACAAAACATTCAAAAAACACAAATTAAACCAGGCAGTCACCCACCCAAGTACTGACCGCGCCCGACGTTGCTTAACCTAGACAATCGGACGAGAACCGGTGTTTTGTCAAACATCTTGAAAACGGTGCATCCTACGGCAAAACCAATGAAATTTTCACCCCCTTTAATACTCCCCCCCAGCACCCACCCTCTCAATAAAAATTACCCGAGCGCTAGGACTAATAAGATTGTACATCCTGGTGCGTGCTGCTCTCTTGTACATCCTGGCATTCACTGCTATGTACGGGACATTGCGTCATCCTTTTTTGTGCGTGCAGCCGGCGTTCATCGATTTATTAGATGTTGTCACGTCAAAAAAAGTAAACCATGGATTTTTAAACCCGATTCAGACAATGGCACGGGTAAAGCTCCAAACACACAGATAGTGGAGGTGTGGCGGTGCTGGCGATGACAGTTGTAATATTCTAACTTGTATGAACGAGTTCACGGTCCGGTACCACACAACCGTTCATCATCATCATCATCATCATCATCATCATTTCAGCTGAAAGACGTCCACTGCTGAACATAGGCCTCCCCTTAGGCTCGCCAAACAGATCGGCTATGCGCCATCCGCATCCATTGAGTTCCCGCCACCTTCACCAGGTCGTCGCTCCATTTTGTTGGAGGCCTACCTACACTGCGTCTTCCGGTTTGCGGACGCCACTCGAGAACTTTTCGGCCCCATCGGCCGTTAGTTCTACGAGCGACGTGCCCTGCCCACTGCCACTTAAGTCTAGCGATTCTTCGAGCTATTTCCGTGACTTTAGTTCTTGCACGGATTTCATCATTTCTTATGCGGTCCCGCAGAGAAACTCCAAGCATAGCCCTCTCCATCGCCCTCTGAGTGACTTTGAGCTTTCTTATGAGGCCCATCGTTAGCGGCCACGTCTCAGTGCCATAAGTCATCACTGGCAACACACACTGGTCAAAGACTTTTGACTTGAGACACTGCGGTATATTGGATGGCAAGATATTGCGGAGCTTCCCAAAACAAAGAACCGTTCATACAAGTTAGAATATTACAACCGTCACCGCCACGCATCCGCTCTCTTTGAGTTTGGCGCTTAAAGGCTATTCGATAAATAATCTAATTAGCTAATCTCTCCTGTCTTGCGCCGGCTCGGCCGCCGGCCGCCAGGCAGGTGGAAAGTTCCCGCTTGTTTGACACTTTGTTGAATTTATTCTGGCCCGTAGCTCGCCGGACGGCTAAATTGCCGGGCGTGATGTAAAGCCTGACCTACAGGCCTGTACATGTCTTGTGAGGAGCCAGTGGTTACATTTTGGGGAGGAGAAGTACATTTGACCAAGTAAATGCACATTTTTTTTACCATCATCAAATCATCTCAACGTATACATTCAGTGGGATAGCACAGGTCATCTCTCAGAGAGAAAGGGCTTGGGCCGTAGTTTCCGTAAGGGCCCAGTGCGGATTGGGAACTTCGCACACACCATTGAATTGTCTAGTAACTTATAATGGACTTTTCTTAACCATGCTTTAAAAAATACATTATTAAAAAAAGGATACAAAGTTATACATTTATGGGCGATCTAGTTGATTGCCAGCCTTGGTTAGCAATATAAGCAATATTAGAAACTGCAGGGATCTTTAAACCCGTTCAATTGTGTGTGACATTTCCAATCTGTACGGGGCCCGCGTAGGAACTACAAACTCTCTCATTTTAAGAGGATTCCTGAGCCAAGCAGTTGCACGTTTAGAGAGAGATATAACAAACACTTTAAGGGGTATTACTGTATAACGTCGATTAGGTCCTAGCATAATATCAGACACAGGCAAATACTTAAAAAGAGTTTCAGACAAAAAGGATTTGAAAGGGTCGAGAGTTCAGATCAAGACTTTCGAAGTCTCAGTTGAGTTGTCTATCAGGTAAAATACCTACTTTTCCTCCACTCGAAGCGGCCTATTTCAAGGAGTTAGTTATTACCTATACAAACAGGTGAGATCGGAGACGTAATTAGAAGTAATAAGACATAATTAAGAATTAAAGTGGGATCATAATAACACAGGTATAAAGTTGATTGGATGCAGTAATTATTCTGTAGTCTTATGTAGCTATTAGTGTGCGCAGTTTATCTATCTATATAGTGATCCGGGTAGCAACAATGGTGCGGGCTGAAAATCAGCGCTGGGGTGCTATAAACGCCTGAGCATTATGCTGAGCCAGTGTCCGATTTGCAACCGCAATGACACATTCTATCTTTAGCTTCCGTGTTGTCTTTTTTGTTTTGTAAAAATATTGACGATGTCTCACGTGTTCTTTCTTTCTTTCTTTTAATATGAAATCGATCTCTGGAAGAATTAGAAGTAGATTACATTCGAGTGGAAGATTTAACCCTAATAAAAAAACCGGCCAAGTGCGAGTCGGACGCGCGCACGAAGGGTTCCGTACCATTATCTATAAAAACGGCAAAAAAAACACGTTTTTTTTGTATGGGAGCTCTCAAATATTTGTTTTATTTTAATTTAATTATTTATTTTTAAAGTGAATATATAACTAAATATTCTGTGAATATTTCAAGCGTCTACTTATTGCCGTTATCAATATCGAGCAAAAACGAGCAAAAAATATCACGTTTGTATGGGAGCCCCCTTAAAAATTTATTTTATTCAGGTTTTTAGTATTTGTTGTTATAGCGGCATCTAAAATACATCATCTGTGAAAATTTCAACTGTCTAGCTATCACGGTTCGTAAGATACAGCCTGATGACAGACGGACAAACGGACGGACAGTGGAGCCTCAGTAATAGGGTCCCTTTGGGTACGGAACCCTAATAAACAAACGTCACAAGTTTAACATAATGAGAAGTTGTAAAAACGCTTACTTTTTCTTAAACTTTCTGTACGATACCATAACCGAAGACCACCACAATATTTTACATTTAATTTTTCGTTCGTTTGAGGTAAACATACTTAGTTATTTTTCAGTGAAATAAAAGTACTGGAGCGTCGTTAGTGGCGTTAACTGCGTGTTTATGAGATAGGGCGCTAATCAAGACGGAGCGACGCGATTTGTAATGCGCGCTGCCACGAAGTAGCTGAAAAGAATTAGTCAACATTTTTTTCCTAAGAACAACGAATTTGCAAATGGATTTTTTTTGTTGTAAAGATTAAGTAGAAAATAGTTTAGAGAATTTTAATTTAATTAAATAACTAGTTGAATATAGTTAAATCAAAATCATCGCAGCTATTAACAATATGTAAGTGAGTAAAATAAGTAACTCTCTGAAGGAGTGAGTAACTGACTGATAATGCGTGACGGAGTGAACGTGTAAAAGAGTGAATAAGTGAGTCAGTGAGTAGCTGAGTATATAAATGATTGAGTGATTCAGTGAATAAATGAGTGATTTCGTGAGTGACTGAGTGAATGAATGAACGAGTGAACTTGAGTACTTGAGTTGAACATGAGTGAGCACATAAGGTGAGTGATAAAGTGAGTGAGTGAGTGACTGAGTGAGCCAGTGAGAGAGTGCCAAAGTGATAGTGTAAATAAAAAAGTCAGGGCGACAGATTTCCATGGTTTTGTGATTTTTTTACGTGTTTTATGTTGTTAAGTTGGTTTAGAGAAAAGATACTTACATTGCATAATATTAAAGCCCGTAAATAAGTTTTAATAGGTAGATAGTACTTATATCTGCCCAAAAGCAAGCCACGGAATTATTTCCGCATCGCAGCGCCACGATAAGCGGGGAACGATGGAATCTGAAAAATTAGACGTTTGTCCAGCCACCGTGAATAATTAGGAATTATTCAAACCCTTCGGAGCACTTTGCCCGGCCGTTCACGAAACACAATGGCTGAGAAATCTCGATTATCCGCTCACATGAGAAACTTGAAGGGTTTTTACATTGTGCAAGTGGTCTGATTGTTTTTCAAAAATTTCTATTTCAGCCTACTTTTACAAAAGAGCTTTTTTTTGTAGTGTTAGAGCCATGTTGTAGCTAGCCGCTGCTTCATGAATGGGCCGGCTCGTCCGGGGCAGTACCACCCTCTCACAGAACACCGGCGTGAAGCAGCAGTTCTCCTGCTGCGTTTCGTACGGTCAGTGAGAGCGCCGGGGCCCAATACCTCTCACCCTCCTCTATTCCCTTTCCTTTTTCCTCTCCCTTTTAGGGCCGACAACGCACTGGCATCGCGTAAAGCGCTGCGGGTGTCTATGGACAGTGGTGATCATTTAACATCAGGTGACCCACTAGTTCGTTTGTCTGGCCTCTCTAACATAAAAAAAGAGTACTTACTTGGGCTGTAGTTTCCACGCAGACCCAGTGCGGATTGGGAACTTCACACGAGCACGGTTTTTATCAAATGTATTATAGTATCGAATAGTTAAAATTATCGAAAGTGTTTTCTGATACACTAATTTTTTATTACGATTTAATATTTTACCCTTTATAATTTGGCATAAGTATGAATTCTGAAAAACTTACAACTCTGAATTCGAACCCATAATCCTCCGTTCGAGAGGCCATAGGTCAAACCACAAGGTTCCATAATAATAACATAATATAATATAATTTTTTCTACTCGTTGATTTTAATCTGTCAATTATGTGTTTATAGACAAAATCGCAATCACATACTTTTTATTCTTGGCTAGTCTATGACACTTCGGACTCAACTATAATGATTATTATACAACGCTCTAGACGACTATAATAATTTCAAAATTAGAACTTAGTACTTCGATTGAGCATCGTGAGCGCTTAGTGGAACGCACCCAATGTAAAGTTGGAAATATCTGGCAAATTTGCTTCCATTTGAACACACTAACTTTTTTCTTCTGTTACGTGATTGGTTAGTAATTGAAGTAATTGGCCAATAAGAAATAGTCTTATAACGACGTCTCATTAGTTCTTTTTTGTGCTACGAAAATTTAAAAGTTTTGTTTGTTATTTGACGCGAAATCCATGGTGTTAAATAAATAATAACATCACTCGAACCGATTGGAACAGACTCGAATCGACTCGAACCGACTTGAACGACTTTAATCGACTAGAACCGATTCGAATCAACTCGAACCGACTTTAATCGACTCGAATCGACCTGAATCGACTCGAACAGACTCGAACCGATTTGAACCGATTCGAACCGACTCGAACCGACTTTAATCGACTCGAATCGACTCGAACCGATTCGAACCGATTTGTACCGATTCGAACCGACTCAAACCGCTTCGAACCGATTCGAACCGAATCGACCCGACTCGAACCGACTTTAATCGATTCGAACCGACTTTAATCGACTCGAATCGACTTGAATCGACTCGAACCGACGCGAACCGATTCGAACCGACTCGAACTGACTTAAATCGACTCGAATCGACTCAAACCGACTCGAATCGACTCAAACTGATTCGAACCGATTCGAATCGATTCGAACCGACTTTAAACGACTCGAATCGACTCGAAACTATTCGAACCGACTTTAATCGACTCGAATCGATTCGAACCGACTCGAATCAACTCGAAACGACTTTAATTGACTCGAATCGACTCGAATCGACCCGAACCGATTCGAACCGATTCGAACAGACTCGAACCGACTCTAACCGACTCGAGCCGACTCAAAACGACTCGGACCGACTGTCTTATATGGGTTGTTTTATTTGTTTTAATTCATAAGTGGAAGGTACTATTTTCAAACTTAACCCATACTTTACAAAAGGTTATGTATGTACCTCGATAGACGATGATGATGATGACTCGTAGAAAAAGTATTGTATACAATAGTTACATAATTAGATTTTAAAATCTCGTACCTTACTTACACACGGTACTTAAACACGGTACTCGACTTTAAGAGCCTTCATTATGCAACGATTGTATAAAATACTATTGCCAGTCCTCACCCTCTTCTGTCTGAATTTAAGGATATCTTGTGTAATTAATGCTTGCTTATTAACAAGTTAAATTATAATTTAAGTAATAATTTGAGTTTGGTGGGTAATCAGAACTGAATCTCTTGGGTTGATGTATTTACCTTGGAGTGTACATACGACGTGTTGATCCCGTCAAGGTTTGATTGAAGTTGATGAAACATTTATATTATACATAGCAATTAGGGTTTTATGCCTCAAAAACAATGATTGGAAAACCGCCCGTCACTATGTTTTGACAGTTCTTGTATGGGCTGACAATTGGCGTAGAAAACAGCCTGCTGTCACAGCCATACAAAAACCGGCCAAGTGCGAGTCGGACTCGCGCACCGAGGGTTCCGTACAAATTTATATGCATCTATGAACATCCAGTCTTAGCAGACCCCTGCTGACAGACACACTAGATCTCGTTCAAACCAATTTTCGGTGGAAGTTTACATGGTAATGTACATTACATATTTTTTTAGTTTTATCATTCTCTTATTTTAGAAGTTACAGGGGGGGACACATTTTACCACTTTGGAAGTGTCTCTCGCGCAAACTATTCAGTTTAGAAAAAAATGACATTAGAAACCTCAATATCATTTTTGAAGACCTATCCACAGATACCCCACACGTATGGGTTCGATGAAAAAAATTTTTTTGAGTTTCATTTCTAAATATGGGGACCCCCAAAATTTACTGTTTTTTTTTCTATTTTTTTTATGTAAATCTTAATGCGGTTCACAGAATACATCTACTCGCCAAGTTTCAACAGCATAGTTCTTATAGTTTCGGAAAATGGTGGCTGTGACATACGGACAGACAGACATGACGAGTCCATAAGGGTTCCGTTTTTTGCCATTTGGCTACGGAACCCTAAAACAGTCATTTCAATCCAATGGCAAGTGTTAAAAATGTTACAAATTACCCAGCAGATGCCTGTGGATGACAAACCACCGGGGAGCCCCAGGAGCAGCGTTCCTGAACCCTAGGTAAGTAATTAGTTGAATCAGGCATTACTTTGCGGAGGTCCATATTAATAATAATAATAATAATAATAATTGACATAACCTTGTAGCCAGAGACATAACCTTGTAGCCAGAATTATTCACCAGCAACTTGCTCTGCTATACGGTCTTGTGGACTTTGAAGTGCCTTACTATAAGTATATACCTGCGCCAGTTCTCGAAAATGGTCGTGCCACGCTCTATTGGGATCGGTCTGTTATCACGGACAGGACTATTTTAGCCAATAGGCCTGATATCGTGCTGACAGATCGATTGAAACGCCAGACAATGCTCATCGACATCACCATCCCCCATGACGAGAACCTCGTGAAAGCTGAGAAGGACAAAGCCAGCAAGTACCTTGACCTAGCTCACGAGATAACCGCCATGTGGGATGTTGATTCGACGATCATTGTCCCGATAGTCGTTTCTGCAAACGGTCTGATAGCGAAGAGTCTCGACCAACACCTCAAGAGACTCTCGCTAGATGGCTGGATCAAGGGTCAGATACAGAAGGCGGTACTCCTGGACACTGCGCGGATAGTCAGGAGGTTCCTCTCTCTGTCGCCCTAACCACCGATAGCTTAGGCCCCGCCTCGCTGCCGGTGGCACCCTAGGTTAGGTTTTTATAATGATTTTACGTTTTGTATGTATAGTTTTATATTTAACTTTTTGTATAATTATTGTAAAAATCTAACCTAAGAGAAAAATATAAATAAAGAGATAATAATAATAATCGTTTATTTTCTCCTCACAAAAGTACATAGGTAACAGCAATAGTTATAAATAATACAACATTATGGTAGTTTAGTTAGATACTATTACCTTTCCGAGGGACTGGAGTCTGAACTAGGTAAAACCTGTATTACAGATCTCCAGGCCCCCATCCCGGAAACTCACCGATAAGTGCTGACAATTTCAGTAGTAGTTCCATACGTCGTATTGTCTGTGAGCATAAGGTGATAATGGTAACTTCGTAAGGATTTGATTTCAGTAGGTACAGTCGCGAACCGGGATTGTTGAGCCACTTACCTATGTTCGTAACTTAGCCGTGTAATGCAAATCGAATAGCTGTCAGCTAGTCCGTAACATCGGTCATTGATTACACAGCTAAATTGCAAACTATGGCAAGTGGCTCAACAATCCCGGTTCGCGACTGTACAATTTTCAATTTAATAACATAGGTACTCGTATTATGAGGTTTATAGGAGGTCAACAAGCTATAAACAAATCAATTTAACGACCGCTTTAGCCTAGTTGGTAGTGACCCTGCCTACGAAGCAAGAGGTCCTGGGTACATGTGTGTGTGTGTGTGTGTGTGTGTGTGTGTGTGTGTGTGTGTGTGTGTGTGTGTGTGTGTGTGTAATGAACTAAAACAATTACTTTGCTCACCCGCGACCTTACAATAGTTACGTTTATGCAAGAAATGTGTATTCATGCAGTTCCTCCACCTCCACACTGGACGAACACACACAAATCACATAAACCCAACCATCACCACCACCAAGCTACACTGACGCGTTTTGAACTCAAACAGAGCTCATCTTCAGAGTTACCACAGCCGTATGTTGTGCTACCAAATTTTAAACTAACAAACCAAAACAAATGTTTTAACTTGTCACTGTAACTTCTCAAGTACCCACTTTATTTTTCTTATTCTCAAACTACCCCACAAAAATTAACTTTTATTGACATATTATAAAACTACCTTGAATTTTGTTTATTTATTTATAAGGCATATTTTATTAATACTAAAATGCACATTTCTTGCATAAACGTAACTAATGTAAGGTCGCGGGTGAGCAAATTGTTTTAGTTCGTTCCTAGGTAAGTGTCTGCATATCTCTCTTTGCGATCGAAGAATATTCCCCAACAAATTTCGTGGCATTTTAATTTCAATCAGCATCAGTAAATATAAACTACGTCAATATTTTCACAAGGTCGTTAAACCCCAAATGCAATAAGAAAACATTGTATCGTCTTTCCAAAAATCCCGCGAAACTATCTCGTCTAGACGTGGGGGGATCCGATGTGACGGGCCGGGTTGATTCGCCAATGAACGGGGACTCCTTCTTATTTGCTAGTGAACTTCTTGGAAAATATGCAGTAGGTATTAAAAATAGGTATGTATACGTCTTTTAATGCTTAAGATGCGGCAACAATATTCCAACCCCAGCGCCCATACAATCTGCCCAGCAAAATGTGAGGGCCCGAAAATATAAAATGAATCAAACTCGATATTTTAATGTTAAATATCTTAAACAACAATAACATTTAAAATACATGGTAATTTTTTAATCAGTGCACAAATTTTGATACGTGATTCAGTATCGTTAATAGATCACGATTATCTGTTCTAATTTTTTTTTTTTCATTTTGTAAATTTGGTTGTTCATAGTAATTCATTCAATAAATTAGTCGTGTTACTATGTAAAATAAAAAAAATACGTGATAAATACGTTTTAGTAGTGGTAGAGCCATGTTGTAGCTAGCCGCTGCATCACGAATGGGCCGGCTCGTCCGGGGCAGTACCACCCTCTCACAGAAAACCGGCGTGAAGCAGCAGTAATACTGCTTGCGTTTCGTACGGTCAGTGAGAGTGCCGGGGGCCCAATACCTCACCCCTTCCCTCTCCCCCTCCCTCTCCCCCTTCCCCTATTCCCTCTCCTTAAGGGCCGACAACGCACTGGCATCGCGTAAAGCGCTGCAGGTGTCTATGGACAGTGGTGATCATTTAACATCAGGTGACCCACTAGTTCGTTTGTATGGCCTTTCTAACATAAAAAAAAAAAAAAAAAATGCACACACACATGCGATTACTCATGCTTACACCCTTAATACACGCACAATACACCATTAGAACTAGTGTCTATTAAGTTCTCATTTTGCATATCTGTTGTTACCTACTTTTTTCTTATTGTGTTTTTATTTTGCATGCTCCTTTTGCGCTGTTTTATTTGTGTTTTGACTGATGGCGCCCAGCTTTGTTCATTATTGAGTAACTTTGTTTTTTATAAATCGCTCTCGCAGACACCCAAGATACAGGCCAAGCCTTAACTCAAACTCAAACTCAAACTCTTTTTGCATTTAAATGTTGTGGGTAAAGATCTTAAAAATAATGTACAGCTTCAACATTTACCCTGTGAGGGCACAGCAATATGTAGGTATACATAATGGTGGTAGTAACCAAACCACATAACAATATGTACCTTAGTGAAAAGTTACAGTTATACATAGTAACTATTAACAATATGGCACTAAAAATTATATAAACTTAAAAATAAACTACATACTACTTAGAATATAAGCAAGGATGAAATGACTTTATACCTAATCTATTTTTACTGACTTTATATTTTTGTTTTTAGTTTATTGTATTTTGTGTGACTTGTAAATTTTACTAATAAATTTTCGTTTTATTTATGTTTTTATATAAATTTATTTTTCGTCAATTAAATTTCGTCCTTTGATCAATTATAACTGTAGATCCACAGTCGCGCGCCCGAAAATGTCCGAGCCAAATGAGCGCCACTTTGATAAAAGTGGCCTTCTTTTTTCTCAGTACGTTGCGTGAAATTGTCAAGTTTAGCTGTCAAGTGTCAACCGAAATTCGACTGTAATAAAGTAAAGATTAGGTTCAAATTTCTGTGTAGGTGATGATTTTAATTGTTATGCAAACAAATAAAAAAGTTCGGACATTTTTTGAAGGGGATTTTGTTCGGCGGCTTCAGTTATAATTGATCAAAGGGCCCAGCCTAGTTTGGGGTCTGATGGATAATTCATTTGTGAAAACCTATGTTCTTATTTAAATAAATTAGTACCTGGGCGACCGAGCTCTGCTCGGGCAGAAACTCGGTACCAAGCATTTTCCCAGAGATAAGACCAAGTTAGATCAATTTTTCATCCCCGAAAACCCCCAAATACCAAATTTCATCGAAATCGTTGGAACCGTTTCCGAGATCCTGATTATATACACCGGAGGGGTGGGGGGGGAGAGGGGGGTTAGGGGATGCGGGGGATGGAGCGCGGGGGTATTAAAGGGGGATGAAAATTTCATTGATTTTGCCGTAGGATGTACCGTTTTCAAGATATTTGACAAAAACACCGGAGGTTGGGTGAGTCACGTTAAACTATCGTCCGTAAACCGACTTTACAGACAACCGGCTTTTCCTGTTCTGTGCTCCCAATAGGGAACGTGCACATAGACGGTGCTGCCAACTGGTGCCATAAGGGTGCCATCAATTTGAATGTTTTACCTTGATAAGTTTGTTTTACTGTCCGCATAGTGTCTCTTCTGTCGCACTAGTGCTGCCGCCTATAGTTACTGCACGTTCCCTATAATACTTTTTCTAACAAAAAAGTAACTTTTTCTATCAAAAAAGTAACTTTTTCTCACAAAAAAGTAACTTTTTCTCACAAAAGAAGAAACTTGACGTTTTCTCATGAAAAATAAACTTGAAAAAAAAAACTAAAAATGTTGAAAAAAAACGTGGATTCGAACCGAGGTTGGCTGGATCCGCGACCACCCGATTTCTAATGTGCCATTATGATCTGCTCGAGGTCGGCGAAATTTAGCTTTATATTCTAATGCAAACAAAAATAGCCGGAAAACACGAGTAAAAGCGATTTTCTGAAAATGAAACATAACTAGATCAGTTTTTCATCCCCGAAAACCCCCACATACCAAATTTCATCGAAATCGTTGGAGCCGTTTCCGAGATCCTGATTATATATATATATACATATATACAAGAATTGCTCGTTTAAAGGTATTAGATTATTATTATTAAATATTATAACGAAAAATACTGAAATTTGTTATTTTAACGACACTGTATCACATATTAAAATTTGTGCACGTACCTATTAAAAAATTACCATGTATACAACAGTATACATTAGTAATTACATGATAAGCTCTTAAAAATTAAATTTGTAGTTTCTACGCGAGCTCAGTGCTGATTAGAAAATTCACATACACAATTGCATTCTCACGCGACACATGTCAATTTTTTTCTTTCACAATTGCAGTGCCAGCCCTCTGTTCCTTTCAATCCTTCTTCTAACCACTGTTGTATTGATAAAAAACCTTCGTACAATGTTTTAAAAACAGTTCAGTAAAAACTCGCCAAAATTAAGGCACTGAAATCGCAAACTTCTAAGTAGGTAAACATCCGAACAGCTCGTCATATCGGCACGGCATTATGGGTCGCTCGCGTTGCCTAGCAACTGACGGCTGTCGCCTAGGTCGCTTAGCAGCACTTAATATCAATCAAAAAACGCTAAAAAAAAACAAATTTACTTTATGAAGGTGGAGTTTGTTACTTTGACTTTCGTTTGACACGTGTCTTAACTACTTCCTGTAGAAGTCATCTGAGTGTCCACCAATCTGAGTCAGTTTGGTAGGTTCTAATTCCCTACGAGGCAACGGACCCTATGGACCCTATGGACGGAAGGTGGAGTTAGAAGATGGCCACTAAAAGTTAAAAATAAAACTAAAAGAAAAACTTTTTAAAAACAAGCTTTTATTAAGTAAATGTTAATAACAAGAACTAAAAATCTGAAAATAATTTAATTCTGATAAAAATAGACCATGCATATTTAATGCATTTGCGTTCTTATCGCAGTCCCAATTCTTTCAATGAAAGCGTACGCTTTGACGGCAAGAAAAATAATGAAGGTGTAACACGCTTTTATAATTATAGCGGCTACAGTAATACATAATCGGTCAACGACATAGAAAAAAAAAGGTCAGACAGCGAAGTCTCAGTAATAGGGCTCCGTTGGCACCCTTTGGATACGGAACCCTAAACATCAGATTAGCGACGCATATGCCACCGCCCCATGCCCTCATAGTTGATGCAATTACACCAGCGCATTTGCTGATGCGCGATGTACACGACGAAGCGAGTCTTCGAGGCAAATTTGTTTTGAATCACTCACGTCAGTTAAAAGAACTTAAGCTACTTTTGAAGCCAGTCAAAATGCAACCTTGCGGTTGATTGAGAACAGCCTTAAATGTGTTTCTTGAGATGATAAAGAAATGATATCGCCTGAGGCTTCTATGTTTGTGATTTATTAAGAACGATGATTGTGGATTGCTTAGTCGTGGGTAATTTGTTGAAGATCTAGACTCTCAAGACTTCAAAAATGTGCATAAATAAACATTCTGCTATCAGAATAGTATTTTTGGTCTAGTTTGAAGTATTAGGGCCGAAAATACCAGCGCTAAAGCGGTATACACCTGATCAAATTTTTGGTGCCGTTTTCAAACAGGCTCCCACATATTTTATTTGATTTTTGCTGTATAATAATAACGTCTTGGGTTTTTTACTGTAAGGTTAGAATATGTCAAGTTAATGAATAAATATCAAAGTAGAAACTGGCAATATGACGGAAAATGCCTGAAATAACAAAAAAAAATGTATAGAAACATCAATTTTTTTTTCAATTTGGTTTATTTCAACTCTTTTATGTCAGTTTTATATAACTCTCAAGTCGTGGTAGCTCTAGTTACCCGTGGGCTGGGCTTTGATGTGTCAGTCAGTCAGTTAATCAGCCAATATTTTGCTTTTTATATGACTGCATGTATAGATTTTCACAGCTGATTGAAATAAGTCACAAGGTATATACGTTGGTAAAAAAGTTTCAACACTTTCGTTATTTAGTTTAACTTTCGTCATACTCTGAATAAACTCTATCAACTTCCCACGACCTGAAAACTAAGTCTTGTTTTTTATGCCTACGTCGTCCATAAAAACCACTGCGAACGCGAAAAAATATAATAAGCTAATCACAATAAACCGAGAACGCAATCAAAACTATGATTTGAATGCTAGTTTTACTATGAAAACAACAACATTTTTATGATTCCGGCGCAACTCCTTACTAGGCGCATTTACAATTACCAAGACGTACCATCGCATTGCTGTGGCACGCTTTCATCGCCACGTTTGAACGCTTAGCTATTTTGAGACTGCTTGCTCAGCGGGCAATGGATGGTGGTTTCTTTTAAAGCGAAGAGTTGATATTCAGTACGGGGGTTATTATTTTATGTAAGCGAAGTTGCGAGCACGTACTAGCCCTTAATAGTAGTTTAATAGTAGTTTGAGTCGCAGGTGCCTGCGAGGCTCTAGAAACAGAATTGATAACAGAAAGTAATACAAATCATGTGCTTCTACAATTTAATAGGCTTAGTTTAAGCGACTGCATACGAAAGTAACTCCAAGCTTCTCTTTACCGCCGCTCGTAACTAGAGCAAACTTGATGGAATGATAACAATATTATCCATTATCTTTCTCTCGCGTTAGAAATTACTTTCTGGGGACTTCGGTCCCCAGGCATAACATCTGCCTGGAGAGAGATCTCTCTATTGTAACTACCCCCAAAATACGAATGTTTGTTCTCGGGTCTTGGGTGTTTAATATGTATTTAAGCATGTATCTATCTATATAAGTATGTTTATCCGTTGCCTAGTACCCATAACACAAGCTTTGGTTAGCTTACTTTGGGTCTAGGTCAATTGGTGTGAATTGTCCCGTGATATTTAAAAGTCTTTGACCAGTGTGTGTTGCCAGTGATGACATATGGAACGAAATGATATTAACCCACAAAATTAAATATGTGTCACGTAAACGCTTAAACATAAACGTACCTAGTTCAATCCAATTCAAAGACTAAAACATAAAACCCGTGCAAATATTACTTGTTCGTCTACAGTAATAAAACACATCGAATTTATTGAGCAGCATCTAATGCAGCACGAAAACGGATCCAATCTCGCACAGACAGGTAATTAAGGGAAGCACGTACCGTCAGCAGCGAAGTGGACATAAAGCACGTATATTTTTATGCGCTCTGTCCACCGGGAGCCAGTTGACTAGTCTAGCCAGGTGCGTTTGTAATATGTTTGGTTCGTGGGCAGGGCATGAGCTTAAGGCGGTTTAGCATCGAATAAGTCATCACCATCAGATACAATCCTCACGAGCTCATAGTAAATTACAAATGTAATTTCGCACATAAATTCCGAAGAACTCAGAGGAGCGAGCCGAGATTTGAACCCACGACCCTCTGCTTGAGAGGCCATGTTGAGTCAAACCACTAGGCCACCACGGCTTCCATCGCATCGAATAAGTACCTGTTCGAAAATGCCTGTCCTAAGCGTGAGTAAAACGACGGGTCCTGAGGCAGTATTTTGAATTGTCTAATGTGTGGATGCTTGAAATTGCATTTACATTTTGCTGTGGTAGAGCCATGTTGTAGCTAACCGCTGCATCACGAATAGGCTGGCTTGTCCGGGGCAGTACCTACCACCCTCTCACAGAACACCGGCGTGAAACAGCAGTACTCCTGCTGCGTTTCGTACTCTCCCCCTCTCTCTCAAAGTCAAAGTCAAAATTCTTTATTCAATTTAGGCATCAATTGATGCTCCTATGAACGTCGTAGAATCTACCACCGAATCTACTACTCTCTCCTATTCCCTCTCCTTTTTAAAGGCCAGCAACTACAAATCTTTGAGTAGTTTTCCATTTCATTCCATCAGATGACCAGCTTTCTCGTTTGCGGACTCTCATAAAAAAAACTTTCACACTTATAATATTAGTATGGATTTCAGCAGTCTAAATATTAGGGTTATAGAAAATACACATGCCTGTAGCTTGCACATTTTTGTGCTAGTAGCTTGCATGCTTGTGTCATATTTGTATGAAGTTTGACTTTCACGTGCAAGCTACTTGCACAAAAATGTGCAAGTTACAGGCCAACAACAAACAACACAGCCTTTATTTCAGGTAGAAAGACAGACTTATAAAAGGACAGTGGAGTTACATCAATATTATAGGGGTCCGTATGTCACCCTCTGAATCAACCCAAAAAGAAGATAACAAGTTTCCCTCCGCTCCCTTTCCTCGCTTGCGCCATGGCCTCGCCGCTCCCTAGTGCCGTGAGACTCAACTTAGTTAATATTGTTTAGATGAGTCGCGTGATGCCCCGTTGTTACCTTCACAATTGGCTGCCTTCAGTTCAACCATTCATTTTTAAATAACCTGACGTGCATTTGCAATTCTGCTTTGATTTGTTTTGTTAATTGTGTCCAGATTCCACCAAATTTAAAGATACGAAGAGAATGAATTACTGTAAGGTACTTGTTCCACCGCTGTCGGGGAAGCGATTAGGTATCGAATATATTCTCACGTAAGAAACAAAAAATAAAAACTTTAAATGAATATTAAATATTTAGACATCCAGATAAAACAAAGATACATTAAAAAAAAAAGTAAAAGAAAGAAAAAAAAGAAAAAGAAAAGAGGTAAAGGAAATGAAATTTCAGCCGAAAGACGTCCATTGCTGATCATAGGCTTCTCGCAATATTCGACAAACAGACCTGTCCTGTTCTATTTGCATCCAACGCATTCCCCAGCTCTATCTTTTTCGACACCTTCACCAGTAAGTAGGCCTCCAACTGCAAAAGTAGTAGTCTTTGTCTTGACAATTGGTGTCACTACCACGATGAACTTGGGGCCTTACCAAAGTACCATATAATACGCCACGAAGTGTCACAATGCAGGCGCGGCGTGGTGTGCGGCTAGACGAGAGGTCAATAATGGAATTCCATACAACATTGCTGGCCTTGGCCAGCAAAGTAATCGTCTATTGTTTCATACCATGACGTTTATAGGTCTATGGCATCATAGCATTTAGCCATTAAAAAAAAAACTTTTCTCAAACATGCTATGAAATATTGACGTTATGTTCCTTATAATACGCCACGAAGTGTCACGTTGCAGGTGCAGGTGCAGCCGGTGGTGGAGGACGACGAGACGAGAGGTCAATAATGGAATTTCATACAACTTTGCTGGCCAAGGCCAGCAAAGTGATCGTCTATTGTTTCATACCATGACGTTTATAGGTCTATGGCATCATAGCATTTAGCCATTAAAAAAAACTATAAGCAATATTTGCGTTTTGGTTCATTAAGACATTCTGCCACTACGCTTATTTAAGGTAAGGTAAGATGATGATGATGATGATGATGGTGTGATGATGATGGTGATGATGATGGTAATGATGATGATGGTGATGATGATGATGGTGATGATGATGATGGAAATGATGATGATGATGATGGTGATGGTGATGACGATGATGTTGATGATGATGTTGATCATGATGGTGATGATGATGATGGTGGTGATGGTGATGCATGTTTGAGAAAAACTCTATACAAGCCTTGGCCACGAACAGAGATTGCCGGCCTCGTATCTCTAGATGGCCTCGTTAACACTCGGCCATCTATAACTACTCGGCCGGCAATCCCCTATTTCGCGGCCGCTGCAGTAATGTACTAATAAGCAATATTTGCGTTTTGGTTCATTAACACATTCTGCCACTACGCTTATTTGATGATGGTGATGTTGATGGTGGTGATGGTGTTGATGATGGCGATGATGATGATGATGGTGATGGTTGTGATGATGATGATGGTGTGATGATGATGGTGATGGTGGGTGATGATGAGATGATGATGATGATGTTGATGATGATGATGGTGATGATGATGATGGTGATGATGATGATGATGATGATGATGATGATGATGATGATGATGATGATGATGATGGTATGATGATGGTGATGATGGGTGATGATGATGATGATGGTGATGATGATTATGATGGTGATGATGAGATGATGATGATGATGGTGATGATGGGTGATGATGATGATGATTATGTGATGATGATGGTGATGATGAGATGATGATGATGATGATGATGGTGATGATGGGTGATGATGATAATGATGGTGATGATGGTGATGATGATGGTGATGATGAGTGATGATGATGGTGGTGATGATGATGATGGTGTGATGATGATGGTGATAATGATGATGATGAGATGATGTTGATGATGATGGTGATGATGGTGATGATGGGTGATGATGATGATGACGGTGATGATGATGATGAGGGTGATGATGGGTGATGATGATGATGATGATGTGATGATGATGGTGATGATGAGACGACGATGGTGATGATGATGGTGATGATGGGTGATGATGATGATGATGATGTGATGATGATGGTGATGATGATGATGGTGATGATGATGGTGATGATGAGATGATGATGATGATGATGGTGATGTTGATGGTGGTGATGGTGATGATGAGATGATGATGTTGATGATGATGGTGATGATGATGATGATGATGGTGATGATGACGACGACGACGACGATGACAATGGTGATGGTGATGATGTTGATGATGATGCATGTTTGAGAAAAACTCTATACAAGCCTTGGCCACGAACAGGGATTGCTGGCCTCGTATCTCTAGATGGCCTCGTTAACACTCGGCCATCTATAACTACTCGGCCGGCAATCCCCTATTTCGCGGCCGCTGCAGTAATGTACTATTTCTACTGTTTGGTGGTGGTACTTTTGAAACCTTAAGGGGCTGTTTCACCACCTTATTGTCAAACTACTGGTTACGTAACCAATGAATAAACTAAGTACTGCACAAATCTGTCAGCCAGTTTTTTTTCAGTTTCACCACTCCGGTCCTGTGCAAACTAAGTACCACTTAAGTAATAGTCGGTTTTTCAAAAAGTCGGAATAGCAACGTCCCATTTCACGACCGCGGGTTCCTGTTCGCATATTTTCGTTCATAGAGTCGCTCATTATTAAAGCAAAATAAATCGTAAACTATGTAATTTTTAAACACATCTATTTTTTTGCATAAACAAATGTGTAACATTATAATTAATCCAAAAACGGTATTTATTTACGATACTTTGGTTAACAATAACAAAGAAAAATAAAATCACGTAAAACGAATCGAAAAGTGGCGCCAAACACTGACAGATTAACTTTTTTTTAATGGCGATGTACAAGTTCAGGTAGAACAAACGATTGTGCCACTGAAAAAAAGAGTGTAATTAAAAAATATTACGAAATTTTGGAATTATTTTTAAATACTAAAAGCGTACCTATATTTTTTATTCAAATCTTGATATTTAAATTCTCGTTTGCAATTTAGCATGACTTCTTTCTTTAAAAAATAAAAAATACTTTGATTTAAACGACCGCTTTAGCCTAGTTGGTAGTGACCCTGCCTACGAAGCAATAGGTCCTGGGTTCAAATCCCGGTAAGGGCATTTATTTGTGTGATGAGCACGAATATTTGTTCCTGAGTTATGGATGTTTTCTATGTATTTAAGTATTTATTTATCTATATAAGTATGTTTATCGTCGTCTCGTACCCATAGTACAAGCTTTGCTTAGTTTGGGACTAGGTCGATTTGTGTAAGATTGTCCCCTAATATTTATTTATTTATTTATTTATTTATTTTCCTGAAACCGGCTGAAGGGCTCTCCAACCATGGCCACAAAAAAATAAACTAACTAATTAAAAAGATATGTGACGGATAAAAATGCTAAATGCCACCTGATCTGATGGTCAAATTAAGAAATAGTTTGTCCGTCACTTAGCGCTAATCAAGACTGGTGAAACAGAATTTTTTTATTCCATGTGACAAATAAGGTTATGATCAAGCTAATCCGAACTTTAAAAAAAGTGGTGAAACAGCCCCTAAATAAAATATTTTTGTTTTCTTTTTCTTCTTTTCTTTCGGTTCGTGTACGCTATTTGAGAATCTTCTGGCCCGTCCGCCATCAGTACGAGTAAATCATTGCAATTACTACAAATTATTCTAAACCACTTATTGCTGGTCAGAAACTTAAACACCCTCACATGTAAGTTCACGAGCATGGCGATGCGTCAGCCTGATTCACCTAAAGCAGCATTCACACTTATCTGACATGTTGTGTCGTGATGCATCAGAAAAGTATCAGTTTTGTACATTTAAAACGGCTGCGTTCCTATTTCTCTGATGCAGCGTGTTGAGACGGCTTGTTTTATGGCTGAATCAACTTTTTCTTGCCATCCGTTACACAAATTTTGTCTCATGGGTAAGCTATGCAATTTTCTATGAAACTGTGTGAAGATGTCACTTGGACAACTGGGCACTGAATAAACCACAAGGAAAAATTGATTTAGCCTTGTGTCATATCAGAAGTCATCCTGGTCTGTGTCAGGATACGCAACAAAGGTTCAGCAAAGTTATAAAAATCATTGCGGATTTGTGAATCAAGACGGTACCTACTGATTAATTAAAAAAAGCGTCATAACACAGCAATAAATAAAGGGTCCCAAAACTTAACGTTAAACTGGACCGCGCGAGAGGCTATGTAAGGGTCTCCCCAAAACTATTAGACGCGAAATCGGCTTCAGCCGATCGTAAAAACCTTTAATCATCATCATCATTTAAGCCGAAAGACATCACTGCTGAACATAGGCTCCCACAAGGCTTGCCAAACAGATCGGCCCTGCGCCATCCGCATCCAATTTCCCGCCTCCTTCACCAGGTCGTTGCTCCATCTTGTTGGAGGCCTACCTACACTGCGTCTTCCGGTTCACGGACACCACTCGAGAACCTTTCGGCCCCATTTCAAGATTGATTTTTTGGAGTCTTTTTGTATTTTTTTATTTTTTTTTCCAACTCCAAATTTGTTACTTTTACGGTCATCCCGTGAAATCCATATATTTCACACGAAATACAAACTGAAACATGGATGCACAGAAACACTCAGAAAAATATACCAGCGCCGGGAATCGAACCCAGGTCCTCAGCATTCCGTGCTGCGTGCTAAACCCCTACACCACCACTGGTATGACAAAATATGTCCATGCTATGCAAACTCTGAAAACAACTCATCCTTTCCGAGCTCTCGAAGGCGAATGAGTTTGAAGTGGTTGATTTAGGGCCGCAATGTAATGCAACTTGCACGGTTTTACTAGCAGGTCTACTCTTGGCTTAAATGAAGCGCGAGTTGCTGGCGCAAGTCGCTGCTGTAATTTGATCAGTCGCATAATGCGGTATAGTGGCAATTTGAGTGCTGAAAAACATTAAATTATCCTCGAGGTCGGATCTTCATGATGTTATATAAGGCTAGTCTTGCCGGTGTTGCAGTGTATTGAATTTTTACCGTTTGTAAAATACAAGCTTTTCAATATGATACGGGAAAAGCGAGCAGACGATTCACCTGATGGAATGCAATCACCGCCGCCCATGGACACCCACAACAGAAGTTGAGTTACGGATGCGTTGTCGGCCCTTAAAAACTCGAAAAATTAAAAAATACTTTTTTGTCTCGGCCTTTTAACTTCATTAAAAGAACCTATTAATATTTTTAAGATGAGTGTCGCCAAGTCAGGGGACCGTTAAGATATAACTTATTATACTTCTTCACTTAGTGGTCCATCTACGCGGCGACACTAATCTTAAAAATATTAATAGATTCTTTCAATTAAGTTAGACAAAAAATTTTTTTTTTTACTTTTTAGAGTTTATTCCATAACTGTTATTATAATTGCCGTTGTATCATCCGGTACCAAGTTATCGTTAACTTTTAGGACACCCAAACATGTAAAAATGTGAATAGAAACGCAGAAAACATCACCACAGGTCAGACAAATGTGAACACGGCTTAACACTCGCCGTAGAACTCAAACCAAACTCGAACTTCGAGTCGTGACGTCATTCGCGGTCAAACTCCAACTGCGCCCAACGACATCAGGGACGAGTTAGGATCTTAGATACACGTAACATTTAAGTAAAATATCATCTTGGCTTTACGTCTTACTGTTGGGCGCAGGCCTCCTCACAGAGCGGGAGGGCTTGGGCTGTAGTTCCCACGCGGCGTGCGAATTGGGGATTTTACACGCCCCATTAAATTACGTAACGTAGGTGCGTGCTGGTTATTTCACGATGTTTTCCTGCACTGTAAAGCTCAAGTGGGCAGAGCACATCGCTCGTAGAACTGATGCCCGATTGAACCGAAAGGTTCTCGAGTTGCGCTCACGGATCGGAAGTTGCAGTGTCAGGTCTCCAACAAGATGGAGCGACGACCTGGTTAAGGTTGCGGGAACGCGTTGGATGCAGATGGCGCATGGCCGAACTGTTTGGCAAGCCTTTGGGGAGGTCTATGTTCAGCTGTGGAAGTTTTTCGGCTGAAATGATGATGATGATGATAAAAGCTCAAATGTTCATAATTCAAGCTTATACATGTCGCTCTGGTGGGCACAGGCCTCCTATCAAGCAAGGAAGCTTTGGGCCGTAGTCTCCACGCGACCCAGTACGGATTGGAATCTTGACACACACCATTGAATTTCTTCACCGGTATGTGATGTTTCCTTCACCGTAAATCTCATGGTAAATTTCAAATGTTGTTGCACACTTATATTTTGGAAAACTAAGTGGTGCAGTCTCGAACCCACGACCCTCTGCTCAAAAGTCCGTAAGTCAAACCATTAAGCTACCACGACATACAACTTACTTAACTTGACAATGACTCAATGATATCATCATCATCATTTCAGCCATAGGACGTCTACTGCTGGTCATAGGCCTCCCTCATTGATACCCATCATTACGATTGGAAGCAGCTTGCATCCACCTTGAACCTACGGCGTTTACCTAAACGTCCGTCCACCTCGTTGGTGGACGACCCACGCTGCGCTTGCAGGTCCGTGGTCTCCATTCTAAAGCTATTCGGCCATCTGTTCTGCGTGCTGGCCAGCCCATTGCCATTTCAACGAGCTAATCCTTGCTACGTTGACAATGTGCTTATTACTAATGCCAGTATATCCAAACAATTAGACGTATTCTGAAGCTGCACGCTCCAAATGGCTCTCTTCGCTTGTATCTCAAAGTTAAGGAAACTTAGTGCTCTTAGGCGAATAAGCTTTTGAATGAGATAATGCTTAGCAATGGTGATAGTAGCTAATTGACTACACAGAGCGAAGAGTCGTATCACTTCTTGGCATACACAGAGTTGTACAAAAGGAAGGCGAGCTAATTGGCCTATATAACCAATAAAAACAAAACGATATGTCACTAGATAGCTTTTTGTAAGTTCTAAAACTTTTACTATGTGCAGCTAGTCTCAAATCTTTGTGTGAAAAAAGTTACTAAAGTAGTTTGAGTTGAAAGCTACTATTTAGGTTTTTTCGATACTAAGTTCCTATATCGCTTTACAGATTATGAAGGTTTTGTAACTGTCGATACCTTTGATGTCATACCTTTTTACAAGCTTTTATTTAACCTTCACTTGTTCCGTTGTCTGTGAGACAGTGGTTAATCTCGAAACAATTTTATGTAAAAAAACAACCTATTTTGTACTTGTTACCCATAAGGCCGGCCGCAGTCATGCCGGTCGATAAATTAGGTGATTGGGAGCTAGAGCGCGCAAATGCCTCCCAGAGGTGACGCGTTTAAACGCAGCAGTTATTTAGAGCGGACGGTTCGCCATGCGTTTATATGTGTTGAGTACGCACTGGATAAAGAGCGAAGCATTTTGCAATAATTAATTATTTGTCAAGAATAATTTTCTCAAATTAAATCTTATTCTGTTATCGACAGCACACAAAATACGCTACAAAATGTAAGGTTAAAAGGTTGTCGTGATAGAATTAGACCAAGATAAGTCTGCAACGATTTTGAACGCACAAGCAGTGCATGTTATTCATACGTCATAATTTCTTAAAATTTTGAAGAAGAACTCTTATCTTTTATACCTATAAAAGAGTAACGTTATTGTCAGATTGCTAGATATATTTCTTGAGGATCATAACGGTGAACTAAAAAGGGAGTTTTCAAAATTCTTATGAGATATCTCGCCGAGGGAAGCTGTGAGATAAAATTTGAATGATATAAAAACAAAATAAATCTTCATTCCGAAAATAGGACACGATGGAATCTTTTGATGTATTCTCCCTTTTGAAAAGAAAACATGAAAATTGAACGATCTTCAAAAACCTAAATACAATTAGCGATAAATACGCACTACATATTTACAAGCGCGAGAACTGGGTTAGCCAAATAAAGGGGGTGGCACAATTTACATGTAAGTGATTGTAATTGTAACTGTACCTGTACTAACATAGATTAAGATTTAATTACTAACACAATATGGATGTAAAAACGTCTGAAATAAAGATTTATTATTATTATTATTATTATTAAAGTCACCGACATAGCTCGAAGAATCGCCAGACTCAAGTGGCAAAGCACATCGCTCGTAGAACTGATGGCCGATGGGGCAAAAATATTCACGAGTCAAGTGGCGTCCACGGACTGGAAGACGCACTTTAGGTAGGCCTCCTACAAGATGGAGCGTCGACCTGGTTAAGGTTGCGGGATGAAAAACAGGGTTGAATGCGGATGGCACGAGACCGATCTGTTTGGCGAGCCTCGGGGGGGCCTACGTTCAGCAGTGGACGTCTTTCGGCTGAAATGAAGATGATGATGATGCATTACATCAACAAAGAGTTCGACATAATATTTTTTTTTTTTTTTTAATTAGCCTAATGGATGTCCCACTGCTGGGCAAAGGCCTCCCCATTTTCTTTCCACCCGTCTCTTTCCCTAGCAAAATCCCGTCAAAATGGGTCAAAACGGTCCAAGTCATCCCGCCATCTCCGTTTTGGTCTGCCCCTGCTCCGGTACCCGTCGCTTGGAACCCAATCGGTGACGACTTTTGCCCAGCGATCCGGATGCATTCGGCAGACATGTCCCGCCCAGTCTTACTTGAGTTTGGCGGTCTTTGTCCCCACATCGACAATCTGAGTTCTGAAACGCAGGTCGGTGTTTCTGATTCTATCAGTTCTCCGAACACCTAGAATGCTGCGCTCCATAGCTCGCTGGCAAATTTTGAGCTTGAACTTCTGGGCCTCGGTTAAAGACCAAGTCTGGGCTCCGTAGGTTAGGATAGGCAGTACACACATATCGACGAGTCTGCGCTTCAGAGTTAAGGGAAGTTTACCCTTCATTAGCGCTTTCATGGACCAGTAGCTCCTCCAGGCATTTTCAATGCGTATATTAATCTCTTTGCCTTGTCTGTTTTCGAAGGAAACTATCTGGCCCAAGTAAGTATACTCGTCGACATACTGTATTAGCTGCCCATCTACCGTAACCCTACGTCCAACGCGATTCGTCATCAACTTAGTCTTCAACCAATTCATTGTAAGTCCAACCTCAAAACTTGCCGTGCTAAGTTCTTGCAGCATTTTCGACATAATATTATTTTTCCAAAAACCAAATTTCAGTGGTTATTAAACCGCCTCGTTTCCCTCTCAGTGCGTGTGCAGGTAAGTCGCGTAAAAGTTGTCGCCCGCGCCCCGAGTTGCCTTGAAGGCTTACTTACACGACTGTTGGCAACTTTCGCTTAACTTTACCTCTCTGTCGGGACCTGGGAGAGAGAGGGAGATAACTGACGAAAAACATATGAAAGGCAAGATGGATCCGATACAGTTCCGGTCCAAATTAGAGTGAAATGTTTTGGTGTATTTATATTGGAGCTTATCAAAAATCATCAACAGCCAAAAGACGTTTACTGCTCGACAAAGGCCATCGCCATCATCTAGCCTTTATAGGCCCATAGATAAATACCTTACAGAGTAACATACATATTCAAATTTAAAACTTAAAACTACATAAAACTAAACATCACACATCAAACACTCAGGACACCCGCAGAGCCGGTGCCGCGTCAGTAGCACCGGAGACCCGAGGTCGCCCACGGAAACGCCGGAACACTACTCCTTTAGGCAAAAACTGCTCCATCGTCAAGGCTCCCCAGTCCTTCGTCAGAACCAACACCACGAACGAGTTAAACGTTCGTTCATGGCTGGTTTATACATTTCACTGCAGGGCACAGGCCTCCTCTCAGAATGAGAGGGCTTGGGCCGCAGTTCCTACGCGGGCTCAGTGCGGATAAGGAACTTGACACGTACTTACTATGTAATTTTGCACGTGAATTCCGAAAAACTCAGAGGTGTGAGTACGCGTTATAACACAGGGCCCTCTGCTTGTGACGCTAGGTCAAACCACTAGGCCACAAAGCATTTTTTTAGATAGATAGAGAGAGAAAGCGTTAAGTAAATTCAAGTAAAGCAATCACAAGCAAGCCTCTCAAGCAGAGGGCCGTGGGTTCAAATCCCAGCTCGCACTTTTGAGTTTTTCGGAATTTATGTGTGAAATTACATTTGAAACAACCATGAGCTTTTACGGTGAAGGAAAACATCGCATTGTGAGGAAACCTGCATACACCTGCAAAGAAATTTACTGGTGTGTGTGAAGTTCCCAATCCGCACAGGGTCTGCGTGGGAACTACGGCCCAAGCCCTCCCATTCTAAGCTTCTTGATAGATGATGAGACATACCTAATGGTCCGCGGCAGCAAAACCGCGGCTTGTTACTAGCCTTTTCTAGTGACACAATAAAACAAAATAACGCAAGACTAAATCTAATAATTCCTAACTCAGCTTACCTTACCAACCCGCGAACTTTCGCGCCTCGAAAAAATAAGGCGAGTCGAAGCACCGGCGAAGTTGCGTAAAGTTGCGGCGGGAGTTGCCCGAGTTGGCCGGAGTTGCCGGGAGTTGCCGGAGTTGGCAGGTGGGGCTTAGCGCGGCGTCACGTGGAGCACCGTGGTTCGGAATCGCAATTGCCGGTCCCTCGGCGCATGGATTTGACTTAATGTTGCTCTTATTGTTTGGGACGCGGGGGGGTGCGTTTTGACGTGGGTGTGAGTTGATTCTGTTAGCCAATAATGTAGTCAATTTGATTCCTAAGCAAAGTACCTTGACATTGTTGGAACAATACAATGCAACACAATTATTCTTTAAACACCACAAATCAGTGCAGTCGACCAAGAATTCCTTTATTTACCTATATTCCTAAAGGCCCATTTACATTATACCACTTTCTTGCACTTTCCATACAACAAAATTGAGGCAATAAAGCATTGCTCAGTCTAAACCTTAGAAACCTTAGGTATAATGTAAATGGGCCTTAAGGTTCAATGTCAGAGTTGTACAGCTTAAAACTTCAAAGGCTATTTTCAATTACAAATCAATGTGACAATCAGCCTTATTGTTTTTCTTTTGATGTAGGAACTGTCATCAAAAATGGTGGAGTACATTTTTAGTTGCCTATACGTAGGCAATTATACAAGATGCAAAAGGGTATGGATGAAAAATACCATCAAACCACCCCACGTTTAATCTAGTTAGATTTGTTAGTTATCTTGCGTTCCTCTGAGTGGAAACAGAAGCCTTGCCACTCAAAGGGGAGGTTCGGGAGGGCCAATCAACTTTTAAACCGACGTTTTTGGCGTCTCCTGCGTTACCAAAATTGTCTCTGGCGTTACCAAAAAATTGTACTTCCAACAAGATATTTCACGGTTTAATAGGTTAAACTTACGTAGGATGGCATGTATTTATGCTATTCATCTATTAAATTACAGAAAAAAACATGTTTTCTTACAAAAATCTGCAATTGTTTGAAAAATGTCGCGGACAGATTAGTGTCGGTTTAAAAGTTGATTGGCCCGGGAGCCAATACTGTTTTACCTGGTTATATTTTTTAGTGCACCAAAATATGCAGAATACTACTACTTATTACGTAATTAAAAAAATAAAAATAAAGAAAAAATAATAAAACGAAATAAAATAAACTTTATTTGCATTTAACAGAAGTTTTACATAAAAGGTTGAGGCCTCCCATTAAGTTGGAACTTGTGTTAGGAGGCCTCGCTCTTCCAAGAAAAAAAATATTACTATGACTATAACTAAACAAAACTTAAACCTAAATAAGAAATAATATTGTAATTATGTCTAAATACATTGAGTGTTCGCGGCTAATCCGTTGCGCGCCTGCGGCGATCACGCAGCACGTTCGCTCCACTTCTGATAGGTTCGCAAATCACTAGTGTGGTATGGCTTTTGCGTCAGTGTATTTTGAACATTGGTATGGTTGAAACTTAAAATGTATTTTCAAGAAACGCTACCCGTTACATTAGGCATTTCACAAAACTACTTTACTAAAAGCGTTTTCTTAATTCTGACGAGGACTTTAAGCATTGTTATTACAATTTTGTGGCTTATTTTGTAGCCGGGCGCTCGCCAATTAAAAATAAGAGGAGTTATTTTTAAGAAAGACTTTTGTCTGGAGTTTGTAAGCCGCTTTTTAAATATTATCTTGGAAAGGGTTAGCCGGCCGGGCTAGTGCCTTTTATATTCTACAGCGGACTGCGGAATATAATGTCTCGGCTTGACCTTCTACGATATAAATTAATTCACGAAATGTCATTTAAAGTATCTCTTAAAGTTATCGAATTCGAGAGAAGAATATGACTTTGCGAATGGGAAAGAAGTTTGAGTGAACTTAAATTACTTTGCTCACCAGCGACTTTACGACAGTTACGTTTATGTAAGAATGTCCATGCAGTTCCTCCACCTCCACACTGTGCGAACACAAACAAATCATTTATTTCAAACTAAATACAAACTGAAAAATAGATGCACAGAAAAAACGTCCTCAGCATTCCGTGCTGCGTGCTTACCCCTACACCATCACTGGTCACAAACAAATCACACAAACCCAACTATCACCACCACCAAACTACACCAATTCTCGAGTTGGTTTCGAACTCAACCATGCAAAGCTCATCTTCAGAGTAGTAATACAACCGATATGCTACCAAAATTAAACGTTTGACTGAAAAAAAATAAAAGAAATGTTAGGCTGAATGTTAGAAGGTTGAACTTGTTCGGACAATCAGCATCGTCATTATTTCAGCCGAAAGACATCCACTCTAAACATAAACCAAGGCCCGTGAAACAGATCGGTCCTATGCCATCCGCATCCAACGCCTTCCCGCAACCTTGACCAGGACAAAAAAACAAATTCAAATTCAAATTCAAATGATTTATTGCTTACA
This sequence comes from Archips xylosteana, assembly GCA_947563465.1. Classification (NCBI taxonomy): domain Eukaryota; kingdom Metazoa; phylum Arthropoda; class Insecta; order Lepidoptera; family Tortricidae; genus Archips; species Archips xylosteana. The sequence goes on from OX387360.1 coordinate 19,854,557, forward strand.
TGTTGTAAAATTACTAGGTGTTATACAATACAATGTATCAAACATGCACCCTGCAAGGGCATTGCAACATAATACCTAAATCTAATTTAGCTAATACCTAAATCTAATTTAGCTATAATTATTTTGATAATAATGTTTGTGTGTGTGAGTGTGTTTGTGTTTGTGCGTGTGTGTGTGTGTGTGCGAGTGTGTGTGTGTGTGTGTGTGTGTGTGTGTGAGAGTGAGTGTGTGTGTGTGAAACAAAAAGAAAGAAAGTTGCGTATTTGGGTCATATTCTCCGACACCATCAAACCAAACAAATCATCAAATCATCAACGACCGCTTTAGCCTAGTTGGTAGTGACCCTGCCTACGAAGCAAGAGGTCCTGGGTTCAAATCCCGGTAAGGGCATTTATTTGTGTGATGAGCACGAATATTTGTTCCTGAGTTATGGATGTTTTCTATGTATTTAAGTATTTATTTATCTATATAAGTATGTTTATCGTCGTCTAGTACCCATAGTACAAGCTTTGCTTAGTTTGGGACTAGGTCGATTTGTGTAAGATTGTCCCCTAATATTTATTTATTTATTTATTTATCATGATGGGCAAAATAGCCGGAAAACTTAAGGGCGGGAGGCGCAAAATGTCATAGCTCCCTAACGTAACAGAATGGACCGGCATCAAGACTGTAGAACAGCTATTTAAGTTGGCTATGGACAGGACAGCTGACTGTCAGCCTTCAATAATGAAAAGGCACTGTAAAAAGAAAAATAAGAGTTATCTGAGTCTGTTTATTTTCTAAAAAAAGGAAAGGGCTTTTGTCCAGCAGTGGGTAATTATTACATTTACTTGTATGTTAAGTAAAAATTTTGTAGGTTATTATAGTTTCACGAGCTTTTAGCGATTGAATTGATTTCAAATTTACACATGTCCCATTGCATATCTCAGGCCTCTTAAATTGAGAGAGCTTGAGGCGTAGTTCCCACGCGGTTTCAAGGCGGATCGGTCATTGAATTTACGCACATGTGTTCGATGTTTTCCTTCCCCGTAAAGCTCATGGTAAATTTCAAATGTAATTGCGCACATAAAATTTGAAAAACTCAGAGGCGAGCCCTGGCTCAAACCTACGACACTGCTTGATGCCAATAGGCTACCACGACTTAACATATAGTATGTTGGTGGATAGGTGCAAGTACAGTCAGCAAAAAGGTACTTGAAGTTATTAAAATTTCTAGTAAAGTCTTCAGCCAGCGAGCTTTGTGAAGATTATGTTTTATCATACTTGTTTTATCTTCGATGGACTTTTGCAAGGCTACAGGAATCTGAAGAAGCAAAGAAAACAAAGTAAGACAGGTAATAGTAAACGCAGTGTTGGATTACAACTTTGTGAGTCTTCTGCTCAGCATTCGAGTCACGATGAATAATTCTATTTACGTTTTATGTCTTCGTATACTTCTAGACAATTCCGGCTACGGTGACGCTGTTTCACCTCCATTTGTTTGTCCTCAGAAAATAATGAACTATTCAGGACATTTTTGCGTTAATTTTCGAAATAGAACTCAGACTTCAACAGAATTTAAGCAAGCGCAACAATTAAAAAAAAAGCAAAGTTCGAGCATAAATAAAAGCATAATTCGAGGGTGAATTGAAGCTTAAATGGAATAAAAATAATTCTTAATTAACTTGACTTCGACTTTACCTTTGGTAGATTAGGCAGGTTTCCTCACGATGTTTGCCTTCAACGTAAAGCTCATGGTAAATTGCAAATGTAATATCGCACAAAAATTTAAGGCTCGAACCCACGACACTTTGAGAGGCTGTAGATTGAGCCACAGAGCTACTACAACTTCAACTTTAAAACGAGTAAATCTTGATTTAAATTTTTGCGCGATATTTTTATCGGTGTTTATAAATCACTCCAGCACGACGATAAAATATAATACAGCGCCCAACACAAGAAATATTTAAGGTATTTTCTTATATTTATCCGTAGCATCGGTTAGCCAGGTGGAAACTATCCGACCCGACGAGCGGAATTCAAAGGCCAATACATCAGCAGCCTCCTGGGCCCCGCCGCATCAATAAGACAAATAACTTAAATAAAAGGAAAATACATCGCCTCGCAAAATTGTCTTAGTATATCAACCGACAGGCGGAATCGACGCGGAAAAACTATTTCTGACACCTCGATCATTGGGGAGCACCTCGACCGCCCTTCAATAAAACCAATATCACATCATAACCATACGCCCAATTTATCGGAAGCCCCTCCAAGTTCACGGTTACCCCTTTCGGTTGTGTTGTCTCACGGCGCGAGAGAGGTGAGGCGGCTCACGGTTTATTGGCGCTTCAAATCTCAACTTGACTCTTGGGAGTTGACAACCAATGCGACGCGGGCGGGACTGGCAAGCTGCGATTGGATCCCACAGTAATGAGCCGGGATAAATACCGGCGGACTGATTGCCGGGGTAAATTACATTCGATAGGCCCCGGACCGGTAACTCGGTTGGTTATATCTGCCGTTCCGTTGAGGATACCCTATTTTTGTGATAAATCGTTTCCAAGACGCGTATTGGCGGCAACGCATTTACTGCACCCTGAAGATTAACCTTCCTATCAGTCACGAGAAGCTAATAATGCGATTCCTATCACATGGACCATACTCTCAAAATCATAATCAAAATTTTATTTCTGGAAGTAGGCTGTTAAGGCCTCTTTTACAGGTCTTTTTTTTAGTCTACCAGCGTTAGGCTGCGTTAGGACCTTTTAAATGAAGTGTTTCTATTGGTTCATGACAAACACATCTTCGCACAGCTCCGGTGGATACGCAGCCTTATCGGAAAGACCACGATAGCCAAGGAAAATGCGCCGCAAGAAACTTTTCACATTATTTTCTAAAAAAACTGATTTAAACAGCATTTTACGAAAAGAGACTTAGATGGAGCGACGACTTGCTTAAGGTTGTGGGATCTCATTGGATACGGATGGCACGGGACCGATCTGTTTGGCGAGCCTTAGGTGAGGCCTATTTTCAGCAGTGGACGTCTTTCGGCTGAAATGATGATGATCTTACGAAAAAGAATAAATAACACAACAAAATGGGGTAATGGGATGATAATACTCACTCAGCATTTAGGCTGATTTATTACCACTAGAATTTACTTGTGAGTCAATCAAGGAATAACGTCTGAACGGGATTAGATGAAACAGCTAACATGTAGACAAGGATCTAGATTATGACATAAAACACTTAGTATTCCGGTAATGAGTTCTTTTGGGATAATATTTGAGCTTACAATGAAACCTGTCCAAAAACGTTAAAGTACACAGCGGCTTATAATTATTAGTAGGATGCTTTATCTGGGCCAAGTCGGTAGTCATTTGTTTTATAAAGACGATTGGCCTCGCCAACTTTCTCAAAACTTCCAACGAAGCCGATGCAAAAAAAGTTGAAACATTTTCAACTCCGCTGCATTTTACCTTATAAAAAGTTAAAAATATTCAGGGCCAAGTTAGAAACTATCGAACAAAAAAGGCCAAGTTAACTCGGCAGGTGAAAGAATGGAAACTGAGCGACGCGTCGAAGTTCGGCGCCGTCTTACCTAAAACTATTTATTTATTACGCCAGTGGGCTTTAGTAGTTGCAAACGCCAAGTTGTTAATGCGACCATCGATATTCCTATTACCAGCGGTTAAAGTTCAAAGTAGGTGAAGGTATCCGTAGTGATGGGAATAGTGTCGGCCAAGTTTCCGTTCCCGGCCAAGTTGGTACAAATAAACATATTCAGCTAAGGTACAGTTGTTCGCGCTGATTTACTGTAAATATGCATTGTTTAATGCTAGTTTCTGAGTTGGCGAGTTAGCAGCTCATTTTATATGAAACGAGCTAACGAGCTGTTAAGGGTGTTATCGTTGTTTATCGCTTTGAATGGATTTTCCGGCTTGCTTCATCTAGCTCTTGAACTTTTAATGCGGATGGTGGACAACTGGCGTCATTTTGTACACAGAGTGATGTGGTATCTGAATAAAATATTTTTTACAAAACTTGTTACGGTAAATAAATAATAATAATAAATAATAATAATAAATCTTTATTCAAAATAAGTTTTTAGTTATAAAACTTAAGTCTAAAATACCAATAAAAAAAAATTAATAATTAATATATTAATACAAAATTTAAAGTGACGAATGACACAAATAAATAAATAAATGCACGATTATTTTTTTTTTTGTGTAAATTGGACCGTTTAGTCTATATTGTCTTTGTAACTTTAATAAAAGTAGATATCATAAAAGAATACATTTGACAATATCAATATATTGACAAATCTATTTTCACAACCTCAATTTATAATTATTGTTAATCCGAATGTAGGTGTGTACCGGTAATGGTTTTTATGGATAAAGTACCAAATAGCGGAGTTGTTGTCAATTGGCAAAACCGCTAATATTATTTGAATATCGGTATTGATTATACCGCTAATCAAAGCTATAGTGTTATAAATAATTAGTACTGGTTTAAAATTATTTTCATTCCAACTCAGGCTATGTAGTCTAAAAGGAGGCCCCAGTAATTGTAAATCTACTTACCTAAGAATGTGTGTGGATTAGTGGGCGGTAGATCTAGGTGTTCTAACACTCTCTGTAGTTTGCCTATAAAGCTGTATGGAAATAATCTAATCAAACTGATGGTATTTCACTCACCTTTAGCTCCGGTCGGATATTATTTGTGCCTTTAATCTGGCGCTGATACTTATTATCTTGATAACAAATATTGCAAAATTGATGTTTGGATGCATTAAAAATATATTAGAACAAATTATCTTTAAGCGGAATTTAATTGACATTGGAGCGTATTGCTGCCGCAATTGACAGGTTACGACTTCTATTATTTTGTTTTCTTTTTCGTCTCTATATTAACACCATAGAGCACAGCGCGGGCGGAGGTTGCATAGGTGGCGAAATACGTCCCATTTCGATTTAAATTACTCCATGCAACTTTATAGGCTCAAACAAAGAATATAAAATAAACATATTTTGATTTGATTTTAATACCTGTATTGGTTATACTGATAATCAGAGCCTAAGCGCTAATATATATATAGCAAAATGCAATTATAACCTCAGTTGAATCCTACCGTAAGAATACCGGTAACGATCCCTGTTTTGAACTATGAAACCCACTCACGAAAATGCAATCCTGGAGCACGGAAGCTGTTTGCTTTACTTATTAGGTGGAATCGCGAGTTGATATTCTGCGTGTGTCGCGGTGTGTGGTGTCTGGGGTAAGCCGATGGCGTTTTTGAAATACGTAACTTAAGGCGCTAACCAGATAGAAGAGACGTGGGACGGGGGCGCGTCCCAGGCTCCGTATCCCCCCGACTCTTCTGTCTGCTTTGGATCGCGACGCTTCCATACATTTAGCATGTAAACAGATTCAAGGGGCGTTTGCGACTGCGATGCGCCCTTGCCGTGGCCTTGAAGTCTCTTCAGTGTGGTTTGCCACCGACGGAGCTTGCGCAACGCGTTGTAAAACGCTCAATCATATACATTGCGCCGCGCTACCGGTGTGTCTCACCGTATATTATGATTCACTGTTGTGTTAGGTGCGGTCTGCAGGAGCCTTTAGTATAGCTACGAAGCATTTCAACTGCCGTATTCTTTGCTTTATAATGCGTTTGCGTTTATTATACGTACTTTAGTTTAGCTGGCAGCAGCTACGAAGCGTTTTAACTCCTCGGCTGTATTCTTTGCATTATCAAAATCTACGAATACTTCCAAATATCAATAGCAATATCTTGTCATCCAATATACCGAAATGTCTCAAGTCGAAAGTCTTTGACAAGTGTGTGTTGCCAGTGATAACTTAATAAGTTGACACTTACATAATATGGCACTGAGACGTTAACGAAGGGCCTCGTAAGAAAGCTCAAAGTCACTCAGAGGGCGGTGGAGAGGGCTATGCTCGGAGTTTCTCTGCGGGATTGCAATAGAAATGATGAAAGTCACCTACGTAGCTCGAAGAATCGCCAGACTCGAGTGGCAGTGGGCAGGGCACATCGCTCGCTGGATGGCTAATGGGGCAAAAAGGTTCTTAAGTGGCGTCCACGGGCTGAAAGATGCAGTGTAGGTAGGCCTCGAAAAAGATGGAGCGACGAGCTGGTTAAGGTTGCGGGATCGCGTTGGTTGCGGATGGTACGGGACCGATGACGGGATGTTCGGCGAGCCTATGTTCAGCAGTGTGCGTCTTGCAGCTGAAATGATGATGATAATAACGTCCAAATAATAACAAACCTTGGCTATCCTTAATAACCTTGGCTATCCACGAACTTTTGAAAGATATCTCGACATACAGAGACCAATCGATCCCGGTTTCTACTATATTTATGGATATGTCTAGGGCATTTGACTGCGTCTCCCATGATATCCTTCTAAAAAAACTCTATCACTATGGCATAAGAGGTAATTGTTATGATTGGTTGGTAAGTTACTTAACACACAGGAAACAAAAAACAGAGATAACGAGATATTGCGACAAGACGAAAATTTTAACTAAAGTGCTTTCAGAGCAGGTAGATGTAGAGAGGGGTGTGCCACAGGGCAGCATATTAGGCCCTTTACTATTTCTAGCGTATATAAACGATCTACCCAATACTACCCAGTATAAAGTAATTCTATTTGCCGATGACTGCTCAGTTATTGTTCCCTGCAATGACCCTGCAACCTACCAAACAGAGGCAAATTTCGTATTCGGGGAGATAAACACCTGGTTGAAGGCCAACAGGCTCCAAGTGAACCTAGCCAAAACCAAATTCATGGAATTCTATGCTCCTCAAGGTAATCCAAAAGGCTTATCTATCGAATATGAGCAAAAAAGAATTGAGTGTGTTAAGTCATTACGATTTCTGGGCGTGCTGCTAGACTGCCATTGCAATTGGATCTCACACGTTGAATATCTCATCAATAAGCTTAATAGATTTGTCTTCGCCTTGCGAAAGTTAAGACAGGTAGCCTCACAGAATTCTGCTTTACTCGCTTTTCATGGTCATATCATATCAAACCTTCGTTACGGAATCATTCTGTGGGGTAACTCTTCAGATGCCAAAAAAGCGTTTTTGCTCCAAAAGAAATGCATTAGGGCTGTATGTGGGGCCCAAATGACTGATTCATGCAGACCGTTATTTAAGAAATGCAAAGTCCTTCCTTTACCCGCGCTGTATATATTTGAAGTGTGCCTCTTTGTAAGGAGGAACATTGGTATGTTCAGAATACAACAATCGAACCCTAGGCAAACTTCTAAACTTCATGGGCTCAATCCCATAGTTCCACTCAGTAAGTCAGCACATTGTAGAAATAGTATCTTGAACATGTCTGTAAAAACCTTCAACCATCTCCCAAACGATATTAATACTCTTGACTTTCCAGAGTTTAAGACACGGCTTTTCAACTATTGCTTAAATAAAATGTACTATTGTGTTGGTGATCATTTTAAAACAGAGCATTTTTGACATTTATTGTAATTACACTGGCACATTTTGTCTTAATATTTTATTTTATTTTTTATTTTTATTGTATTTTAAGTATATTCTGACTATGTATGAATTATTATGAATTGAAACATTTGTGACATTATTGTTGTTTTACGTCCCATAACTTAATCATGTTGATCCAGGAAAATTATTACATTATTCATAGTGAATCTCTCAATCATAATTCAACTCTAGTGTTTACTTGCTTAGTTTATAAGGTTAAAATATTGTGTGCTGGACCCTGGCAGATTGTGACGGACTACTAAAAATAATAATAAGAACCTATGTATACTAACTCACAATCTATCAACAAATATTTGTATTTGTATTTGTATTTAACAATTACTTGGATGCTTCTAAATACAATTGTCGATTTACTTGGTTCGGCACGATTTGGCTTGGTACTGTTCGACTATTGGCATTTCCTTTGCGTTGACATAAAGCTTTTTGAATCAGCTTTAGTCAATTCCTTGTTGATGTGTGAAGGAACTAAAGCTTAATTTTTGAGGGTTCCGGACCCAAAATGGCAAAAACAGAACCCTTATAGTTTCGCCATGTCTGTCTGTCCATCCGACCGCGGCTTAGCTCAGAGATTATTAAGAAAGAAAGAAAGAAAGAAAGAAAGAAAGAAAGAAAAAAGAAAGAAAATACATTTATTTACAACAACACAAGACACATCATCATCATCAATATTTTACAAAACAAAAAGATAACACAAAAGCTAAAGATAGAATGCGTCATTGCGGTTGCAAATCGGACACTGGCTATAGTTATTAGGCCTATGGCTATTAGGGCTAGAAAGCTATAATTTTGCATAGAAGTGTGTAACAATTGTCGGGACAAAGTGAAAAAATAAAATGTGAAATTATATTATTTTAGGGTACCTACTAATAAAAGGGCTAAGTTTGCTTGAGAATTAGTAGTTTAAAGAGTAAGTAGCAGCCTGACCTATAAAATATTGCTTGTTTAATACGGACAGTAATAATTAATAGTATAGTAAAGTTAATAACATATGCAAGAAGCGGAACCCTATCCTGAGCGTGTCCGACACGCTCATGGCCGTGTTTTTCTTTTAATGCCGTCTACACTCTCGCGAGGCGCCTCGTAAACAACCAAGTGAGCGAGCGCGAGAGTGTGGTTCATTCCCTCGCCTCACCCCCTCGCGTCCTTTGACTCGCGTCCAAAACTGACACAAAGCGGAGCCACAGCGAGGCGAGGCGAGGGAAGACGAGGCGACACTCTCGTACTCTCGTTCCCTCGTGTAGCCTCGTGGAGAGTCTGGATGAAGCATCAGATACGGGAGCCACTCATTTGTCATTCATTTTATTTTGAGCGCCAAATTCAAACTATTTTTATTCAATTGAGGCTAGAACAAACACCAAGTCGAAGAGTCGCAGAATTTACCATCCAGTTCGGAAAAACCCTGTTGATCAGCCAACAATCCACTGACTTGGAATATAATGGCAGACTTGACATAACTACGTGTGTGTGCGTACATATTTCCTATTCCCTCACGCTACAATGATCAGAAATATTGTCATCCCGTTTTCTCATGTGTCGCAACACTGTCCAAGAAACCTTAAAAAAAATGACACAATGACATGTTACGTTTTGAACGTAGTCATTTCAATAAGATGCCGAAGTTGCAAGCGAATTTTTTGGTAAACTGAGATTTTTGAATGTTTTTCTCATCAAAATTAGAACTGATTTAGATTTAAAGATGGTGAAATGTAGTGCCTACCTTTGTGAAAGTGTTACATATGGAAATATACCAGGATTAACCTTTCACCGGTAAGTAGTTGTGTGATAGAGATGTGTGCGTTTTTGCCATTATTTGGACTCGTTATGTCAAGTCTGCTATTATATTCTAAGTCTGTGCAACAATCTCAACAAGATAATATTTAAGTACGGCTACCTCGCCTCACCTTTTTAGTCGCTACCTCCTAACACTTGCGCAGACGCCGTATCGGGCGCGCCAGGATTTATTTATTGTCCTTTAAGGTTCCCGTTTAGGCTTCGTTTAGCATCACGCAGGGTGCGCTCCCATTAAGGCAGCGAAGCGGAGAAAGTCCTAGTGGGTATGACGCACTTACAGCTATGAGTGAATATAAATTCAAAAACTACTGTGTCAAAACAGTATATTGGATTTTGACGACCACTTTAGCCTAGTTGGTAGTGACCCTGCCTACGAAGCAAGAGGTCCTGGGTTCAAATCCCAAATCCTGGTAAGGGCATTCATTTGTGTGATGAGCACGAATATTTGTTAATGAGTCATGGATGTTTTCTATGTATTTAAGTATTTATTTATCTCTATATGTATGTTTATCATCGTCTAGTACCCATAGTACAAGCTTTGCTTAGTTTGGGACTAGGTTTAATTGTGTAAGATTGTCCCCTAATATTTATTAATTTAGTTTTTAAAAATCCACGGTTACTTACTTATTTCATTTGTTATTGGATGTAGACCGTGATTATATTTAACTAGCTGTTGCCTGCGATTTTGTCTGCAAAGAATTCGTTTATTGTTATTCCACAGAACTATGAAATTTCCCGGGATAAAAACTATCCTATCTCCTTCCCAGTGTCTCCAACTATCTTTTAGGGTTCGGCACCCAAAGGGTAAAAACGGGACTCTATTACTGACGCTCCGCTGTCCGTCCGTCTGTCCTTCTGGCCGTCTGTCCGTCTTTCCGTCTGTCACCAAGGTGTTTTGAGCCGTGATAGCTAGACAGTTGAAATTTTTTACAGATGATGTATTTCGGTTGCCGCTACAACAACAAATACTAAAAAATAGAATAAAATAAATATTTAAGGGGGTCTCATACAACAAACTTGACGACCAGATGGCCTAGTGGTTAGAGACCCTGACTATGATGAAGCTTGAGGTCCCGGGTTCGATTCCTGTGTCGGGGCAGATATTTGTATGAAAAATACGAATGTTTGTTCTCGGGTCTTGGGTGTTTAATATGTATTTAAGTATGTATCTATCTATATAAGTATGTTTATCCGTTGCCTAGTACCCATAACACAAGCTTTGCTAAGCTTACTTTGGGACTAGGTCAATTGGTGTGAATTGTCCCGTGATATTTATTTATTTATTTATTTTATTTAAACTAGATTTTTTTGCTCATTTTTGCTCGGATATTGATAACGGCAACAGGTAGACGCTTGAAATATTCACAGAATATTAATTTAGGTATCCACTTTAAAAAAAAAATTAAATTAAAATAAAACCAATATTTAAGGGGGGCAAGTCCGACACGCACTTAGCCGGTTTTATAGCTAGAGTGACCCGCAGAGGGACGTATAGCTAAGTCATCATCATCATCATCATTTCAGCCGAAAGACGTCCACTGCTGAACATAGGCCTCCCCCAAGTATGGACCCGGGTATGTCCTAAAACTGCGGCCAGTAATACCGGAGGACGGGCAGCAGCGTCCCTAATATGTACGGTTTTTTTCCACTGCGGTCGCCAACCCGCCTGCCAAGCGTGGCGACTACGGCAAATACCCCCCTATGGCCGAGTCCAAAAAAAAACGGTATAGCTAAGTATGTCCCGTTAATCGCAACTGGCTCAGCTGTGTCCGTCTGCATTGCGCAAGCGACGCACGTGGTACTTATTTATCGCGGTGATATTGCGCTCATCGGCTGGTCGGAAAGATTTATTCCTTACCTACCAGTTCACTCAATTTAATATTGTTCATAGTGCTATTTGGTAAGCCGTAGTGGCCTTGGCCGGGAAGAATGGCGTGCATTAGAAGAGACCTACACTCAGCATTGGGTGGTGAAAGGTTGAAAAAGAAGAAGAAGAATTGGCCTTGGTTTGACCTACCTACTAATTCAATGGTGTGTGTGAAGTTCCCAATCCGCACTGGGCCCGCGTGGGAACCACGAGCCAAGCCCTCTTATTTTGAGAGAAGCCCTGTGCTCTGCAGTGGGACGTAAGTAGGCTAGGCTGGGATGAGAAGCGATCAGATGAGACAATATACATTATTAAGATTATTTTAGAAAAAGATATCCGTGACTCGAGATTTAGGCGTAATAGTTTTTATATATTAAAAGAAAAAGAAGATAAAGATGAGATTAGTATGTATTTGTGTGTTTTGTGTATACAGTGAGCTTCATAACACTTACAGGTTTTTTAGCTGCGCTGTTGGCGGGTAAATAATCACGTCAAACCGTCGCCATTTTGACGGGAAATATAATTGGAAAGCAGTAAAACAAGGTCTGGACTAAAACTTCATTTTTAGACGATGAAAAAAACTATAGTCCGAGTACCGATACATTGCTGGCCCTTGTGGCTATGAATTTATCAGTGAGCGATCAAAGACAGCATTGTAACACAACCGCACGACATTTCTCGCCGTCTCAATGATGCTTTGGTCTCGAAGCTCGCCGAACTTTCTAGAACAACCACCGATCTTCGGGAACTTAAACTGACTTAGATATTACGGAAAGTTATCAAAATTCAGTTAGTTGTTGTGGAAATTGTGAAAAATGGATTTACTATTGCGAAGTCAGTGATTGAAAATCCTCGGGGGGAGAGTAATGTGCCAGCTTTCAGTGCCAGCGCATTTTATGGTTGCATGAAGAATGCGCCAAACAAAAATTGGCAGAAAGTATACTGTTTTACTACTATACTAAACGGGACTTATCACGCACATAATATTTGTATTACCTCGACGTTTCAGCCATATTGCTGCAGCCCTGGTCACGAGTTAACTGAAGTGCAGGGTGTCAAGTTCGTTTAGCCGCTCGAGTCTTTCGAACTACCCGCATTTGATCAAGATTTTTTTAACGGCCCCCCATCACACCGACACACAACACTCACAACATCCGACCAGCTAAACGAACTTGTCACCCTACAACTTCAGTTAACTCGTGACCACGGCTGCTGCAAAGTAGCCGAAACGTCGAGGTAAATATTAAGTGCGTAATAAGTCCCGTTTAGTATAGTAATTATTGGCAGAAAGTAATTTTATTCTAAAAACAAGTACCCAAGTAAGAAGATTACCTATTCTTCACCTTTTTACAGTCAACAAATTTGATTCCTAGGCCACTATAATAGAACCTTATCGCATTAACTACTACATAATTACAACGTTAGTGCAGGTCAAAGGATTATCAGATTTCCGATCACAACATGCAATAAAACGTAAAGATTTTATAAACAACAATGAAAACTATGACATCGGGGCTTTCAAGAAAAGGGTATGTACTTCCTTTAAAGGCCGGAAACTGATTGGTGACTCTTTGAGTTGTTGATATTTATATGCGGTGGTGATTATTACGCATCAGATGAACCGCTTGCTCGTTTTCCTCCCACTCATAAAAAAATTTCGCTAAATGATAGGACAAGGAAAACAAGTTTTGACAGACGGCCAGTGACAATTCAAGTTATTAATACACTAGCCTTCCGTCCGCAGCTTCACCCACGATAAATTAATTTTCCCGTAGGAAAAGGTATTTTCCCGTGGTAAAAAGTAGCCTATGTCACTCAGTGATAATGTAGCTTTCCAACGGCAAAAGAATTTTTGAAATCGGTCCAGTAGTTTCAGAGCCTATTCAATGCAAACAAACAAATAAACAATCAAATCTTTCCTCTTTATAATATTAATAATAATAATATGGGCCCGTGATCGGAAATCCGTACCAACATAATAATAATAATAATAATAATCTTTATTGTATGATTATGGTATACACATAAGTGAAGATTTTACAAGTTTCAGCCTCACATAATCTGCCCATTGGGGCATACAATAGCAAATACAAAATTAATACATACATCAATAACACATCAATTTCAATGTCAAATAAATCAGTAAGTTCCCATTAAATCATCAGAATTAGGTTGAGATATTGCTTGGTCATGTCAATATGATAATTATAATTACAATTTACTATGTCATGTTATTAAAATTAAATTCAAAATATTCCCTTAAACAATAAAAACATTTTTGAACAAGTACTTTCCTTAATGTAGTCTTAAATTTAGCTCCGGACATCATTTTCATATGTTGGGGAAGGTGGTTGTAAATTTTTATGCTATTATTATTAGTAAGTATTAGTATATTAGTATTAGTATTAGTATTAGTATTAGTATTAGTATTAGTATTAGTATTAGTATTAGTATTAGTATTAGTATTAGTATTAGTATTAGTATTAGTATTAGTATTAGTATTAGTATTAGTATTAGTATTAGTATTAGTATTAGTATTAGTATTAGTATTAGTATTAGTATTAGTATTAGTATTAGTATTAGTATTAGTATTAGTATTAGTATTAGTATTAGTATAGAAGTATAGATAAGCAAACTCCTTTTCTATTTATTATCGTTGACACAAATGTTAGATAAATTGAGTCATTAAGGTATATACTATAATTGCCTAGGAATCAAATTGGTTCTAAATAGTTGTCAACAAAGTGCATATGCCATAGAGTCTAATTTAAAATGTTCAGCAGCTATCGCTCCTTCTTCCGTGGCTAAGCCGGCACGGTATGCGATCCCCTCGCATGCAATATGCAGCAATGTATTCAAAGCCGAATCAGCTGCCAGGAGACATGTGCGTTAGACGCCCGAACTCCGCTAGGGCTGTGGAACAGCAGGTTTAAATTTAATGGTTGTTTTGGTAGAAAGAACACAGTCGAGAAAATATAAGTTTTTAGTAAAAAAATATTTCAGATGACGAATATTTTAAAAGTGATACAAAGTTAGAGTACAAAATTAAATTAAATTAAATAACTATAAATTTAAAAATTTGAAACCCTCCAACGCATGCGACACAAGTTCCCCGTCCGACGGCCGAAGGAGAACTAACGCAACTAACTATACGGACAAGGGCACGACGGCTCAAAATAGGTTGGTCTGAACGCGCGTGTATTTCGGCATTTTCATCGCATTACTAAAACAAATACATATTTTAAAAATTTAGCTTCATTAGGCCCTAGAAAACATCTTGTTTTATTAACATTAAAAAAGTCTAGATCTGCCGTGCAGTATTTACGCCGACCTATGTATTTATTTTATATTTTAGAGACGACTGGATTTTTTTCTATCGTGTAAACTACAATTAGTCGTGTTTTGAAAGACACTGGTCATTAGAGTGAACCCTCAAATATCTTATACATGAATTTCAGAACTATAGCTTTGCTAGTAAGCAAGAGCTTAGATGAATGCAATAAAGGCGCCAAAATTCAGTGTGGCCTTAAGTATAGCTCGAACATAATATAAAACAATCCAGCAAAGATATGGGATGCGCACTAGTTGCTCCAATTTGCCTCGGAGCAAGTTACGCGTAAGTTTAAATATGCATCCGAGAGTTTTGATGCAACTGTTGTGCGAAATTATTTGGGGTTTACAAAGAGAATAATAAACAAAATAATTTATAGTGTGAAGTGAAATGCCTGAATGATGATGGTGAATTTTTGAGAGTAGAAAAAAAATCCCGGCAGACTGATAATCTTCTTTTCTGACAATGGTTTATATTGACTATTGCTTGGGCTTACACTCTTTAAACAATGAGAAATGTAAACACTGGGTTACTTTTGTGAAAATGGGGTACTAAAAATAAACCAAAGTACACTCAATACTAAATCCCTGATACGTGACAATTCACGCACTACGGATATAATAGAAGCGGGCGACTGAACCACCTTCATTTATTCTTCTATTCTAAGCGAATTAAATCCCGATGGGCTATGTATTGCCTGTCGCTCATGAGATTAGTTGTCGAGTCATCGAGTAACATTTTTGATTTTTGTTTCTTCGAATTCATATTTTGCAGAGTTCTTGTTTCGTCAAATTCTTGCTTCGTCTAATTTCTTTTCAACGTTTTTATCTAATTATACTATCGTGGCTTTTTTTGTGGATTCAATGTGAATAAATTATACGAATTTGATTGTTAAATAATCTTGAAATGAAACTAAGGGGTTTGTGAACGTGAATACGAAGTTTGAGGACTCGTTCAATCCCCGGAGAAATATAATGTATGATAAATATGAATTTTTCTTTTCGAATCCTGGGTGTTTAAGATGTATAATAAGTACGTTTATCTGTTGCTATCCATACCACAAGCTTTGCTTACTTTGGGACTAGATCAATTGGTATCAAGTGTCCCGTATATTTGTTGAAGTACACAATCTCGAAATGATAAAAAATCCAAAACCAAATTTTTAAGGGTGTCTGAGAGAGGAGAGAACCCTAGCTGCCCTCAAAAGCAGATTTACGTCGAGGTTCGTACTTAAGCAAATGTATCACGGCAAACAAACAACCCTAGCGCTGCAAATACTTTGCAAAATAGCAAACAAATCATACGGAACGATGCTACAGTGCAGCTTTGTCAAGTGACATGTGTAAGTAAGAAAATAGGGCCAACCTTTTTTGTTTACTCAGAGATGACACTTCAATGACACTTCTTCGCGATGATAATTCTGCCCCCAAAAAGTCTTAACATGGATGTTATTTTATTTTTTTACTCCGAAGAAACGCTTCAGTGTAGTTTGGTGGTGATGATAGTTGAATTTGTGTGATTTGTGTGTGTTCATACAGTGTGGTGGTGGAGGAACTGCATGGGCACGAATTTTTTACATAAACTTAGCTGTATTAAGGTTGTGGGTGAGCAAACTAATTGTTTCAATTCATTAATATAGACCTCCACAAATAAATAAATAAATAATAAATCTTTATTAACTTTTACATCGTATTTGACAAATATAACTAAAAGGATAAACAAACAGTAAAAAAAAAAAATGTAAATAATACACACCCTGAACTAGGATAAAATAAAATCCTGTGTTTCAGGTATAAAAGGACTTAAAATGCTAACATAAAGTCCTTTTATACCTGAAAAAGTGGGTTCGGTATCAAAGGCCTGAGGTGCATTTAGTCTTGGCATTCAAAACATCTAAGGTTGTAAATTGCCTGGGTAGCAAAATGTCTTGGTCTGTAAATCACCCACATTGCTATAAGCCTTAGTAAATGGAATGACTTGGCTGTAAAACGACTTTAAGTCATAATGTTTTCTCAGGTAAATCGTCTAGATAATCTTTGCGGCCAATATTATAGAATGTCTTGATAATATGAAAGACTATGTAATTATATCGTAAAGTATGAAAAATGTATAGGTAGCAGTTTGTCTAGATTGTCTAATGACAATACTTTATTTTATTATCACCCCCTCCTCCTTACTACTTCAAATTCGATTACAGCCCACTTGATATTTAAGTAGATATATGACTATATGGGCAGTCTTATATCTGATCCACCATTGGCCTTAAAAATATGTATAGGCATAGGTTTCACAGAATGTTAATACCTACTCATTTTTCGTGCAATGAAGTCGTTTTGCAATCATGACGTTTCATCCACTTGCTTATTTTATAACTAAGACATTAAACAAACAAAATCGTTTGATAACATAGTCCTTAATACAATTAAGACGTTACACAATTGAGTCATTCTGCTTATTGGATATTTTCACGACCCAGACGTTTTGCTTCGTAAGTCTTTCTGAAACTAAGAGAATTTTGTAACCATGGTATTATACAAAAAAGTCATTTTGTACACTTGGTCAGTGTACTACTAAGACGTTTTGAATGTCAAGACTAAATGCACCTCAGGCCTTTGGTACCGAACCCGAAAAAGTAACTGACAAAGTAACGCCTGATTCAATAAATCAATTACTAAGTCTCAAAAAAAAAATTCGATGGACCTATAGCATCGGAACCCTAAAAAGTAATAAGCTAAGTTATAATAAGATCTGATATTTTGAAACAAAACGTTCCTTACATAAGGGAGTGATCCTTGAACTATGAACTTTGTATACGCTGAATTAGAAGTGGTAGAGCCATGTTGTAGCTAGCCGCTGCATCACGAATGGGTCGGCTCGTCTGCGAATTTCATTACGCGAATGATAATAATACAAACGACATTAGATATTTTTAAAGTATGCCCCTTTGGGGCAGGGGTACCATTTTGTCCCATTGGCGGTAGAAACGGCGGGTTGCTGGGGGCAGGACGCGAGACGATTCCCTCCCCTATTCCCTCTCCTTTTTCCTTAGAGCTGACAACGCACGGCATCGCGTAAAGCGCTGCGGGTGTCTATGGACAGTGGTGATCATTTAACATCAGGTGAACCACTAGTTCGTTTGTCTGGCCTCTCTAACATAAAAAAAAAACTAACGTTGATTATGACTAATGTACATTATGACTTAAAATTTTATGGGAATCATTATAGACCTTTATATTAGAAGTATGTGTATCGTCGTCTAGTACCCATAGTACAAGCTTTGCTTAGTTTGAGACTAGGTCGATTTGTGTGAGATTATCCCCTAAAATTTATTTATTATTATTATCCACATCTATTCCTCTTGCTGTTATGTTAAGTTGTAGAAAATTTCCTAGCAAAATTTCCGTGAATCCTACTAATATTTGTGGTTATACCTATCATTGCACACCCCTCCAAAGTAGGCTACTTTTTAAGATATTTAGTGGCCAGCACCTTAAGGTGGAACGGC
Organism: Archips xylosteana; assembly: GCA_947563465.1. Lineage (NCBI taxonomy): Eukaryota > Metazoa > Arthropoda > Insecta > Lepidoptera > Tortricidae > Archips > Archips xylosteana. The sequence continues at coordinate 19,872,585 of OX387360.1, forward strand.
ACGCTCTAGGCGCGAAATTCAAAATTTTTACAGGTTTTAATTTATTGTGGGCAAACGGTGTAACTGTTTAACTTCATATGGTACTTGTGATTTTAAAACAGTGTTCTTTATATTATTGTGTGAAGCTTTTTAAGAATAAAACTGTTAGCTTGATATAAAAGTTGTCAAACATAGAAATGCGGACTTTCAACGTTTTGACAACTTTTATTTCTAGCTAATAGTTTTATTCTTAAAAAACTTTACACAATAATATAAATAACACTGTTTTACAAGCGCATATACCATATGAAGTTAAACAGTTACACCGTATACCCACAATAAATTAAAAACTGTAAAAAGTTTGAATTTCGCGCCTAGAGCGTGCGCTTCCACCTTAAGTTTTAATAAGCGAGAGCACTTGAAACTGGAAGCTTCTAGTAATGTTATTTCGTGAAGCAAAAAGGAGACGTCCGCAAACAGCTCTGATAGATGATGACGGATGCTCCTCCGGCCGCGTCTTATACAGAGAATATTTTAACATTCCATCTCGGAGATAAATTGGCAACGTTTGTGGTCAACGTGACCTCTGCGAGGTAATCTGGCAAAGTACGGCGATTTACCTGGAATATTTGGCGTTTATTGAGTGAATATATATTACTTTAGTAGCCTTTACCTATATTCTTAACAATTGAGTTAATGCGTGTTGTCCAGCATTGGAACACAACGTCTCTTTTTTGTACACCACAAAGAAAACAATACAGAAAAACAAGTGCAACCCCGTAATGATAAATGACTTATCCAACGATACCCCACACTAAATGGTTAGACTAGAAAAAAAACAACCCCTACTTTACGTCAATGTTTAGACTATGAAGACGCCTAAGAACGCCATTTCCAAGTTTACTTTCAGAACTTTTCTTTTACTTATTTTATGTTCGTTTTATTTGTATGAATGATAACTTAATCGATGACCTAGATCTTTTCTGTGTATCTGAGTCAGTAATATGTGAGGTTGAAAATTTACTTCTACGCTATAATTATTCTTAAGTTTAGACTTTACAGTTCGCAATTTTTGATGACACTGATACTTGATTGTCGTACCTAATAAAAAAATGTATAACAAGCAATATTGGAAAACACATCATACACGGATTTATAAGTATCTAATATATTATTATGTTAAAATTATTGACCTTGTTTAAATAAACATTGTTTTGATAATAGGTACTTTTTATGTTATTGTTAATAATGTTTCCTAATTTACCTTAGTACTAAGATTACCTACATAGCGGTTTATTTTTTCTGCAAGTGTTAATTTAATTAAATTTAACTTAATTCATATAGTTATGTCTAGTTGTGTAAGTCCTTTTTTCGCCTGAGACACAGGATCTTCCTAGTTCAGGCATGTGTCATTCTTCACTTTTAAAAATAAAAATAAAAATAAATAAATATTAGGGGACAATCTTACACAAATCGACCTAGTCCCAAACTAAGCAAAGCTTGTACTATGGGTACTAGACGACGATAAACATACTTATATAGATAAATAAATACTTAAATACATAGAAAACATCCATAACTCAGGAACAAATATTCGTGCTCATCACACAAATAAATGCCCTTACCGGGATTTGAACCCAGGACCTCTTGCTTCGTAGGCAGGGTCACTACCAACTAGGCTAAAGCGGTCGTTTAATTTCTTTAGACTTAAGTTTTATATTGTAAAAACCTATTTTGAATAAAGATTTATTATTATTATTATTATTATAATGGGAAGTACCCTAAATTTTATTTTTACTATTTATTTTACCACTTTCTAGGGCTAATTGCTACATATATCTAAGCAAAATTACAACTTTTTGAGACAAATAGTCCCTACGCTCAGCCGCGGACGGAGGACGGACAGACAGACATGGCAAAACTATAAGGCTCCCGTTTTTGCCATTTTGGCACCGAAACTCTTATAATTGAATATACATTTATCAGACAGAAGATTTTAAACGTCAATGACCCTTATTAAATTTTCAGTTAAACTTGATGAATTTCCAACGGCTGCTATTAAAATCGCCTGATTATTCGTGTATAATGAAGCTACTATAAACCTGATTATTTTCCAGCAAATAGTATTGAAAAGTCTTTATTACTTTTAAATAAAGCAATCGCCCCATCAGCTCGTTTAAAGTCTCCGGTTCAATGAATGTCGTAGCTGTGCAAACGAAACGAGAAACTTGGAGCGAGTTGGAGTGTAGCCCAGGGTTCTTTTTAGAAAGGAAGAAAGAAAATACGTTTATTTACAACATCACAAGACACAATATCAATATTATTACAAAACAAAAGGCGACACGAAAGCTAAACATAGAATATGCTGAGGCGTTTGTAGCACACTAGCGCTGATTTTCAGCTAGTACTGTTGGTGACACCCGGATCGCTGTTTAGATCTTTTTAATTTATGATTTTCAACCCGACTATTAAAGGAGGGTTATGTTTTTCGAGCGTATGTTTTTAATTAAGTATGTAATGTATGTATGTGGGTAGGTATCTATAAAAATAAATAAATATCACGGGACAATTCACAAAGATTCACACCAATTGACCTAGTCCCAAAGTAAGCTGAGCAAAGCTTGTGTTATGGGTACTAGGCAACGGATAAACATATTTATATAGATAGATACATACTTAAATACATATGAAACACCCAAGACCCGAGAACAAACATTCGTATTTTTCATACAAATATCTGTCCCGACACGGGAATCGAACCCGGGACCTCAAGCTTCGTAGTCAGGTTCTCTAACCACTAGGCCATCTGGTCGTAATCTATGAATGTATGTATCATTTTTGGCACGCCCTGCAGCCCAAAACGGCTCAACGGATTTTAAAGTGTGAGGTGTCATTAGATTCGTCTCAGTTGCGAGAGTGACAAAGGGGATATATTTTCCCGGAGTTCCCATAGGAATTAATTATACAAGCGGTTTTTTTTCCATTTTGTATTGAAATCAAAGTTATTTGTATAAAGAAAAAGCTGTGTTGACTCAGCGGCTTGACCTATAGCCTCACAAGCAGAGGGTCACAAGTTCAGGTCTGGGTGCACACCTCAGAGATTTTCAAAATTAACGCGCGAAATTACATTTGAAATTGACTAAGAAAAAAACAATTGCGTGTGAAGTTCCTAATTCGCACTTGGCCCGTGTGACAACTATTGTCCCAACACTCTCATTTTGAGAAAAGGTCTGGGCCCCCCTATGCGAAACATTAGGCTAATGGTATTGAATTATGAGACGCACTGATCCTGTGAATATTATACTCATAAATGAGAAAGTTTGAAGGTATAGATGTTTAAATGATTCCACAAATTGGTGAAATTTGACCAACAAATAATTTAAAATCTGTTAATTAATAAAATATCGTAGGATAATTCGCCGTCGACATCAACTGATCAAGTCCCAAACTAAACAAAACATGTGATATAATATAAGTACCAGATAATGAATAAACTAATTTATTTATTTAATAATTATAAATAATTTTTTATGAGAAAATATTGAAATTAGTTTCTTATACCAGATTTTAATAGAATTTTGAGAATATATTCGTGTATCCGTGGTGTCGTTCAGGGAAGCTTTGAAGAAGATGTGGCTCACACCATCTCTTTAATATATTGAGAACACTGCTTATTTATTGTATGTATTTTGCATATATATGTTGTATATGGTAGTATATATTTATTAGGTTTCTTTATATGTATTATGAGTTTATGTATTGTACAATACATACTATATACTACCATATACAACATATATATGCAAAATACATACAATAAATAAGCAGTGTTCTCAATATATTAAAGAGATGGTGTGAGCCACATCTTCTTCAAAGCTTCCCTGAACGACACCACGGATACACGAATATATTCTCAAAATTCTATTAAAATCTGGTATAAGAAACTAATTTCAATATTTTCTCATATAAAATTATTTATAATTAGTAAATACTAAAAGTTGTATTGTAGCCTTTGCTTTGTCCGACTGTATTATTTTTACTTACTCTTTGTCGGTCCCTTACTAAATGCTCCTTTCATCCACTCAAAGTTTGACTGGTAGAGATCCCTTAAAGGGATAAGTTCGCCTTTGTACATGCATTTCAACTGTTGTCAATAATGTATTTCTTTTTTCCTTATTTTTGTACAATAAAGAGTTTACATACATACATACATATTTTTACCATTTAAAGATAAACAATACTTTAAAACACAGTAAATATTCAGGAATCAAGAGCAAAGAAATCGAACCCATTTCTCAAGCTTTGTTCAGGTTTTTAACCACTTAGTTATCCGACATTTATTGTACTTGACAATACCGAGAATCCTTAACGTTTTGGGTCAATATTTCTTTCCAGGTTACGGGACCCTAAAAAAGTGTAAGGCTTTAGTTTCGGAGTGAAATCAATCAGACAGTAAATTGGGCGTAAACAGGCGGTTACCAGTATATTAGTGGAGGATAAACCCGACCTGGGGCCTGTTGCATCACAAAGTACAACTTATATTACAAGCGGAACTCCCTTTCTAGTTAATATAACTGAAGCGAGAGTTCCGCTTGTAATATTAGTTGTACTTTGTTATGCAACAGGCCACAGGCATGCCCTGTACGATACAGTTATGTAGGTACAAACAATACCGTTTGTTGGAATATTCATAATATTTCTCGTGATTGTTTTGATTTTTCTCGTGGCACCTCAAATAATTACATGTCATGTTTATTCATCTGTTAATCATAATTATTCAATTTAAAGTAGTAGATAATAATATTTAAATATGTGCCCTGCAGTGGGACGTATGTGCCGGTGCATCGTCCTTATCGCTGACCAATTGGGATGTACCAAAAAAAATAACCTATAGTTTTTATATTTTTTTTGGAAAGATTAGGATATTTTAAGATACTTTTTTCATCGATTTTGAATTTGGTTGAGTATTTAATTTTTTATAATTTTTTTAAGAAATACGTTGGATGACGTCACAGTGAGAGAGCCACGTTCCATTGCCTACAAAAATTCAAGCCGTACATAACATAAACTGTGGCACTACTGATTTGTCTTGTCACTGTCAATAATACAAGCACGGCTTAGGGTCCTAAATGAACCATGACAAATAGTTTTATTTATTTATCTTCTTTTAGCTTCGATTATTCCTGTTTGTTTAATGGTGTGATAGTAAATAGATATTTTTTGCTAATATCTGATATTTAAATTCTTTCATATTTACTTGTAACGTAGTAATTTAATAATTAAATTTGTTAAAATACATTGCGAGTATTGTATACATTTCGGACTTTATGATAAATGACAACTGTTTAAAGCCAGGTGCGCATCATGTGATTAAAGTTCTGTCTTTGTCACTCTTTGCTATTATAAGCAGGACAGCAACATTTCAAACTGTCAATTTGCTTTAGAGTGTAGACCCTCTTTGTATCTGCCTATGTGACGATTCACTGCAGGGGTCAAATGAAGGTCATTACTTAAATTTTCTTTATTTAATTCAGTTTATCATATTTCTGGAATCTGATTTCTGAAAACGATTCACAAAGCCTATTTCTCCAAACGGTTTTCGATTTATTATACGTTGTCAAAAATTGGGACATCCCAATTACGTGCATTATCTGTTTTTCTAGTACTAACTCTGTTAAATAGACAAGTAATAAGTAGGTAACTCATATATTTTGTGCAGTCCACCAATTTAATTCCGGCCACTAAAGAATCATGTCATAATGAATGAAATTGTTTATCTTCTACGACACAAAAGTGATTATTGCGTGATGTACATATGTCATGAAGACATCTCGGTATTTGCGAACAGGTGTCAACAATAATTAATAGGAAAGGAGTTTGCTTGTATATTAATAACTTGAATTGTCATTATCCGTCTGTCAAAAGTTATTTTTCTCATGTCATGGAGCGAAAACGTTTATTAACTTTTTACGTTTACCCTGCTACCATTTTGTGAGGTTTTTCTAACGTGAGGCATACACAATACAATAAAATACCTATGGAATCTTTATCGAATTTACTCAATATTTGTTGTGACAATATAAACAAGTTTGGTTGCTAACCACTAGAACACCATAGACGACAGGGCAGTGCCGGCCAGTACTCACAATTGCTCATTGTGATTGGAAAGTTGATAATCCTTTGACTCGCACTGACGTTGTAATTATCTAATAGTAAATGCGACATCCTGTTGGAGGCCTACCTACACTGCGTCTTCCGGTCCACGGACGCCACTCGAGAACCCTTTTGCCCTATCGGCCATCAGTTCTACGAGCAATGTGCCATGCCCACTGCCACGTGAGTCTGGTGATTCATCAAGCTATGTCGGTGACTTTAGTTCATGCGTGGATTTCATTATTTTTAATGCGATCCCGCAGAGATACTCCAAGCATAGCCCTCTCCATCGCCCTTTGAGATGTAAGACTGCGGGATCGCGTTGGATGCGGATGGCACGGGACCGATCTGTTTGGCGAGCCTTCGGGGAGGCCTATGTTCAGCAGTGGACGTCTTTCGGCTGTAATGATGATGTGATGATGATAAAATGTGACAAGATTTATAGTGGCCCTAGGAATCAAATTGGTTGTCTGTACTTATACATTAAGTTTTTTTGGTGATCACGTAAATGTTCGCTCTCTCATTCTGTTACTTTGTCATCCTAATAGCCTCCCACTCGGAAACCTTCAGTGGGTCTCCATGAGACAGTAAATGAGGTAGCATTGCTATTAATTCTCATTATCGGCCTCCAATGGAGCAGCGGCTTAATGCGACCTTCTTATTTATTCATGAAACAACCCGTGAATCGCTTCTGCTGATAGATTTATGAAGCTGCCACGTTTTTAAGCGCACTCTAACTCAATCGTGGTCCACTGTAAACACAAGGTGAATGAAATGTGCTACTAAACTAGTGTTCCTAGATCAGTTAATTTAGTTACTTATTTTGAAATTGCTTCGAAACGGCATACTTAAGTAAATTACGATAACAAATTGACGATCCAAATTTGAAAAATTACTTAAGCTCTATATCAATTCTGTGCACTACTACATACTGATCAGTACAGCACTACTAACATACTGATCAGTGACACAGAATTGATAAATGGAGCTTAAGTAATTTTTCAAATTTTTTTTAAGCTCTATATCAATTCTGTGCACTACTACATACTGATCACTATGTTGATATGGAGCTTAAGTTATTTTCCAAATTTGGATCGTCAATTTGTATATACGGATACGTTACTACTACTTACGGTCATTTAGGTAGGTACTTAAGTTTTTCACACCATATTTTATCCATGAACTTGTTTTTCTGCATTGTTTTCTTTGTGGTGTACAATAAAAAGTCATTGTATTATAATGGTGGACAACTGATGCATAAACTCAATTGTTTTTCTCGATTATAGAATAGGTAAGCAAAAAGTGTGAACGCCTGAAAAGGTAACAGTTTAGTGAGATTTTATAATAAGAGTGCATTATTGAACACCTAATGTTACTGTGCCTAAATTCTTCACAATAAATTGATTGATTGAATGAAGAATATTTCATATTCATATTCATTTATTCATTCAGATTCATGTTCATTACATTAATAGATGGTAGTTTTACAAGATGGTAGGTACATGACACCCTGTCAGGGCATAGAATGTCAATCTATTCTAACAATATGCATGCATGGATAAATTATTTTTTGTCAATACAATTTATGTTAAATAATAATTCAGAAAAATAAAAATATTAATATCAATGTCAATCTTCTAAAACTATAATAATTAAATCTTATAGATAGATATAATAGTAGTAGTTCTATTAGCATTTATTCCATTATTATTTTTAATCTTGATTTTAATTTACTGAATACATTTTATTTCGCTTTATTTTTATTTCATTTATCATAGAACATTAAAAAAACAAGGGTTGTTACATTAAAATGGACGAAGGCAGACCAAGGCTTATTTTATTTGTGTATCATTATCATCTAAGAATTCTTGTAATGTATAATAACTCTTATTGACCAAATAATCCTTAAGAAGGTTATTAAAACGCTTTTCGTTTTTTTCGTTTTTAATATTGTTGTTTATTTTGTTGTATATTTTTATTGCCATCGCGTTAGGGCTCGTTCGGTGTAATTTTAGTTTAGAGTTTACATTTGGTGCAAGGTTGTTTATAAACCTAGTTTCAAACTCGTCGGGTTTGCTCAGTCAATTTAGTAAAAAATTGCGGGTATTTTCTTATAAATTTTCATATTTCAAAGATGTAGATTGATGTCAAGGTAAGTATTTTATACTTTATAAAGTAGGGCTTGCAACTGTCTGGACTTTTGGTGATGAAATCTAGGATGTTCGTGCTTTGTTTAAATTAAAACACAAACTCAATTGAATTCGAGTAAACACTAACTTAACTTCAGCTTATGCTGTGGACTTTTTAAATTCCATTTTCCTCTCGGCCAACATTTTAGTCGAAGTTGAACCTGCTGGACAATTTTTCCAACGTAAACGTACCAAAGCTTGACACCTCAACGCCCAGTACATAACACCAAGGATGATATAGACTGGATTGGCAGTCGCCATAGTACGGATTGGCTGCGGTTTTTGTAGTTGAAGGCAAAACAATAAGACTACAGATATTTCATATCACTGCAAATGTATTATTATGCAATATTTTTGAAAAATTGTAGTAATATGAAACATCTGTAGTCTTATTGTTTTGCCTTCAAAGCCTCTGGCTATATTTCAGCGCCATCTAGATTTAATAATCGAACTACAAAAACCGCGGCCGATCCGTACTATGGCGACTGCCAATCCTGTCTATATCATCCTTGATAACACCCATCTGTCACGTCTTTCTATGACATACGATTGAAGATGTATTGTATTAGGTCAGTGACGAGCACAAGGACGTTAAGAGTAGTGATCAAACACTTCACAAGTGTGTAGTGTTATTAATCGTTAATCATTAAAAACTGTTATTTGCAATTAATAGATTCTGCACGTCTTTGTTACGCTCCGCTCCAAAAAAAGCTCACGTTCCTGAAAACAAAGCTTAGTTATTGATTTAAATAGCATCTTAAAAATAATATAGATTATTCTCTTTCATCTTTTTCTACTCATACTTAATCTTTGCGGCTTGCTTTCAGTAATCGGCTTTGAATTTAATAAGCATAAGTCTATAGGTAATCTGAATTAAAGAGCCAATTAGTGATTGTTTCTTTATTAAAATTAATCCTATTAAAATACAGATTGACGTCATGGAAATCTACGTACTTACATATTTTGATTTCGATAATGGTTATTTTGGTGCAATGAACTTTTGACGACCAGATGGCCTAGTGGTTAGAGAATCTGACTACGAATCTTGAGGTCCCGGGTTCGATTCCCGCGTCGGGGCAGACATTTGTAAGAAAAATACGAATGTTTGCTCTCGGGTCTTGGGTGTTTATTATGTTTTAAAGTATGTATCTATCTATATAAGTATGTTTATCCGTTGCCTAGTAACCATAACACAAGCTTTACTTAGCTTACTTTGGGACTAGGTCAATTGGTGTGAATTGTCCCGTTATATTTTTTTTTTATGAAACTTGACTTTATGGATTGTTTTTTCGCGATCACGCTTTGTATTTCACTTAGTTATATTGCTAAAATTGTGTAAAGCTTGATTACAATCCGTGCAAGAACTAAAGTCACGTACAAAGTGACATTGGGCAGGGCATATCGCTCGTAGAATTGACGGCCAATGGGGCCGAAAGGTTCTCGAGTGGTGTCCACGGACTAGAAGACCTGGCTAGTGTAGTTAGGCCTCCAAAAATATGGAGCGACAACCTGGTTTAGTTCGCTGGAAAGCGTTAGATGCGCAAAGCGAAGGACCGGTCTGTTTGGCGAACGTTTAGGAAGGCCTATGATTAGCAGCGGACGTTGCCAGTCAATCAATTAGCCAATCAGACACGTTACTCTTTTATAGATATGCATTATTATGCCCCTCTCATTCTGAGATGATGATGATTATTATTATGACTAGATTATTATTTAGCCATATAGCCAAACGGATTAGTCGTTGAAATGGCAATAGGCAGGCCATATAGCACGCAGACAACATATGGCCATTGGGGCCCAAAAGTTCTGGAATGGAGACCACGGACTGGCAAGCGCAGCGTGGGACGTCCACCAACGAGATGGACGGACAATTTGGTGAAGGCCGCAGGTTCAGGGTGGATGAAAGTCGCGTCCAATCGTAATGGTTGGGCGTCAATGAGGGAGGCATATGTTCAGCAGTGGACGTACTACAGTTGTAATGATGATGATGATGACGATTAGAGAGCGAATAAATTGAAATCTACACCTACAATTATAATGCTCTAATTGTAGCCATATTTGAACCCTGTACGCAATTCAATAACAAACGAATTAGTTCGTCAATTTTCATCGTTAGATAACCACGTCATTACGTTCGTCGATTGTCCTCTAATTATATTATTAGTCTAATCCAATTAAACGGTGCGAGGTTCGACGTGCGTTCAACATTAGTTTAGGCACGTGGCGTGAGTGAACATTGTTTTTATTTCAATAACGATATTGCGCTCCAAAACTCAAATCGCAGATGTTGGAAAAGCGACAGCCAAGCTTAAATGGGACTGGGCCGGGCAGGTCTGTCGGACGCACCCACAAAGATGGGCGCACACAGCTACGTGGTGCCACGCGATAGGCTCCGATGGCAAGGCAGGCCGAGACGGAGATGGCGATATGACCTGGACGCGGAACTGAGGGAGTGGCCAAATATAGCGCTCGATAGGGAGATGTGGAAGTCAAGAGGAGAGTTTGCCCAGCTGCGGGACACAATTAAGTATAGGCTAATAATAATAGTAAACGAGTTTCCCGCGGCTTGGGTGGTGGACGTAGGTGTATACCTGTATCAACAACGATTTAATGCTTAAATTATTGCGATTAGTTTGTGTGTAAGAGAGAGAGAGAGAGATAGAAACACAGATTTATTTACGACCAATCGATACAATCGGTAGTCCAGCAGAGATATAATTTATGGAGAACACCATTTCCCTATCCCGCAAAAGTCTCTATAAACCCTTCTTATCATGCTGCACTTCTGTGATGCGTTCTTATGATTACTTCTATGAGTTTTTCGGAATTTATGTGTGAAATTACATTTTAAAATTGACCACAACTACGTGGTCATGGCAAAAGTGAAGGTTTCATAGCCAATATCATCATAATCATCATCATTTCAGCCGAAAGACGTCCACTGCTGAACACAGGCCTCCCCCAAGGCTCGCCAAACAGATCGGTCCCGTGCCATCCGCATCCAACGCGATCCCGCAACCTTAACCATGTCGTCGCTCCATCTTGTTGGAGGCCTACCTTCACTGCGTCTTCCGGCCCGTGGACGCCACTCGAGAACCTAAAAAAAGGAAAAAAATAGAGGAAAGAAACAAAAAGGTTCTCATAGCCAATAATTTTCAGTCAACTCTACATCGGCATGTGGGACGCCTGGCCAACTTGCGGCCAAACCTTCAGAATTGCTTCGCCTGGCAAACTTTCAGAATTTTTTAAAACGGCATCATACAGAAACCATTAGGTTTCACCCCATCAGGTTAGTTTACGGTTTCAGAAAAAAATCGTGTCGGTCTTTTGACCCATTCGATGTTTTAATACATTCGGTCTTTCGTACTTCGGTATTGTAATACATACCCACTCACGCGGCCCCAGTGCGGATTGGGAACTTCACACACACCATTAAATTTTTTCGCAGGTGTATACAGGTTTCCTCACGATGTTTTCCTTCAACGTAAAGCTCATGGTGTAGCGACTACTAGGGCCATCTAGTCATCACATAAGAAACTAATTCCTACAATTCTGCATCGCGCTATCGAAGTTTCTCAACTCGGCTGCATAAATACAACTTCCAACTTTCATCCATTGGACTTCGGTCCCCAGGCATAACATCTGCCTGGAGAGAGATCTCTTTATTGTAACTACCCCCAAAATGGTAAACATATGAACCCACGACCCATGGTTGAATTTAAATAAACAAATCAGTCACGTATCAAGTTTCATCTGACATGTTCCAACCTGTTCACGGCCCTTAATCACGGGAGCCTCTTCAAATTTGCACAAGAACTTTCAAAAGAACCCTTACAAAGGTTGTATGGAAAAGTTTCTCAAGAACATCGTGGAAGGGGTGTAAATAAATCATGGTGCAGGTAGCGCCGTAACTCATCCCGGGAATCGAACGTCGATCGGCGCTACCGGGATCCACGAAAACGTGGACTCCCATAATTAACCTAATTCGCGAGATGTTACGGTTATAATGATCATGTCGATAGGATGGAAGTCAAGTTAATGTTGCTTGGGGATAGCAGATAAATATCGGGATGTTTTGGAAGACGCCGCTCTTTTAATTAAAATTAATGTAGACGGTTTTTGAAGTGAAACTTCTAATGCGACTTCCAACAAGGTCGCGTTAAATGTTTAACGATACCATGGAGGGCGTATGAAAGCATTAGTATATGTACTGCCAAAGCAAGTAATCTCGCATTGTATATATACTAACGGATGTTAAAAACTTCGACAGTGCGATGCAGAACTCATACTGTCTGTGCAAATTTGTATGAGACTTGATAAAAGCGCCATCTAGTGAGTAATTTAAACACATAGATGCTGAAGTAAATTTAGTTCTTTAAGTTATTGCAATAATAATTATGAGTTGAAATCGGGTTTTGTTCCGCGTACCTTGATTTCAGAGAAGCCCGATATTTCGGCACAGTTGCATGCGCCATGATCACGAGTCGCCGAACTGTACCGAAATATCGGGCTTCTCTGAAATCAAGGTACGCGGAACAAAACCCGATTTCAACTCATAATATTAGTAATGACCGCGATAGTCTAAAATATTGTGTTATTGCAATAAGGTTCATATTGATGTATAAGTGCCTTTTTCATTTCCACATTACGAAGTTTCACTTCTTCCGCGCGGAGGCGCTGCACGCACGATTTTTTAATTTGTATTTTACGAGTTGTGGTAGTGGTTTGAGCTATCTGGCCCTCAAGTAGACGATCGTGGATTCGATCTTGAACTCGCACCTCGGGAGTTTTTCAAATTTATGTGCGAAATTATATTTTAAATTTATCATAAAGTTAAACTGTTTTATTTCTTAATAAATAGTAGAACTTTGTGAGAGTTTTGTGGGTAGATATAGAATTTTTAAAATATTTTTTTTTATAAAATTAGCCACATATACCTACATAATAATGTATGAAGAATTAAACAAAAAAAATAACAATACGAAAATTAAACTAACTCAGCAAAAATAAACCTGTTTACAACGCCAAAATACGACGTCAAAACCATTTGAAAGCTGAATTGACATGGTAACAGTTGCCAGTTACAGCAACTTGATGCAAGTCACTTTTTTAAAGTTAGATTTCCCGTTGACAGGGTGTACATCATCATCCACGCCCATCATTCTATCGTCTACGTATCTTCGCAAAAACATGTAGAAACTACGCAACCACGGAAGACCACGTTCAGCATACGTCCAAAATCCGAGCCCCCTTCTGATAAAAAAGGCAGTCGCAATAAAATCTTCATCACCTTCAAGCGTCAATAAATTTCACGTAACATTTTGCAGGCGTCTCCCAGCGGTGCGATACCGTTTCGTTGCTCTCCGTTTGTGCGCGTGGACAAAAAATAAATTACCGCGGCGCCTCGGGTCGGCCTGATTTACGCGCCGCGTGCCACCGCACCTTGCTTTTTGTCGCCACCTTGCGCAGTATTATGCCGCCCATTATATCGGATCGCCCATTCCGGTGGTAATCGAAGGATCTTGCGGGATAACCTATGTATTGGTGAAATGTGTTTATTATCTGCGTGTTTAACGGTTCGCTTTTTTATTATTTACTGGACGTTGTCTGTGGCGCGTGGAATTCTTTCGTATTTTGCGGAGAGTCTGTGTTTTTTTGGGGCAAAAGTATGTTAAGTTACGCAACGTCCTATATTGATTGTTACGTAAACCATTATTTATACAGTATTTTTTAGTCTCAATCCAAAAAATACGTGATTTGGTTCGATGAAAGAACGTAACGACCGCTTAGCCTAGTTGGTAGTGACCCTGCCTACGAAGCAAGAGGTCCTGGGTTCAAATCCCGGTAAGGGCATTTATTTGTGTGATGAGCACGAAAATTTGTTCCTGAGTTATGGATGTTTTCTATGTATTTAAGTATTTATTTATCTATATAAGTATGTTTATCGTCGTCTAGTACCCATAGTACAAGCTTTGCTTAGTTTGGGACTAGATCGATTTGTGTAAGATTGTCCCCTAATATTTATTTATTATTTATTTATTTATTTTATGTTAACGTACTTTTCATTGATTAATTTGGGAACCCGTACCCACTTTTCTGGTTGCATGCGGCAGACACCAACATTGTCCCATTTGAATCTAGCGATTACCTTGCCTACATCTATGATACATGTTTTGGAGCTGTCTGAAGTTTTCGGTCGAATATTTTTACATCTAAAATGCGGCGCTCCACAGCTCTTTGGTAGACCTTAAGTTTGGCTTCAGTCACGCACGTGGCTTAAGTTTGGTTATAATGGGCAGTATACGTACATGTGTCGACGAAACGAAAACAATGGAAAGTTAATCATTTCAGCCGCAGGACATCCACTGCTGGACATAGGCCTCCCCCATTGATACCCAGCCATTACATTTGGAAGCGGCTTGCATCCATCTTAAACCTGCGGCCTTGACCAAATCCTTCGTCCATCTCGTTGGTGCACGTCCCACGCTGCTTTTACCAGTCCGTGGTCTCCATTCGAGGACTTTTCAGTCCCAACGGCCATCTATTCTGCGTGCTATATAAATATAAATAAATAAATAAATAAATATTAGGGGACAATCTCACACAAATCGACCTAGTCCCAAACTAAGCAAAGCTTGTACTATGGGTACTAGACGACGATAAACATACTTATATAGATAAATAAATACTTAAATACATAGAAAACATCCATAACTCAGGAACATATATTCGTGCTCATCACACAAATAAATGCCCTTACCGGGATTTGAACCCAGGACCTCTTGCTTCGTAGGCAGGGTCACTACCAACTAGGCTAAAGCGGTCCTGCCCGTTACCATTTAAACGAGCTAATCCATTTGACTATGTCGGTCACCCTTATTCTTCTACGGATCTCCTCATTCCTGATTCGATCTCGTAGACAAACCCCGAGCGTAGCCCCCTCCATAGCACTTTGAGCGACTCTGAGCCTGTTCATTGGGCCTATAGTGAAGCACCACGTCTCGGATCCATATGTCATACATACATAACTCTGGCTTTTGTCTTAAGGCACTAAGGTGTTTTGGACGAAAAGACATTGCGAAGTTTCCCGAACGCTGCTTATTCTCGAAGTTAGATCTACCTAAATGAACCGTTTGTCCTACGTATACATACGCGTAAGCAACTATTAATGCGTTATCAATGCGCTATTCGACCTCTTTGTCTTGCCTGTTTCTGAAAAATCTAGCTGGCCGAAGTCAACCCCTTGTCAAAATAACCACTTGTTTATTATTTCAAGTAATTATAACTCATATTAAAACCAACACAGCAAAAATCTTTACAATATTATAGAACAATATAAATACCAAATACAATGTTTAAATAATATTTATAACAATTCCTACCGGTAGAACAAGGCAAAAAGATGGCGCGATAACTAGACACGTTTTCGAGCGACTGGCCAGACATAAATGGAGACAAGGCACGTCGTAAGCCCATGGTAGAGGCTTTTCTAAAGCAGAGGGACACTGATACAAATATTTTACGATGTCTTCAATAATTCAATCAGACGGTTGAAACAGCACAAAATTTCAAACATAAAAATTCTCAATTCATGAGGTGAGCAAAGTAATTGTTTCAGTTCATAAAAAAATCTGTTAACTTTATTCAATTTATTCATTTTCAAAAACCGTAACGAAATAGAATTTTAAAATTTAGTAAAAATCCAATTTACTGCACAGACAGCTTTAATTAAAAAAACCTCTTTTCTATTTAACTAGTTCACACAAATTGCTCTACTAAACCTATTCCCACCCTGCAATTACACAGCGCGGCGAATTGTTGCCTAAATTTGGATTGTAACCATACAATCGCGATAGTAATTTGTGATTTCGTGGCTATATTCACAACAAACGGCTTCATAGTAAACACAATGCACCCAATCAGCACATATTGTTAACGACATTGGGCGTCTACTTTGTGAAGACCAATTTTACGCTGTAATTATATTCAGGTGTGTTTGGCAATTGTGTATTTATAGCTAGACGGGCACAATAAATGAGTGGTGAATCAGTTTTTCCTGTATTCCATTTATCTCTACACAAAAAAAAATTGTTTCTAGATAACTGAAAAGTAACTTGAAATTTAAATTGTATTGCGATAATTCACGGGGAATATTTACCAATGTAGTTAACCTTTACTGAATTTATTTAGTAGTCAAATAAGAGAACAGGTAATATTCGTTTTAGACGACCGGATGGCTTAGTGGTTGGAGAACCTGACTACGAAACTTGAGGTCCCAGGTTCGATTCCCGGTTGGGGCAGATATTTGTGTGAAAATACGAATGTTTGTGCTCGGATCTTCTTGGATGTTTAATATTTATTTAAGTATGTTTATCCGTTGCCTTGTACTCATAACACAAGCTTTGCTTAGTTTGGGGCTAGGTCAATTGGTGTGAATTGTCCCGTGATTATATTTATTATTATTATCATTATTCATACCGCCAAGAATGTTTGCAACACTTAAGAGGCTGACAACACCTATTTTTGTTGAAATTGATGTCATTTAAACAGTTTTTTAAGAAAAACTGTTTGTTCTAGCACATCAAAAAATTATATGTTAATAATTCATCATATTTCAAAGACCGTGGACGGACTCGATACATAATTGGACGAAATCGGCTCGATAGAAAATAATTGCAAAGATAGGTCTTAAAATCATCATTAAACGGTTCTATGTCTTTATTTTTTTGGCGTATGCGTCTGCAATTAAAAACATGAAGTGAACATATTCATACCTAAACCGCTAACGAGTCATATTTCACAAATAATCCACAGTTTTTTTTTTAATTCAATATTTTCCCGATAAATTTCAATATACCCGGCTGCCCAGTAATAGCGGCATCTCGTTTACTCCGATACAAATAGACAGTGTGCGCCGACGTTGGTGTTGACAGCGTCTTAATAAGACTCTCGTCAATATTGTGTTTCGGCAATAAAAACAAAAACCAAAAAACTGCAACTCATATTATGGCATTGTCGACTTTAAATGATATATTTTATGCGATACCGTGTAATCTCTTTATGAGTAGCGGGCGACAGTTTAAGCCTGCTAGCGACCTCTGTCGATACAATACATGAAACTTTAACGAAATGGATTTTTAACGATACAGTACGAGATTTTAGTGTTAATATTTTTTTGTTATTTAAATTATGAACTAGGAGCTGTTTTTAATATTTTCTATATATTTTTAATACAACTTTATTTTTGGTAGCCTAATGCTTTGACCTATGGCCTCTCAAGCAACCAAGCAACAGATCATGGGTTCAAACCCAAACTCACACCGCTGATTTTTTCGAAATTCAAGCGTGGAATCAAATTCGAAAAGTTACCATCAGCTTTACGTTGAAGCACAACCTGTACACAATGATGGGTGTTAAGTTTTTAATCCACACTGCGCGTACGTGGGCTTCAGCCCGAGCTTTCTTATTCTTTAAGGAAGCCTGTGCTCTGCAGTGGGACGTCATTATGTCTATCTCATCCATTACGCGTTCCCGAGAAAAAAGGTCTTAATTCAGAGACAGACAACGAGGTAACTTTTTCCATCTTGGATCTGTAAAAACATTATTGAAATTGAAATTGTTTATAATTATTTACACTAAAACTTGTTAGTAAGCGCTGAAATTATGTCTATGTGTTAGTAAACAAAGGCCGACAATACTAAACTATTGACTCGATACAATTTGATCTTAATGGAACACTAGCAACCTAAACATAACAACATACTCGTAGACAAACAACAAACAATACCGTTCTATATTCATAAATAACTAAAGTAAATGCCTAAACTAGGATACTAAAGTAGCCTGTTTCTTAGGAAAATAAATAATTTGAGCGCTTAAAAGATAAATAACTTAACTATTAACTTATTTCTTCGTGTTTTGCAGATAAAAGGTAGAGATTAAATTACACAAATATCATAAGCATGTTTTCAGTATCCTCATAAGACATGCTTTTTAGCCACTCTATGAGTTTAATTTTGCAGCTACTATAATTTGTATCATAAATATTAAGACGTCTACTAATTTTATTGTAAATAAAAGGACCCAAAAATTCTGAGAACCGGTGCATTAAAGCGTGATTGATGCGAGGTTGTTTAAAAACGATATCAGATATTATTATAGATTTTTTTTCAGCTTATTTTTTTATCCAATTTGCTTTTTCATCAATTATGGCTCTCCTTAGTTCCTCGATATAAAAAAAATTACGCACCCCCGCACCCCCCCCCCCTCACCGACCCCCCACCGAATCCCCCCCCCCCGCACACCCGCGTTCACATTCACCACCGTACCTACTCTCAAGTCACTACTTCTAAAAACTGTTCTATAAATTCTTAAAATAGACGTATCTTTCTTATTTGTGAACCGATTCAAATGAAACAAACACTAAATGTTAATCCAAGAAAATACCAATCAGTGAAAACCGTATCCTTCTAGGTTAAGCCGTTTCTGAGATTAGCGCGCACAAACGCACAGACAAACAGACAAACAGATAAACAGACAAACAGACAATGATTCTAAAAACATTGTTTTGGGTTCCATTGCGCTAGTAAATAGCCCTAGTGACAGTTTTTCTCAAATATATTTAATGTACAGACACCGACTTGTTACAGATTTATTATATGGATAGATATCGGGGTTGTAGGGTATGGGGCAAGTTTATGCTGTTCTAAGATTAAATTTTGTCAAAAAGCTGGCGAACTGTGAGCACTCTACATGTTTGGAACAACTCTTTGGTGGTATTTCTAGTCGGAACAAAAACAGTGAATCCACTGAAATATAGAGCAACGCTAGTTACTATCGTTTCGCGAATGAATCCCCGCCAGCGCACGTGAGGCGCCTGCAACGCAACCGTTGATTTATCGCCCGACCCGCTTCGCCACGCAGTCCTGAAACGGAAACCAATAGGACTGTGGGAAACTGGAATTGACCTGAATTGCTTTTGAGTATACACTATACATTGCGTATGATATGACTCAATAAAAATAAATTAAAAAAATTTAAAACCCCCAACATAACTAGGTCACACATAAATATATTTGAAAATTAGCTGCTGCCCGCGACTCTGTCTGCGAAGAACAGGGGTAGATATAAAAAATGGCCTACGACCTATTATTCTCAGATCTGTCGAGTATAGAGAAAAAGTTCATAAAAATCGGTCAGGCCGATTCGGAGGAGTTCGATAACAAACACCGTAACACGAGATTTTAATATATTAGATAAAGTAAATGCCCATTATGCGTCTAAGATCCCTTCCGCAGCTAACAAAAGAGCTGATTACTTTGAAACCGCTGAACCAATTTTGATTAAACATGTCTAAGAACCACGGCCAAGAAACATGCTTTCAAATAAAAACCGGCCAAGTGCGAGTCGGACTCGCGCACGTAGGGTTCCGTACCATTATCTATAAAAACGGCAAATAAATCACGTTTATTGTATGGGAGCCCCCTTAAATACTTCTTTTATTTTAATTTAATTATTTATTTTCAAAGTTAATATGTAACGAAATATTCTGTGCTGTGAATATTTCAAGCATCTACCTGTTGCCGTTATCAATATCGAGCAAAAACGAGCAAAAAAAGCACGTTTAAATAAATAAATAAATAAAATAAATTTTTATTTACCAACATACAAAAAGTTCTAAATTTACGAAACACAGTACACATTATCTAGTTTATTGTATAGGAGCCCGTTAAATATTTATTTATTCTGTTTTTTTAGTATTTGTTCATAGAGCGGCAAACAAAATACATCATCTGTGAAAATTTCAACTGTCTAGCTATCACGGTTCGTAAGATACAGCCTGATGACAGACGGACGGCGAAGTCCCAGCAATAGGGTCCCGTTTTACCCTTTGGCTACGGAACCCCGGAAAAGGACCGGTCCGTTTGGCAAACCATGGGAGAATCCTATGTTCAGCAGTGGACGTCTTTGCTTAAATGATGATCATGTCATGAAGCAACAGGACACCCATGGAATTAAGCTAGCTCCACTACAGCTTCCAGACGAACTCGGACGCACCACAATCACCCGGGGACCCGATCGCATTACCTGTTCTTGCCGATGGCGGGACGTGCGCGGCCTACGCTCCGTCTGAACAACTAATGCATTATGTATAGCGCGTTTAATATGATTCGTGGGTCTAGTTACCGGCTGCTTTCTTCGCAGTGTATTGCGTGGCAACTTATATCACCCGACTGCGGGCAAGTCATCATCATCATCTCAGCCTATACACTTCCCATTGCAGGGCACAGACCTCCTCTCAGAGGGCTTGGGCTGTAGTTCCCACGAGGGCCCAGCGCGGATTAAAAACTTCACGCATACCATTGGATTTCTTAATAACACCAGATAGTTCCACAAAAATCAGGAACTTAGGGTTTTCTTAGGATCTGCGAGAGCGTCAAAACTTTGTCAGACAAAGACGGATAGCAAAATGATCTTAGGGTTCAATTTTCAATACGACAGTCCGAAGAAAAACGAGTGGATAGTTTTCAGGATTTATACGTGTACTAATATTTGCGACATAGCTCGAAGAATCGCCAGACTCAAGTGGCAGTGGGCAGGGCATATCGCTCGTAGAACTGATGGCCGATGGGCTTTGATCAATTATAACTGAAGATACACATTGCCGAACAAAATCCCCTTCAAAAAATGTCCGAACATTTTTATTTGTTTGCAAAACAATTAAAATCATCACCTACACAGAAATTTAAACCTAGTCTTTACTTCATTACATTCGAATTTCGGTTGACACTTGACAGCTAAACTTGACAATTTCACGCAACGTACTGAGAAAAAAGAAGGCCACTTTTATCAAAGTGGCGCTCATTTGGCTCGGACATTTTCGGGCGCGCGACTGTGGATCTACAGTTATAATTGATCAAAGCCGATGGGGCAAAATGTTCTCGAGTGGCGTCCACGGACCAGTAGACTCAGTGTACGTAGGCCAACAAGATTGAGCGACGACCTGGTTAAGGTTGCGGGAGCGCGTTGGATACGGATGGCGTGGGACCGATCTGTTTGGCGAGCCTTGGGGGAGGCCTATGTTCAGCAGTGGACGTCTTTCGGCTGAAATGATGATGATGAATATTTCCTTAGGGGATACGGAACTCTAGAACAGAAAAATTAAACACAATATTGAAGAATAAACCTCTCCATATTAATAAGGTACTCATAAAAGAGCACTCATAAAAAATGGGCGCTAAAACGATTATCTCGAACATCATCGCTTCTATTGAAGGCGGCAATCGTAAAAACCGTTCCGTAAAGCCAAATTCTTCAACTAGGTATTTATAGCAAGATAATTTCCACCATTACTAAAATGGCTCCCTTGGGTGAAAGAAAACGGTTAATCCAATTAGGAATGAAAGGGCGATCTGCTGTTCGGATATAATTGCAGCGACCTTAGCATTTGAAAGGGCGATAAAGAATCTGGCGCCATCTCTCGCCGCGGACGTGCTAACTTGTGTGGTTTGGAATACGCAGATGCGTAAATGCAATAGGGATAATAAGGTAAACGTCCCTGTGATCGACACTGACCCAATACATTTATTTATCAATTGGTGTGAATTGTCCCGTGATATTTATTTTAATTTTTATTTATTTATTTTTTCATGATAAAAATTACAATATAAATTTGCGTTGATATCAAAATTACAAGAATTCTTACCATGATCCTCGAAATAATGTAAAATAAAAATAAAAATAATTAATAATAGTGCACAAAATTTCAGAAAATAAAATGTTCTCCCAACAAGGATCGTCATTATTCAAAAAGAGAAAAGAAAAACACTGCAAATAGAACTGTCAATATGTCAACATCATACATTAATTATAATATCTCCCAATAAGTCCCTTTAATCTTATGTTATAGTAAGAGAGGTGACACATGGGTGTCATCTACTTACTGGGTGTTGAGGCATCGAGCATTGTTACGTTTACTTTAAGATGATACTATCAACCAAAAGACGATAGTCCTATAGGCTTTATCTTGCTAGTTATGACGTCACTTATATGCCAACTCAATTGAACCAACCTATATTTATTCCTTTCAAAGCAGGTAAAAATGTATTTTTGTTTTTTTTTTATCATTATATTTTAACAAGGCTTGAGTGTACCCAGGTGTACCCAATGTGACTATGTCAGCCTTATATTTTTTATATATTTCAAGTTTAAAAAAAAAACAATATTAGTACTTATACAAATAAATAAGGAGTGGAATTCCCTGCCTGCGACTGTGTTCCCTGAACACTACCTACAATTTGACCGCTTTCAAGTCTAGGGTGAACGAGCATTTACTAGGCAAGCGTGCTCCATCGTATGCCTCATTTTCGCTTTCCATCAGGCGTGATTGTGGTCAAACGCAGGCCTATAGTGTACCTATATAAAAAAGACTATGACAATATGTCCATTAAAAAATACATCAAAACCCTGTATTTCGCCTACCCGGGGCGGCATACTTGCGGCATTCCCTCGCTGCACGGCTATGCTCAGTCTTTGTGCGAAAAAAGACCCGGTCCTGAGGTCGCCAGAGACAATAACTAGTTTATCCGACATCTCGCGAACAAATTTTTTGGTGTCGGATGACCACGGTCCTGAAGTTTCTAAAGCAAGTGCCGCGAATATGTTATCATTTGTTAAAAACGCATATTTGCGGCTCTTGAGTATTGCGTCATCATCATCATCCCCAGCCTATACTGGTCTCACTGCAGGGCACAGGCCTTCTCTCAGAATAAGAGGGCTTGGGCCGTAGTTTCCACGCGCATTGCGTAAATCAATAAACTTTTACTTTGTGTATTTGTATATTAGGTTGTTTTTGTATAGGTAATGCTTATATTACTATTTATTTTTATTTTCTATATCGCTCCAACTGAATCCATTCCTTGCTGTTTTCTTTTGTTAAATTGTTGTCTGGAAGAGATCGCTTCGAAACGATAAGGCTGCCTATTGCTTACCTTTTATATTTTGCCATGAATTTGTTTTTCTGTATTGATTTCTTTGTGGTGTACAATAAAGAGTCAATGTATTGTATTGTAAAACATAGTACTCACAAATTATTGCGTTTATATCATTCATAGCATTCTATATGGGTACTTAATAAAGTAAAAAATAGAAGATTGTTCAACAAGGGAGGCAAATAACCAATATCACACGAGGTTACTTGGCACCCGAGCACAGCGAGGGTGCCAATATTCCAAGGGTGATATTGGTGTTTTTCCCGAGTTAAACACTCTGCTTTTCATTTCGACTACAAGGAAAGTAAGAAAATATAAGTATAAATAAATAAAAATGTCTAAACTGGTCAATATGATTGTTGTAAAATATTTCAAAGGAGTTTATTGTTAAAGAATAATTAATTTAACAAAATTTAGAATGATCAATACAATAATCAATGAAAACAGTTGATAAAGTAGGTATTTTAGTAAATTTATTTCTAAAATATGTAAGTAACCAATTTGAACCAAGGAGTTAAGCTGTATAGAGATAGGCTGTGTGGACAATATCATTGTCGTTTACCGTGTTTTTTTCTTAACATTTTCTAACTTTTCTGGTTTAAGTCACTAAATAAGAAACTAATGTAAATTAATAATTTAATTTAATAATATTTCACTGGCATTATAAAATTTCTAATATGACTAATTAAGAAAAAAAAACTCAATACTTAATTATTCCATGTATATGCCGTAATGCTTGGCTGAATGCGTATGTGTTCCATTGACAGCCAATGCCTTTATTTTTTTTAATTCATATCTATCCTAGGGAAGAAAAAAATAGTTATCCTCCCGTATGTCAAATATGATTTGCCTCACTTTCCGAGTATGAGAGATGAAAATATGATTGTTTCTTCAACTCTGTCAACACACAAATTCGTCACTGTTAAACATCAGCACGAAAAAGAAGCAAAAGCACCGAGTCATCGCCCGAAGTTACACAAAACCTCAAGAATCTGCGTCCAAAGCATTTTTCTCGGGCCCTATTTATCCTTGGAAAGCAGGCGTCAAATTCGAGCATAACCCCGATATTATGCCGCGGCACGACGTCATATCTTTAGTGATTTAATTTCCTTAACACAAAACTTAGCTCTCTCCCACCAACCAAAAGGAAACTTACAGCGGAAACTTTAGGGGTGAAATTCCAGGTGGAACACGGGGCGGTATAGATTTGGAGCGTTATTGACAGTTGTTCTGTTTGCCTGAGGTATTACGAGGTAGGGTAGGCGGCCGGGTTCAATCGATGGCTACTAAACTGTCAAAGATTATGGTATGGGAACTTGATGCGCTTATTCTGGAAAAGGTGTGTTGATTTAAAAGATTTAATAAAAACTACATGATTGATTCATTTTTTTATGGTATAGGGGGCAAACGAGCAGACGGATCGCCTGATGGTAAACGATTACCGTCGCCCATGGACACCTGCGACACCAGAAGAGTCACAAGTGCGTTGCCGGCCTTTTAGGTAGGAGTACGCTCTTTTTTTGAAAGCTTGAAGGTCATATCGGTCCGGGAATACCGCAGCAGGTACTTCATTCCAGAGCTTTGCTGTGCGAGGCAGGTAATTTCTGGAAAAACGCACAGTAGAAGACTGCCAACCATCCATTTGGTGAGGATGGAAGTGTTTGAGGTTAGACGTTGTTTTGCTTAGGACCTTTTTTTAGGGTTCCGTACAAAAAGGGTAAAAACGGGACCCTATTACTTAGACTTCGCTGTCCGTCCATCCGTCCGTCTGTCCGTCCTTTGCTTTCAAGGCTAGGTTCATCCACCCTACCCCGGCTTTTACTCGATGAAACTGTTAAAATATGAAAGAAATAATTTTATTCACCTTAGCGCTAAGCACATGAAAAATCACTGATTTCAAACCTGCGTTCGGAAACTGGCATACTGGCGTTTATGCAGTAAATAAAGCAGGTGTGAACCTCCGGGCGTTTGCGATAGGCACCCATTATGAATATCAAATGAGTCCCAACGAGTCATTCGTATGCATAGAATATCCGTGTAATTTGCCAACTCATTGCCAGGATCAAGGCGAGATTTAAAAAGGCGGTGGAATTACCGGAGAAAATAAGAAAACCTGGGAAAAGCCGGGAGGTGCTGCGTACCAACCGCACGGGCTCGACGCTCGCGCGTGGGCGCAGGGTGGGCCCCTTGTTTTGCATACAATACAATACAAATATTCTTTGTTGGTCACCAAAAGCAGTACAGTGACATTACAAAAATAAAAATTCAGGCAGACAATAGGCGCTCAGACATTACTAAATATGAACAGACTAATGTAATAATTACAAATAATAATAATAAGTATTTTTCATAATTATGAATTCGCATGACCGATTTCACACAGCAAAATTTTTCATAGCATTGAATTGGCGTAATAATAAAAGGCATAAAACTAATTTACCATAATCAAAATTCGTACAGTTGGTATAATGTATAACATTATTAACTATAATTTTCATCATCAGCGTGATCATTTCAGCCGTAGGACGTCCACTGCTGGACATAGGCCTCCCTCATTGAAACCCACTCATTACGGTTAGAAGCGCCTTGCATCTACCGTAAACCTGCGCCCTTTACCAAATCATCTGTCTATCTCATTGTTGGACGTCCCACACTTCGCTTGCCAGTCCGTGGTCTTCATTTAAGATATTTTCGGCTCCAACGACCATATTTTTTGTGTTCTATATGGCTTACCCATTGCTAATATAACGAGCTAATCCGTTTGGCTATGTCGATTGCCCTTGTTTTTCTGAGGATCTCCTCATTCCTTACACTAAAATACAACTTTAACTATTACCACACGGCGGACACGACGTACAAATACTCGTTCTGGAATCTACATAAGCTTGACAACGTCTGTACACGCGTACGCCTACATACATCGCGCGCGCACTCTTCTGGATTCGGGCGGTGTCCGGCAATCTGCGCCTTGAGGGGTGGGGTAACTCGAATCGGTGCGGGGCGAAGCGAGTCCATTCTGTACGTTAGTACTATTATATATTCTGTGCTATTACTATAATTTTAAATGGTCATTAAATGAATTCTCTTAATTTATCGCTGGTGGGTGATAGACATTTTTTTCACGTTTCTTTTGTGTCAATGGCAAAAGTTGAGGATCTATAACCAATATTTTCCAGTCAAATCTACATCGGCGTGTGGGAGGCCTGGCCAACTTTCATAGCATTTAAATGAATCTTAAATTTGCTGATTCACAGTCGCTAATGTTATTTCCATAGGGGAGACAACTTTTGTTGGGTCCAGTAACAGTCGGGTCGGGGTCCCAGTAGTGGGGCACGTACCTTGATCGAGGAGAGCTGGCGTGCGGTTGGTGTGGACGCGGGTGGAAGCTTTAGGTGTTCGGATACTCGCCGATTGTTCCAGCCGTATCGGGATCCGCTCATTTATTTGGACGCTCGTAAAGATCCTTACAGGATTCTAATGACGTTCTTTATATCTATAATTACGGACATGGGGTGAAGTGGGACTTGATTTGGATTTAAGTGATGACTTAAATGAGTTTTGTTCATGATTTTTATGACTATCAGTAGATAGTCACGACGGACAGTAGTCCGTCGTGACCAATTCTTATAATTAGGGAAGGCACTCGTTAAAAGACATAATAGATGTTCCAAAATCGACGATAACTTGGTATTTATGCGGCAATTACACTAC
Source organism: Archips xylosteana (assembly GCA_947563465.1). NCBI lineage: Eukaryota > Metazoa > Arthropoda > Insecta > Lepidoptera > Tortricidae > Archips > Archips xylosteana. The sequence continues at coordinate 19,899,607 of OX387360.1, forward strand.
GTAGTTCATCTAATGACACAGAATAAGTAATAACTAATATTATTATGTAACCAGTAATCCAACTTCATACTAGAGCGCCCGATCGACGCACGCACACAGCCAAGCGTCTTACGCGGCCGCTGACCAATCTTCGCTAGACCACGCGGCGGACACGGCGTACAAATACGCGTTCTTGAATCTACATAAGCACGACGAGGTCTGTACACGCGTACGCCTACATACATCGCGCGCGCACTCTTCTGGTTTCTGGCGGTTTCCGGCTATCTGCGCCTTGAGGGGTGGGGTAATTCGAATCGGTGCGGGGCGGACCGTTTCCATTCTGTACGTCAGTACTATTAAATATTCTGTGGCTAGACAAAACAATGCAGTTCCCACGCTCGCGCCGTGTAAGACGCATGGCTGTGTGCGTGCGTCGATTCGGGCGCTCTAGTATGAAGTTGGATTACTGGTACTAATGATTCACCGAACTTGTTTCAAACTACTTCGGCGACCGAACGTCGTCTTCACATTAGTCTGTCCGCCTAATGCGGTGGCCATAATTAGGCGCTGGCAGCCGTCGCTCGCTGAATGCGGCCGACTACCGTATTCTTCACGCTGTTGCGGTCACTGCACGTTGCATGCGGCCGACTTGATGTAATTGCCGCATTAATGTGAGGTCAAGTTATTCTAGTTCTGGAAAAAATAAGAAAAAATTCATGTCACAAAGTGAAACGATAATAGAGTCACATAACATGTCACTTTTAGTACCCAATATTTTCGAAGACATAGACACTCGGGTACTGCCTTTTCGGCGAAAATTATTTCGCAAAATGATTCATTTGGCAAATGTTTAATTTGGCAACTGTTTGTGTTTTCTGAAACTGTGAACTATTCAGGATATATTTCAGGAGTATCCTGTAGGTTAGTTTTGGCTAGGTTAGGTTTGTTTTATAACAATCCCGATAAGTTTACAGTTTCAGAAAAAATTGCCAAATGAAACATTTTGCGAAAAGTTTTTCGCGGAAACATTAGTAAACCGTCTATACTTCATCATCACCATCCCAGCCTATATACGTCCCACTGCAAGGCACAGGCCTCCTCTCAGAATGAGAGGGCTCCGGCCGTAGTTCCCACGCAGGCCCAGTGCGGATAAGGAACTTCACACGCACCATTGGAATTCTTCGCTGGTGTATAAAGGCTTCCTTACGATGTTTTCGTTCACCGTAAAGCTCATGGTAAATTTCAAATGTATTTCGCACACAAATTCCTAGAAACTCAGTGCGAGCCGGGATTTGAACCCACGACCCTCTGCTTGAGAGGCGATAGGTCAAACCACTGGGCCACCACGGCTACTTACTACGTTTACTTTTAGTTTACACTGACAGATGGCTTGCCTTCATTTCATTTCCAACTTTAACACCAAAATAAAGTAGCTATTACAAAATCTGCAAACGTGGGTAACAGTATTCTAAAATTGGCTTTATTTGTAGGTCGTTAAAGTTGAATATGAAATGAAGGCAAACCATCTGTCAGTGGTAAACTTTATGTAATTTTACTGTACTAGTATAGAGCTTGTCTAAGCTAAAATGACGCGCGCCCCTCTAGGTACTGAATCAGTTGATTTGGACGAGTGTGTGCAAATATTAATTACAACTCTTCATCTATTTGGGAGCGTCAACTATTCCGTTAACTATGATCAGTGTGCAACATCACGAGCGACAAATCGCGTGAAAAATCCTGACGCGTAAATGCGATGTTGGGGCGCGTCATTTAAGATTAGACAAGCACTACTATCATCACTATCGCTTACTAAAGTGAAATGGTTTTTTTTCTACAGAACTATTCTAAACTAGCTTTTGCCCGCGACTCCGTTCGCGTGGTATTAGTAATTTGGGCAGCTTATTTTTTTTATCCAATTTGCTTTTTCATCAATTATGGCTCTCCTTAGTTCAACGATATAAAAAAATTTACCCCCCCCCCCCCCCGTCACCGTCCCCCCACCGAACCCCCCCGCACACCCGCGTTTACATTTACCACCGTACCTACTCCCAAGTCACTACTTCTAAAAACTGTTCTATAAATTCTTAAAATAGACGTATCTTTCTTATTTGTGAATCGATTCCGATGAAACAAACACAAAATGTTAATCCAAGAAAATACCAACATATCAGTGAAAACCGCATCCTTCTTGATTAAGCCGTTTCTGAGATTAGCGCGCTCAAACGCACAGACAAACAGATAAACAGACAAACAGACAATAATTCTAAAAAACATTGTTTTGGGTTCTATTGCGCTAGTAAATAGCCCTAGTGACAGTTTTTCTCAAATATCTTCAATGTACAGACACCGACTTATTACAGATTTATTATATGTATAGATTGGCCTCACTTTTAGTACGCGGTTACCGTCGAATTTAGAGACATTCTGTATAAAAATAAATCTTAACAGTCATTCTTGATTTTTTATCATTCTCCAAATGGGTTCCTAAATGTTAATATTGACTACAAATGCAAATAAATATAGATTTCACTGTAAACTTTAATGTAGAATAGGAATAAAAAATTAAAATGGAGATGGAGCAGCTAAATCTATGTAATAACCGTGTGCACTCGCCATAATGTATTGTATCTAGCAAAAAACAAACAACAAGCATCTCTACGACGGTGTTTGAGGCTTTGTACTTTCTGTATTTTTATTTTCTTTGTCTTAAGCGTCGATATTTCTGATGCAGGCATTGTAAACTTTGCATAGCAGGTATTTAGACGTGTACCCGATCTGAAATTCCCATTGAACAGTTTACAAATGGCGGGCGACACCCGCGTAGATCATTACCGCATCAAATTATCGCGCAAATAATTAGCGCATCGCGTAAATCGTGCGGATAAACGGATGAACCTGCGGGTTATAAACTGACGTAATTTGTCCTGGGATTGACGGGTTAGTTTAACGGAAACATCCATTCGGTACATTCAAATAGATCCTGCTAATGTCATATCACGTCCGCTGCTGAACATAGGCCTCCCCCAAGTTTCGCCAAACGTAGCCATTCCACGTTCCCGCAACCTTAACCAGTTTGTCGCTCCATCTTGTTTGAGGCCTGCCTACACTGCGTCTTTCGGTCCTTGGACGCCACTTGAGAACCTATAGCCCCACCGGCCATCGGTTGTACGAGCGACGTGCCTTGCCATCCTGCCACTTGAGCTTGGCGATTCTTCGAGATATGTCGGTGACTTTAGTTTTCTCACTGATTCTATCATTTCTTATGCGATCCCGCAGAGACACTCCGAGCATAGCCCTCTTCATCGCCCTTTGAGTGACCTTGAGCTTTATTATGAGGCCCATCGTTAGCGGCCACGTCTCAGTGCCATAAGTCTTCACTGGCAACGCATGCTGCATCATCATCGTCATTTCAGCTTATATACGTCCCACTGCAGGGCACAGCCCTCCTCTCAGAATAAGAGGGGCTGAGCAGTCGTTCCCACGCGGGTCCAGTACGGATTGGAAACTTTACACACAGTTATGAATTCTTCCTCACGATGTAAATGCTTCATGGTAAATTTCAAATGTAATTTCGCACATAAATTATGAAAAACTCGGAGGTCCGAGCTTGGATTTGAACCCACGACCCTCTGCTTGAGAAACCATAGGTCAAACCACTCCACCACCGCTAGTTCAACAGTTCATATAAAACTCGTGAACAATTCAGACGGTTAGTAACATTCATCGTTGAACTCATTTATTCTGCTATAAAACCTAAGATAGCGCCATCGCACTGCGTTTCGATTCACCGAAACGAGCAACTGCACCCTGTACCACAATTTTCGCTGAATACCGATGCTGTAAGTAAGATGCCTTCTGTTAGGAATGCTGTTCAATGCTATTTTTAAAAAGACTTTGTATAAAATTGGTCTATTTTATGGAAGTACAAAAAAGATTTAGGATAATCTTGATCGTATTATTCCTTAATTCGTGTTTGCTTTCGAAACACGAATAAGCAAATTTGGCTCCATAGATTTTAATGCCAAGTGAGCTCTTACTTTGATTTTGAATCCGACAATACATCGTTATTTATTATGGCACCATAGTCAAATCGTCAGACCGAAAATCAAAAGTCCAAACTTAAGGTTTGCCAACGAGCGATCGAGCGAAGCATATTAGGCGTGAAGAGGATAGATAGAATCCGGAACACCACGCTGCGCTCAAAAACACGCATACTCGACGTTGGGAAAAAGACTGCTAAGCTAAAATGGGACTGGGCTGGACACGTCTGTCGCATGCACCCACAAAGATGGGCTCACACAGTTACTTGGTGGGTGCCGGAGAACGGCCAGCGACGGCGCGGCAGACCAAGAAGGAGATGGCGGGACGACTTGGACGTGTACGCAAAGGACTGGCCTGATATTGCGCCGGAACGGGAGTTGTGGAGGACAAGAGGCCTTTGCCCAGCAGTGGGACACTATAACGGGCTCATAAAAAAAAAGAAAAAAAAAAAAGGCAAATTACTAAGTCTCATTTCAAGCAAGTAAGGAGTATACTTATTGCTTCCATTTTTCAAATATACATCGCAATTTTATTTGTTAGTTTTTGATGAGTAAACGTCACGCCGAAGCCATATTGCCGGGTGACATTGGTGGCCTCTTAATGCAGTAACATGTGTGGGATTTTGAAGAATTTTTATACGAACTAAAACAATTACTTTGCTCACCCGCGACCTTAATAAGCGAGTAATTGTTTTAGTTCATTAATATGGACCTCCGCAAAGTAACGCCTGATTCAATAAATTAAATGAATTTTTATATGTCCTTAGCTGAATCATCGGAAAAATACATAGGCTAATTTTTATTCCTATATTTTAACGGAATCGGAACGAAAACATATGTAACTGTAGATGCCATGTAAAAAAAGTAACGCAATTTCTGTAATTTATTATGGGATTCAGTGAATCACCGTAATTTTAATTTAACTGTCAACAACAATTTAACTGTTAAATGAACAGTTCAACTACCTCAAAATACGGGTCAACTATGGAAGTGTGTCAATTAGGGAATGATTTCGTGGTACGGGGTGGCGTGCTGCGGTCACATGAGTAAAGTAACGGAACAGAGACTAAGCTTTATACAACCGCGAACGACCGTCGAATGTGATCACTCTACGTACTTTAAGCTACTTTTGTTAGGGGACCGACAAACTCCTCTCCTTTCATTTTAGTGCCAACTATCGGAGTAAGTTGAAACTGCAAGTGTGGACCTTGCGCGTACACCTCCGCCCTACACTAGTCTGCTTTGGGCTTAAAACAACTAAATTTCATAATACCTTATTCACTAATGCCCCTAATTATCAAATTACCATGGGCTCATAATACCTAAAAATACCTAAAATTTCAAATTGTCTCATCTTACAATTTATGAGCCCATGGTAATTTGAAAATTAGGGGTATTAGTGAATAAGGTATTATGAAATTTAGTTGTTTTAAGCCCAAAGCACTAGTCTAAGCTAGATCGACCGATCGACTATGTTTTTATTGTTAAAGACACGTGGAAGACGTGTTTTGTGTATTCTTGGTGACTAGTATTTTGTCTGCGCCAGAGAAAAAAACAATAAGGCTTATTAAGAGACTACTACCTTGACTTGTGAGTGAAAATAATTCTTGGTCGACCATACAAAACTGAAATCTAGTCAGTTTTATATATATTTAATTTAATTTTCCTATGGCAACCCTACCGAAACAGTATTTAATGTATAGCTTGTCTAATTTGAAATTACGCGCCCTAACACCGCATTTACTTACGCACAGGATTCTAGTCCGATTTGTCAATCATGATGTTGCACACCTCTTGCGCACTGATTATAGTTCAAAGAATAGTCGACGCTCCCAAACAGGACCCGATTGCATAAAAAATTACAAGCTAATAGTATTAGTGAATTTCAATGCAAAATAGCTAATACTATTAGCTTGTAATTTGTTATGCAATTGGGCCCAGATTAAGAGTCGTAATTAATATTTACACGCACTCCAAATCAACTGATTTTTCAGTAGTGGGCGCGTCATTTTAGCTTAGACAAGCTCTACTCTTTGGAACCTTAGTCTCTGTTTGGTTTATTTACTCGCACGCTGCGGTCGCCATTACATGCAAATCAGTGACATTAGCGGGTTGTCGCGACACATCTGATAATACGAGTTTGAGCGTCGCTCACGTGGAACTAATGCTCGCGTAGCTCATCTGCTTTTTAAGGAGTGCCTAGTTCAATTTACCAAAATCGTTATTTCCTAGCAGCAAAATTTCCATTCTCATTTTTTCCCAGATGCTTCTTTTCTCACTCTAGTTTTTTACTGAAGCTTTTTTTTTTTTTTTTATATATAAGAGGTGGCAAACGAGCAGACGGGTCACCTGATGGAGAGCGATCACCGACGCCCATGGACACCCGCAACACGGGGGGTATCACAGGTGCGTTGCCGACCCTTTTAGGAATTGGTACCTTTGATCAATTATAACTGTAGATCCACAGTCGCGCGCCCGAAAATGTCCGAGCCAAATGAGCGCCACTTTGATAAAAGTGGCCTTCTTTTTTCTCAGTACGTTGCGTGAAATTGTCAAGTTTAGCTGTCAAGTGGCAACCGAAATTCGACTGTAATGAAGTAAAGACTAGGTTCAAATTTCTGTGTAGGTGATGATTTTAATTGTTATGCAAACAAATAAAAAAGTTCGGACATTTTTTGAAGGGGATTTTGTTCGGCAATGTGTATCTTCAGTTATAATTGATCAAAGCGTGAAATTGTCAAGTTTAGCTGTCAAGTGGCAACCGAAATTCGACTGTAATGAAGTAAAGACTAGGTTCAAATTTCTGTGTAGGTGATGATTTTAATTGTTATGCAAACAAATAAAAAAGTTCGGACATTCTTTGAAGGGGATTTTGTTCGGCAATGTGTATCTTCAGTTATAATTGATCAAAGATTGGTACGCTCGTTTTTTAAAGATCCCTAAGTTGTAACGCTCCGGGAATGCTGCCGCAGTAAGCTGATTCCAGATCTTTGTCATGCGAGGAAAGAAGTTTCGCTTAAAACGCACGGTACTAGACTGCCAATCATCAAGATGGTGAGGATGGAAAGACAAACGGTTCCTCGAAGTGCGGTAGTGGATTTTCACAGAGTTTTCCCAATACGAATCGAACAATACTCAGTTGGCAATCTAATTGCGGTTTGAACTACCTAGACCTACTGGAAGACAGTGGAGACTTAGTTTTCGATGGCTACTTTTTTTCGTGGACAAGCCTTTAGTTACGCCCTAGAAATATTGGTACCTAATTTATTAGCACCTTATTTACACGAGCCTGTATAAATGGTGTATTTTGGTAGTATTTTTGAGCACTTTGCCTGAAGCCCTTACCTCGAGCGTCTCTTATTTCAAGGAGCAGATTATGTTCGCGTCTCATCCATCATCCTTTATGTTTCGTCACTCGCATCCCGTATCTTTTTTTGACAAAAAGCACTCTTTAATAAAATATGTTAGGGGATTGCTCGGTTGCTAAGGAATTACTGTTTATTTTGGCTAGGTCATTTCTTATTAAGAAATTATCCTTCTAGCCCACGTTTACACTAGTAAAAAAATACTTTATTTAGGTATATCAATCTAATATATAAAAATCTCATGTCACGGTGTTTGTTATCGAACTCCTCCGAAACGGCTTGACCGATTTTTATCAATTTTTTTTCGCTGTATTCGGTAGGTCTGAGAATAGGTCGTAGACTATTTATTATTCTTCGCAGACGGAGTCGCGGGCAACAGCTAGTTAAATATATAATTTAATGAACTGAAACAATTACTTTGCTCACCCGCGACCTTGGAGGTGAAGGAACTGCATGAACACGCATTTTCTACATAAACGTAGCTATCGTAAGGTCGCGGGTGAGAAAAGTAATTTTCACCTCACTAGCTCGGAAAGCCCTTTTTGTTTGTTTGACATCTATTGAGAAAATCGCTTTTTATCCACATGTGAAGAAAGAGTTTTGACATTTGAGGGCAGCTTAAGTGATATTTGAAAGCTAACAAAACGTAAAACGTTAAAAGTGCTGAATTTTTAAAATCACAATTAATGAATTGCATCGAGTAAAAAACACTAAATACAGTCTTACAACTTTATTTTAATTAACCTTCATTCTTGTTGTAAAAACGGATAAAATGTTATGACAGTCCAAGTAAGTCGATGTGCGAACAAAACGCATCCGAAATAATAAAAAAAAACTTAAGTCAAAACTTTTCAATTAAATATTCGCATGTTTTTCTAATTATTTTCCTCGCTGTAGTGAGTTGAAAAGTTTTGTGTTATACTCGGGTGAAAAGTTATTTTACGTCTCGTGTGTTGAAACACTCACTATCGATAGGATTCTTTTTTTGAACCACTCGCTTCGCTCGTGGTCAATCATAGAATCCTTTCGATAGCTCTTGTTTCAAATGAACACTCGCTGGTAAAATACAACTTTCCCCCCTTGTATAACAAATAACTATTGTTTCAGTTCATTAATATGCACCTCCGCAAGGTAATGCCTGATTTAATAAATTTATAAAATAATTACAGCTCCTGTCTAACGTACAGGTTCTTCTTTATAATCTAAAAAATCACTAATTGTTTAAAAAACATATATATTACTTTGATCAATTATAACTGTAGATCCACAGTCGCGCGCCCGAAAATGTCCGAGCCAAATGAGCGCCACTTTGATAAAAGTGGCCTTCTTTTTTTTCTCAGTACGTTGCGTGAAATTGTCAAGTTTAGCTGTCAAGTGTCAACCGAAATTCGACTGTAATGGAGTAAAGACTAGGTTCAAATTTCTGTGTACAGTCAAGGGCAAAAATATGTATACACTTTAGTACCTTATCACTTTAACCACTGTGACAGTTCATATATGGCAGTTCAAATATGGCTAAAAAAGACAAGGTACTAAAGTGTATACATATTTTTGCCCTTGACTGTAGGTGATGATTTTAATTGTTATGCAAACAAATAAAAAAGTTCGGACATTTTTTGAAGGGGATTTTGTTCGGCAATGTGTATCTTCAAAGATCTATTAGCTATTTTCTTAACTTCGTCGTAAATAATTGGTCTGGTAACTTTCCAATTTAATTGGGATTTTTATTATACATAGTAATAGTCATAATTCATAATGTAAACATGAAACTACCGTGAGACTCACTCATAGTGAAAATAAACGGATCACTGACGTCTTAAAACGAGTTTAACTCGACATGTTTCGGGCTGATCCGTAGCCCTTCCTCTAAGAGGCGCACGTCACGGCGTCTACTAAACGCGCACTGCGTGCTACTGTACTGTGCAGTACGTGAGTGATCCATTTATTTTCACTATAATACTTAATGCAGCATTTTTTATGGAGGTCCCATGGATGTAGTCTCAGAAGAGACTTTTAAATTCTAACGCCAGTGAGCTAGCTTTTTTTCCACGCTCATGAGGCCGTAGGACAAAGGCATGTCATTTCAATAGGATTTACTACGATTCGACTGTAGTAAAACAGCATTACTTTAATTCCGTAATAATTGTACATAGTACTGTTTTAAACTTTTTTTGTTTCTTTTTTGTGTGATGGGATGTCGTTAAAAAATCTTGATCAAGTGCGGGTAGTTCGAGATACGGATGCTGATTCCAATCGAAATCAAGTGCGGGCAGTTCGAAAGGCTCGAGCGGCTAAACGACCTTGACACCCTACTCTTCAGTTAACTCGTGACCACGGCTGCTGCAATATGGCCGAAACGTCGAGTTATTGTTTGCGTGATAAGTCCTAGGCTCAAGACAATACAGAAAACAACAATAATCCGATTACCGCTACGAACGTGATCAAACATAAAATGCAAATTGTTACCAAACTCAGATTCTAAACTGCGAATCGGAGTCTCAAACTGGTAACTTTAATTAAACCTAACTTCCGAGATGACGTCCCATTCAAGTTAATCCTTGCCCGTGCGCCTGCCGGCAACCTGGGCTTAACCCAGTGGATATAAAGGTTATTTTAGCTAAGCATGAGCCTGGGGTACCTTGGGAAGCTATTTACTGTTGCGTGGTACTAAGACTAATTTGAGAAGGCGATGGTCACTTCCCAGAGGGTCCGAGATGCCACACGTCACTGTTTAATGAACATATAAGCTTACTATCTTAATTAATTCAATTTTAGTAGCCCAGAGTTGAACGTAAAGGATATCATGTTCTGGGTGAACTAGATTCCGTGCTTTAATGACGTAGTTTACGTTTTTGACGACCAGATGGCCATGTGGCTAGTATTCACTATAAAGCTTGAAGTCACGCGTTCGATTCCCGGTCCAATGCATCTTTGTATGAAATTACGAATGTTTGTTCTTGAGTCGTGATGTTGTAATTGTAAACATACTTTATTACAATACCGAAGTACGAAAGACCGAATATATTAAAACATCGAATGGGTCAAAAGACCGACACGATTTTTTTCTGAAACCGTAACTTTTCATATTAAAACGGCATCATACAGAACCCATTAGGTTAGGTTAGGTTTGTTTTATAACAATCTTAAAAAGATAACGGTTTCAGAAAAAAATCGTGTCGGTCTTTTGACCCATTCGATGTTTTACTTCGGTATTGTAATACATACCCAAATATGTAGATATTGATTAAATTAAAAGCCTACAAATGAACTGAATTAGTTTACTCGTCCGCGACCTTACGACTTATGATAGAACCTTATTCCCTTAGACCTTATCATAAGGTCGCGGGTGAGCAAAGTTTAAGATTTCAGTTCATTGATAATGGACCTCCACAAAGTAAAGCCTGATTCTAGTACATTGTGCATCAAGGGCCGTAAGTAGGGGATTACTAACGAGAGCCTATTAGAAGCCCGACGCCGGAGGCGGAGGGCTTTTATTACTCGAGTTTGTAATCCCCTTACTGCCCGTGATACACACAATGATTTTCATCACACTGCGAGTAAAAAAATCCAAAAATGAAATTATTTTGTCTCTAAACACTTAAATTAAATAAATAATGGCTACCCGCCAATACAGATTGTCAGTTTTTTCAAGTCATCTACCATAGATAATGTAAACTGTGTTTAGAATTCTAATGGTCATACGGCCACATTCTGCCAACATGTTAAAAAAATACTTGTCTTACTAAAATTATTGCAAAACTATTTGATATAAATTTAAAATATAAAAATAACGAAGTTTCATGAAGCGTAGACAAGTTTTGTGTAGTAAAATTGGGTTATAGCTAAGTTTTAAGTATATAAATAAAACGCTGGCTGACTTGAAACCTCCTTAGTCTGTTTGAAAATTTTAAAACTAAAGTTAGAACTCCCTTGGGAAGAAAAACTGTACGTAAATCCATAACTCCCTTAAGAACAAATTAGGCCTTTGACATTAAGTATACAGGCATGGAATAACACCATTGACGAGCAAGTGTGATGAAAAATAAATTATCTTAAAGCCTACCTATAGCCTAATTTGCTACAAAAAAATATGAACATAAATCACTTTAGGACTAACGTTGATTATGAAGAATGATACATTAAGAAATTATGATATGATTTATTAAAATATGGGAGACCCCGTAGGATTACTCCATCTTTAACGCCGTAGATAAATACACTGACGAGCAAATATAAATGGTTGGTTACAAAAACGACGATAACTTCAAAACCCGCTGTGATGGCTTCTTCGAATAAAATGAGTTTAGTAAAGGGTTTTATTCTTAACAAGAAACAGTTTAATTGAGAATAAAACTCTTTACTATACTCATTTTACTCGAAGAAGCTATCACAGCGGGTTTTGTAGTTATCGTCATTTTTGTAACCGACCCTTTATTTTTGCTCGTCAGTGTATATGTATATCACTCGTTATTTTAAAACGATATCGATATTCTGTGAAACTCAAAAACAACTCTTCAAAATTTTAAAATATCGAAACAACGACAGTACAAAATTTTTCGACGTACTAAGAACCTTTTTTAAGACAGCTAAAACCTGTTCTCACTTCAAGATCAAACTCGGATACAAGTATCCTTTTAGAGAATCTTCGCTCCGCACACTCATGTTCATCGGAAACGAACCACTTTCCCCTGTTTCCGCATTCAACGCTCGTCAACTTCAAGGAAGACCGTCTCCTCGTACGTCTTATGTCTTCCATCCTCACCCTGTTTTCAATTACCCCGCTCTGCAACAGGGATGTCAATGATGCAGATTATGCACATTCGCGAATGCGGATTTTTGAAGACTCCCATCCGTTGTTTTAAGAAACGGATCTTAAAATCTTTTATGTAATCAATTTACCATTATAAATGGATCTAAAAAATAAATAATAAGATTTTTAATATGTTCTATTCGAGGGTGTTAGTCGCATCACTTTTATGATAATATTTTTTATGAAATGGTTGTAGATTTTGATAAAGATGTTGTACCTCTATCAGATAACTGATAAAAAATGCAGTAGAATTTTTTTTATATCGAGGAACTAAGGAGAGCCATAATTGCTGAAAAAGCAAATTGGATAACAAAAATAAGCTGCCCAAATTACTAATTCCACGCGGACGGAGTCGCGGGCAAAAGCTAGTCGAAAATATAGAGCATTTTAAGAAACTAATTTGAATATTTCAGCAATTCATCACTCCAATATTTTTTTATAATTTATTGAAAATTTGAGATACGACTTCTCGTAAATTACATGCCGCGGCTGAATCTGTGTATAAACCACAGACATAATGACAAAAAAATGTGTCACAATCGATGGTTAGTTGTCATCTGACAATATCACTTTACATTACAATAACAATAACACTAAAGTTGCTGATTCTTCCAAGAGAATAGGTAAAAAAAAAACGATTTACGGCTATAGTATTTTTTGTACGTATACTTAATATAAAATGGTCAGGAGTGTTCCCTTGAAAGTTCTTTGGCGGATTTAATCCATACTTACATTAAAATTATCCTCGCAATAATAAGTACATCTTGTAAACTTTGAATTAACTTTGCGGCACCACTTCTCTTGTAAATCTTCTCTAAAGCGAACAATTAATTTGTTTGGGCTATTGACAGAATCATTTCCACAAGTAGGAATGAAACACTTCCTGTATAAATCCATTATTAAAATACGAAAAACGCGAAGAATATTTTTCAAAATAGTATCCTTAAACTGACAGATGATAACTACGCCGAAGTGACAGAGAATAGTATAGAGAAACTAGACGGACGGCTTTTTTTTTCTTGTTGCAAAGAATTTCTAAGTTAATGCCCACAGAAAGGTCAAACAAAGGTCAAACGTTATTTTGCAAAAATACACACGATCATTTAATATTTTTTTACTACAATGTTATAAAATGATTTAATAAACCTATTCCTCGAAATGGTTTTGGAATTAGATCACATTGTAAAAAGTGATCAATGCCAATTGGCATGAACACACAATACAATACAAGTATTCTTTATTGGACACCAAAAACAGTACAGTGACATTACAAAAATAAAAATTCAGGCAGACAATAGGCGGTCTTATCGTTAAAAAGTGATCTCTCCCAGACCACCAATTATTTAGAAATTAATAAATGGGCCAATCAACTTTTAAACCGACTATAATCTGACCGCGACATTTTTCAAACAATTGCAGATTTTTGTAAGTAAACATGTTTTTTCTGTAATTTAATAGATGAATAGCATGAATACATGCCGTCCTACGTATGTTTAACCTATTAAACCGTGAAATATCTTGTTGGAAGTACGATTTTTTGGTAACGCCAGAGACAATTTTGGTAACGCAGGAGACGCCAAAAACGTCGGTTTAAAAGTTGATTGGCCCAAATATGAACGGACTAAAATGTAGGTGAACATCCGCATTGATTATTGCGGATGAGGATACAATACTTAACTATGTCTATTTAGACATAATTAATTATTTTTTGTCGATTTCGATGCGGAAGTTCCACATCTGCAGATGTGGATGCGGATGAGATGTCTAAATTGATTGACAATTGACAAAATTAAAATCTATCTAAAGCGAATTATAAAATTAATGTCTATTATTATCATGGACAGCGATGTTTGGAAATAATTCTGATCCGCGATCCCTGTCTCAAATAGCGTACCTACTGTGTTGAAAAATTTAATTGTATTTAATACTTTAGATGTATGTAATAGATCTGTTTGAAAAAATTTACCTACCTTGTTGGTTCCAACGGAAGACTAGCCTCGGCTGTAAGGCCGACATCATGCTGAGTTGGGACCATTTCGTGACAATATTTATTAAGTATGTACTATCTGTTTCCGATTCCTCTTTTTGTATTTGTTTTTTCTTTGTCACGAATAAATGTTTTTCTTTCTTTTCTTTTTTTCTTTCTTTCTTGTTGAGTTTCTTGCCAAATTCTTCTCAACAGAGTTTTTCTGAACCGGTGGTAGATTCTTCGACATTCATAGGGAGCATCAATTGATGCCTAAATTGAATAAAAATAAAGTCGGTTTACGAACGATAGTTTAACGTGACAACGTCATAACAAAATATACAAAAACAAAAATGAAACCAGGCGGTCATCCATCCAAGTACCTACTGACCGCGCCCGACGTTGCCTAACCTCGGTGATCGGACGAGAACCGGTGTTTTGTCAAATATCTTGAAAACGGTGCATAATACGGCAAAATCAATTAAATTTTCATCCCTCTTTAATATCCCCGCACTCCTTTCCCGCACTCCCCTCTGCACCCCCCGCATTGAAAATTACCCGAGCGCTAATTCTAAGATTGTACATGCTGGCGTTCGCTACTCTCTTGTACATACTGGCGTTCGCTGCTCTTTTGTACATACTGGCCTTCGCTGCTCTGTAGGTACATGTACGGGACATGTAGGTACATGTACGTTACATTGCGTCATCCTTTTTCGTGCATGCAGCCAGCATTCATCGATTTATTAGACGTTGTCACGTCAAAAATTGACTTTGACTTTGATGCGGATGTTCCGTAATGACGGATGCCGATGAGGATGCGAATATTCCCGACTTCCTCCTTATTCTCGACTCCGCGTCACGCCGATGACGCGATCTATTTACATAATTGACTCCCCCCGCCCCGCGATTAGCAGAACATCTCCGCCATTACAATAATTGCTTTTTTACCTCCGCGGGACAAATAACCCTTTGTTCATTTAAATTTAAAAGGCTTCGTTTAGAATTGCAATGAATTTTCCGCTGTAACTGCCTGTTTTCGTTCTGAATACGATTAAGATTTTACGGGCGGGATTCGTGATTTTTTTGGTTAGACTAAGGTAAAAGTCCCTGTACTCGACACTGACCCAATACATGGCGCCTTCAATCTTATGTCATAGTAAGAGATGTGACAGATGGGTGCCATCTACTAGGCGTTGAGGTGTCGAGAATTGGTACGTTTACCTTATATAGTATTTTTTTAGTTGACTCTTTCTTTGCCTAACTTCTTTCTACAAGTTGGGTAATCGTAGCCTTATTGATATCTCTTAAATATCAAGCGTCTCTTATTTTTGAACGTTTGAACTTCAACATTTTTATATATCATACCAAATACGAACTGAAACATGGATGCACAGAAAAAAAACCAGCTCCGGGAATCAAACCCGGGTCCTCAGCATACCGTGCTGCGTGCTTTCACCCCTACACCACAATATTTTTCCTTGTTTTGCTTTAATCTAGCGAGGAGGGTTTTATTATTAGCTTTATATCGCAGTTTCGCCCGGCATAGAAACCCATGAAAAAAGATTGTAACACTTTTAAAGAACAATATCGCACGGTCGAATTGCATCTTGAAAGCCAAAATATTGCAACGTTCTTCAACAGCGCCCTCTATTCTTACTTTAAGTAAAAATTTTATCCCACGAGAACTCATCACCGGGATACTAAGTATTTTAATTCCCAATCCAGATCTTTGTTCATCACTACAAAAAGTTTCATCTAAATCCATTCACCTGTTATTGCGTGATTGACAAGCAAATATCTAAACATCGAAACTTGTTCACAAACTTTCTTATTATGATATTACTAGCTGTTGCCCGCGACGCCCGACCTATTCTCAGCCCTTCCGAATGTGGAGAAAAAGTTTCATTAAAATCGGTCAAGCCGTCTCAGAGAAGTTCGATAACAAACACCGTGACACGAGATTTTTATATATTAGACTAGCTGTTGCCCGCGACTCCGTCTGCGAAGATAAAAAATAGCCTACGACCTATTCTCAGATCTACCGAATACAGAAAAAAAAGTTTCATAAAAATCGGTCAAGCCGTCTCGGAGGAGTTCGAATAACAAACACCGTGACACGAGATTTTTATATATTAGATTAGGATTATGAATAAATTTTAGCTTTCAGACACACAGACAGACAGAAGGGCAAACGAACGAACAGAACGAACGTGCAGAAGCTATTGGCGGCATCACTAATGCGACAGAAGAGACACTATGCGGACAAACATTTAAAACATTTAAAATGATGGCACCAGTTGGCAGCACCGTCTATGTGCACGTTCCCTATAACGACAGTAATAGGGTTCTGGTTGTCATGCTCCGTGTACGAAACCGTTAACGATGTTTTGGGCTGAGTAGTAATACATTAAGAACTCAAACTCCTGTGTTAATACAATTTGATGATAATCGTCTACAATACAGACTTTATCTACTATAAAAGCAATAGTCAGAGCGGTCACAATTCACGTTAAAGGGGTGTCTCCACCGCGTCTTACAAACTACCAACAATATAGGTGACCAGGACCACCCCGGCGCGTCCAAACCACATGAGTAAGAAACAGAACAGAGAGTAAGGTTTCCAAGAGCGTGTATAAATAATACTTCTTTTGCTAGGGTTAGTGTTATGTAGGTAACCGTCTAATAATTGTGTCTGTATGTGTGGGTAGGGCGCTTACGGCTAGAATCGTTGAACAATAACGACTAAAAATAAAATAAATAAATAAAAAATAATTTATTGCCACAACATAAATAACAACAAATGGAAATAAATCAGCTACGTTCCGGCAATGGGTCTCAATCTCAGCAAGTGCTAGGACACATGACAGCATGCCCCAGCGCTGATTTTCAGATTGACCCCTTTAGCGGAGGCTAGTTGTAACATGCAATAATATAAAGTAGTATAATAAAATAAAAATAAAAATTAAATTAAAATTATAGAAGGAAACTAATTGTTACAATTGACAACCTTTCATCTTTCCAACACCTGAAAATTACTGCAGGAATCGAAAGAGTTTCGCCTCCTGAACACGGAAAATATCTATTATAATTTATTGACTTGTTGTTTTACCTTTCGCAAAAAGTCTAGTTTCCTGCCTCAATACACTACACAGGAGCACATCATAATCACCATTTCATCCGAAAGACGTCCACTGCTGAACATAGGCCTCCCCAAAGGATCGACAAACAGTAAGTACGGTCCTGAGCCATCCACATCCAACGCGTTCCCGCAACTTTTACCAGGTCGTTGTGCCTTGTTAATGTAAGCCTACCTGCACGTTCTTCCGGTCTGTGGACGCCATTTGAGAACCTTTTGGCCGAGTCGGCCATTATTTTTATGAGCAATGGGCCCTGCTCATCGCCATTTGAGTCTGGCGATTCTTCGAGCTATCGCGGTGACTTTAGTTCTTGCATTATTACTAATAAGTATGGTATCGCAGAAAAACATAGAGGATCCTTTTCCATCGCGCAATGAGTGACATTGAGCTTTCTTATGAGACCCATCGTTAATGTAATGACAAGAGAATTTATTTAAATTTATATTATAAAATCGATCAGTTTTTTTTTATATTTAGCAACAGAACACTGTTTACACAGTTTGTAAGAGAGTGATTTTGATTAGGATATGATACGGATGAACCTTAAACAACTCATTTAATTATAGGCTGATGTTTTGTAGCAGTAATTATAGGTAGTGAGATTAGTGTTTCGTTTTAGTTTTTGTATGGTGTGAGTTGTGGGTAACATTCCAGTAATATTCATAATGACTCGTCTTCTCTCATACAGAGTATCTTGGGTACGATCCCGGACTTTTGACTCTATCAGAATTTCATAGTTATTATTGATGAAGGAAAACACCGTTAGAACCTTCACACACGCGTAGCGATTCAACGGCGACCGTGAAATTCCTAATCCACTCTGAGCCCGAGTGAGTGCTATAACCATCTCATTCTACCTCTGCTTGATAGGTTGAGCGGATGCCACAGGCCACAAGCTCTCGCACACACATGCAGATACATCATAGCTATACTTAGAGATTTTCCTGGCACGAACTATGTAACGCTAGTGACTTCCTTCTAATACCTAATTTATCGATATCTTATAAGTTTAGTGGCATTATATTATACCAACATGACACGTTTGAAAATATATGAACAATAATACCAAACCGAATCGATGTTATTATTATGTCAAACATGAACCACAGGTCGTTCGTGCCAGGAAAATCTCTAGGTATAATCATAGCAGAGGCGATTATTATGAACCTTAGACTCTGTTCCGTTTCTTTACTGATGTGCCAGCGCAGTCCAAACACTTGCATATTGGTTTGGCGCGGCGCCACGCGCGTAATGGCGGCGTGCAATATTTCAATACAATCACAAACGTAATGAAAATACCCACGGACGCGTGCCAAAACTGTTTTTAATTATTTCCTCTGAGAACCTCTATGATTACTATCATCTTTATGCTTCGTAAGCTTTGCCAGAAAAGCCAAAGGATTATTGGATTAGTAATAAATGTAAATACGAGGTCTGACTATTAACTAAAGTTTATCTGCGGGATCGGATTAGAAATGATGAAATCCGCGCAAGAAGTAAAGTCACCGACATAGCTCGAATAATAGCCAGACTCAAATGGCAATGGGTAGGGCACATCGCTTGTAGAACTGATGGCGACTACGGATCGGAAGATGCAATGTAGGTAGGCCTCCAATAAAATAGAGCGGGGGCTTCAAAGGGGGGATGAAAATTTCATTGATTTTGCCGTAGGATGCACCGTTTTCAAGATATTTGACAAAAACACCGGTTCTCGTCCGATCACCGAAGTTAAGCAACGTCGGGCGCAGTCAGTACTTAGATGGGTGACCGCCTGGTTTTTTGTAATAAAACTTCTTTAGGCACGCTTGACTTGGGAAGTAGAATACGTTACGTAATTCAAGCGTGCCTAAAGAAGTTTTACTTCAAAAACACAAAATGAAACCAGGCGATCACCCATCCAAATACTGACCGCGCCCGACGTTGCTTAACTTCGGTGATTAACTATTTCTTTACAAAAAGTAATGATATCCCACCAAAAACATAAATGTAAAAAATGTTAGCCAAGTTAATTACTAAAAATATACTTGATTAAGGACTTCACCGACAAAAGGATTGAGATCTTAATGGGTGCCAAGTTCTGCAGGTAATACTGAAATCTATTTGTAAGAACAAATAACATCCTAAACAAGTATAACACTCTATTTCTTTTGGTTTTTCTACTCTAACAGTGTTTTATATTTATAAATATAAATTCCTAAATTGAACTATCTAATAATTTACACAAAGTAGATAACGTATGTTAAATTGAAGCTTAATATTTGACTTGGCTAGTTTTTACCAGCAAATTTAATGTAGAAGATAAGTTGATTAGCCAAATATAAGATGATTTGTATGTGAAAAGTAGCCAAGTCAAATGTTAAGCTTCAATTTAAATTATTAGATAGTTAAATTTAGGAATTTATATTTATAAATATAAAACACTGTTGGAGTAGAAAAACCAAAGAAATAGAGTGTTATACTTGTTTAGGTTAGGATGTTATTTGTTCTTACAAATAGATTTCAGTATTACCTGCAGAACTTGGCACCCATTTAGATCTCAATCCTTTTGTCGGTGAAGTCCATAATCAAGTATATTTTTAGTATTGAACTTGGCCAACATTTTTTACATTTATGTTTTTGGTGGGATTTTCTTTTACTTGAACACATTGTACGAGTAGAATTTTGTTTTATTCCTGATCATCTTAGCGGCGTATCGAATAACCTAATGATATTTACTAAGATAAAGGTATAACATTTCTCCCTCGAAAACCGACTTATGCAAAGGTAAAAGCAATAACAAAAAATGTTCCCATAAAACATGATAACCGCCAGCCTCGCTACACAAACGCCCTAACTTTTCGTAACTCGATTTGTTTGAGCAAACGGGCTCTAATGATATACAAGACATCTGTTGATCGACAAATTGCCCGAGCGCTCGTTAAGGAACAAAGAAGGCCAGTAAAGGTTTATTGAATTGGGCAAACGAGCATTAGGACGGGGCCAGTAGCTGCTGTTCTAAACAATGATACAAACTTAGGCTCTCTTCGAAAATATATAGAACTAGCCTTCCATCCGCAGCTTTGCCCGCCATAAATCAATTTTCCCGTGGGAAGAGGTATTTTCCCGCGGTAAAAAGTAGCCTATGTCACCCAGTAATAATGTAGCTTTCTAACGGCAAAAGAATTCGGCGGAAGAAGAAGAACAAACAAACAAACAAATCAAATCTTTCCTGTTTATAATATTATATTATTATATAGTACAGAGTATAGATAAACCAAAAACGTTGAAAGCATCCTACTAATGTATTAACTACTAGCTTTTGCCCACGACTTCGTCCGCGGAAAGATAAAATTTATGGATTAGTCCCGTTTTCTGGCCCGTGGGAAATTCCATTAATCCCTTCCCTCCCACTGCGCCTCTATAATCCTAACAGATATTTGCCTAGTATCACATCTCTATAACAGTTACAAAGATAAGGTATTTGAATCGAATATTATACCTGTCCCATTTATTCCCTGTCCCGTGTTACTTTCTTAGGTTTCTGTACCCAAAGGGTAAAAACGGGACCCTCTCACTGAGGCTCCGCTATCCGTCCGTCTGTCCGTCTGCCACCAGACTATATCTCACGAACCGTGATAGCTAGACAGTTGAAATTTTCACAGATGATGTATTTCGGTGGCCGCTACAACAAAAACACTAAAAACCAGAATAAAATAAAATAAATATTTAAGGGAGCCCCTTACAACAAACGTGATTTTTTGCTCGATATTGATACAACAGGTAGATGCTTGAAATATTTACAGAATTTTCAGTTATACATTCAGTTTAAAAATAAATAATGAAATTAAAATAAAACAAATATTTGAGGGGGGCTCCCAAACAAAAAACATGATTTTTTGCCGTTTTTATAGATAATGGTACGGAACCCTTCGTGCGCGAGTCCGACTCGCACTTGGCCGGTTTTTCTGTCAATCACGCCAACTGTCAAACGACTGACTGTTAAGTCGAATGCCATAAGGCTACATTAGAAAAGTTAATATTATGGACTGGACATTTGTGGTCGTTTTGCGATCCTTATGCAGAAAAGGTCATTTTGTAGATTCGGTCTTTTTTATACCGACCCTTCTAATTTAATGACCTAGTAATTTCTTTTTAAATTTCGTAAAGCAATAATTTATGTAACATTTATTTTCTCAATAAACATAAATATTATTGTTAAGAAGAATGTTAAAAAAGTGAGTTTATTTATCATTAATCTCTTTCTCTTTGATCATCATCATCATCATCAGCCTTTTTCTTTGATGATAGACGATTGACTTTGGTGTGTCACGTCAATCTTGTGTCACTTTCTGAGGGCATTAAACTTACTGGAAATGCTGCTCTAAGTCCTAAATATTCAGACTTGATACAAAATATTAACCGTTAGTTATGTATTTGAAGACTTCCACACACCGAAGTGCGGGGCGTGCGCGCGACCCCAACAGAGCGTGTGCAACGCGTTGTATAACTTTGAAGCATATACGCTGCGCCGCGCTGCTGGTTTGTGACCGTATACGTGATTCAGAGTTATACAACGCGTTGCGCACGCTTCTTCAGCGTCGCGCTGCGGTCTGTAGAAGCCTTAATAATTATTAAGTGTGAGAAAGAAAACATGTTTTGGTTATAACAAAAAACCATTATTAGGTAGAACCTGTGCGTGTGCCAAGTAATATATCAAACTTGACGAAAACCAAAAAGAAACACGGTGTATAAAAATTCCATTTTTCCACGGGACCCTAAAATGGTAAAACGGATAATATCAAAGGCAAAACGATGCGTTCGTGTTACGAAAAAACTTCTAATTCGTTCGTGCTCAAATTTTACAAAGTGTAAATAAATTTAAAAGGATTTCAACGCTGCTCGTAACTTTTTCAGCAAGAGCATACATTTTGCTGGATTTTCGCGCTTCGGCGGCCCGTATTACTTTTTTTAGTGACATTTAATAAAAAACCTACGTTGCCACTGGGTAAGTAAATTTTCCAAGCACACAAACCGCTGAGGCAGTGGATGGGCGCGCGCAGTGAAATATTTAACATTGATTCAAAGATTTCATTTTAGACTGAATATTTTCTATCTGTTTCTTTTCACCGCTCAGGTGTCAAATATTTGTTTTGATTGTGAAATTCTTTGATAAACACGTGCGAGTCAACGAAAATTGTTTTGCTTGCGAATATAGAAGTTGTTGTTTTTGACGTGACAACGTCTAATATATCGATGAAGCATGATGCAATGTAACGTACATGTACGTACATGTCCCGTTCAAGAGAGAGCAGCGAACGCCAGGATGTACAAGAGAGCAGCGCATGCCAGGATGTACAATGCGGGGTGCGGGGGCATTAAAGGGGGATGAAAATTTCATTGATTTTGCCGTAGGATGCGCCGTTTTCAAGATATTTGAAAAAACACCGGTTCTCGTCCGATCACCGAGGTTAAGCAACGTCGGACGCGGTCAGTACTTGGATGGGTGACCGCTTGGTTTCATTTTTGTTCTTTGAATGTTTTGTTATGACGTTGTCACGTTAAACTATCGGCCGTAAACCGACTTTACAGACAACCAGTTTATGATGTCAAACGAAAATGTTCGTCAGTTTTCAAACAGTTTAATTAAGCACTTAGCAAACACAACACATGTTGCCTTTATAAACTATATAACATACCAAACTGTGCCATACCTAGTTATATAGTCGAACCAATGCTCCTTGACCGTGAATAATTTGAGTTAAAACCTTTTTAATAATTTAACCTGCCATTATACTCTGATAAACGAAGCGATAAAACCTAATCGATGATTAAAACTAAATGCGAACAGCTTTTGTTTTTTTTTAATTAGTCGCCAGAGGGGCCAAATGCGCGAAGTCTTTGCTGTTTTTTTACTTTAGGGTAGGAAGAGTGACTTGTGCTCGGGAAAAATCCCTTCGGACGAACTGGGAATGGAGGGCCCAGACAGTGTCCGACTTACACGGACTAAAAAACCCGGTCACAAGTCCCCTTCTCTATTGATTATTAATACAAAAAACGTGTGCTTTATATTTTGAGGAGGGAAGGGGTAGGGAGGGGACTTAATCTACCCACAGTGTCCTGCCTCAGCCATTTGCTGGAAGGCCGGGAGAGGAGCATGCATTCTCCCGCTGGGCACTGGGGGGAACAGCTTCTGTTTATATTATCTCTTATTAATAATGAGTTATTTGTAATTGTTCCTTACTAAAGATTCAGATTATAACCTTGACAAGCTTGTGCGCGGCGCTCGGCGGAAACCTGTCGCAGGGAGCCTCTGCTGTCCTTAACAAGATTGTTTTTAATAAGTGCGGCAAAACGATGGGTCTTATAAGGAAGCTCAAGGTCACTCAGAGGGCGATGGAGAGGGCTATGCTTGGAGTTTCTCTGCGGGATCGCATTAGAAATGACGAAATCCGCGCAAGAACTAAAGTCACGGACATAGCTCGAAGAATCGCTAGACTTAAGTGGCAGTGGGCAGGGCACATCGCCCGTAGAACGGACGGCCGATGGGGCCGAAAGATTCTCGAGTGGCGTCCGCGGACCGGAAGACGCAGTGTAGGTAGGCCTCCAACAAGATGGAGCGACGACCTGGTGAAGGTAGCGGGAACGCATTGGATGCGGATGGCGCAGGGCCGATCTGTTTGGCGAGCCTTGGGGGAGGCCTATGTTCAGCAGTGGACGTCTTTCGGCTGAAATGATGAAATGAAGTGCGGCAAACGCTGATTGCGACAGGGTTCCGCGGAGGGTTGCGCACGAGCTTAGCTATAGTAAATAAATAATTATGTCAAATTGTAGCACGACCGTCATGTTAGCGTTGCAACGAAAGATAACTTTTGGTATGATCGTATTTAATGTACAATACGCAAAATGCTAACTGCTCGCATAATGTACAAACAGTCAAAATGCACATACGCAAAATCCACATCATGACAAACGTACAGTACACGAAATGTATAGGTAACGCCACCAGAGTTGAGGCCACGCACACAACCACATCTCATGTAATGACAGCGGGATTAAAGGTCAGCGGGTCGTTAAACGTCAACACAACGTCAAAATCCCGCTGTCATTACATGAGATGGGGTTGTGTGCGTGGCCTCAACTCTGGTGGCGTTACCTATACAGTACGCAGATTGTACAAAGAATTAAATGTACATATAATAATTGTACAATATGCAAAATCCACGTGATAGTGGCAAAATGTACAAAGTTAGAATGATCAAAACGCAAATTGTACATAACGGAAAAATAACAATACCTACGCAAAATGTACATACTTTGTAGAGTCTGGCAAACGAGTCGGGGTTTTGGTAAACCACCCTGCTTACTGTAAACTTGTACTTGTACATTTTACGTTTTGTACGTGTGGCGATTGAGCATTTTGCTTTTGTAACATTTTGCGGATTATGCGTTTTGCATTGAACAATTCGCGAATTGTAGATTTTTCTTTTTACACTATGCGTTATGTGCTTTCAGCGTAAATACATTTTGCGTACTGTATATTTCTCGTTCTCTACATTTATCATGATGTGGATTTTACGTATGTGCATTTTGACTGTTTGTACATTATGCGTGCAGTTAGTATTTTGCGTGTTGTACATTATTAGCGTAAACCGGAAAATTCATTGACATCGAGAACTTGTCCATAGATAAGCGAAAATTAACTTTAAGATGACGAACTTTTTCGTACTACTACGATGATGGAAAACTGGTACTGGTGGTTGACGGTAAGCGAGGTCGCGACTGTACAGGAAAAACCCTAAAAACCGGCCAAGTGCGAGTCGGACTCGCGCACGAAGCCATTATCTACAAAAACGGCAAAAAAATTGCGTTTGTTGTATGGACCCCCTTAAATATTTATTTTATTTTAATTTAATTATTTATTTTTACCAGAAAATATAAAATAATTATTATAAATTTAATTATTATTTTTTTTTTAAGTAAATATATAACTTAATATTCTGTGAGTATTTCAACTGTCTACCTGTTGTCGTTATCAATATCGAGCAAAAACGAGCAAAAAATCACGTTTTTTGTATGGGAGCCTCCTTAAATATTTTTTTTATTCTGTATTTAGTATTTGTTGTTATAGCGGCAACCGAAACACATCATCTGTGAAAATTTCAACTGTCTAGCTATAACGGTTCATCAGATACAGCCTGCTGACAGACGGACAGACGGACGGACAGCGGAGCCTCAGTAATAGAGTCCCGTTTTTACCCGTTGGGTACGGAACCCTAAAATCAATTGCAGACCTGTAATCTTGTTTACTCGCAAGAGACAGTAAGCTGATTATTTTTATCAGTAAGGAACGGTCGATTTTCAGTCAGAGTTGGAGATATTCGGGGATATTCGGAGACATTCGGGGCTATTCCGACGCCACCCAACGGTAATGGCGGCGTCCGCGAGATCCTGATCGCACGTAAATGACCAGATCGAGTCGAGTCTCACATCTGTCGACAGCTGCCTCAAAATATACTTGTCTTGTGATTGTTCCAATGTCCAAGTGTTTGTATTTAGGTATTTGCATAAGATTATTTTTGTTTTTGTCTGCATACTGCACTGCGTAATGTCATTTCATTATTTCTATCTTTGTTTTTTTTTAGGTTTCATTGTATGTAAATAAATAAAAAATAAATAAAATAAATAAATATCACGGGACAATTCACACCAATTGACCCAGTCCCAAAGTAAGCTCAGCAAAGCTTGTGTTATGGGTACTAGGCAACGGATAAACTTACTTATATAGAAAGATACATACTTAAATACATATTAAACACCCAAGACCCGAGAACAAACATTCGTATTTTTCATACAAATATCCGCCCCGACACGGGAATCGAACCCGGGACCTCAAGCTTCGTAGTCAGGTTCTCTAACCACTAGGCCATCTGGTCGTCTAAGTACTATGTTGTGAATTTTTAACGTAGTTTAGTTTTTTAGTTTTAAGTTTCTGTGGACCCACTGAAAATCAGCGTCGTGGCACTTCGTGCCGTGACACATGCTGAGGGGTGTCCTTTTTTTGTAGCAACTACATTCATGTTTATGGTCTGTTGTGTACTTATTTAGCTGTATTATTGTAGTTGTTCAAAAATAAATATTTTTCTATTCTATTTTATTCTAAAAGCTAAATGAAGGTATTTAAGCCAGCTTGGACAGGCTCAGAGTCACGCAACAAACTATGGTGAGAGCTATGCTCAGAATTTTGCCGAGGAACAAAATTCAATGACATAGCTCGAATAATTCAATATGGATCATTAATGGCTCCATATGTTCCTTTTGAATGTATGACTTTTTAGCTACATGGGTGCCTCGTACTTTTAGCTCGAGTGATATTTGCTGTTCCTCTTACAAGCTGTGATTTAGATGGAGCAAAGAAATTCGTGTATTTTTTGTTCCATTGCGGGCCACGCGGCTTTGGATTTATAAGTAATCAATCATTGACGGCATTGTATTGCAACTCCCATTTCTGGTAATGTCTAAATCAGGCTTTAGAACACATGAAACACCGTCAGTTGTCCGACAGTACAATATAATTCATCTATCTATACATAAAACTACTCTAGTCAAGTGGCCGAGTAGTAGATTGACAGAAAAAGCATAGTCAGAGACTAATTAGTTTTCGATAAAATAATAATAATAATCATTTATTGATGTAACTGTATCATATTACACGTTGAGGTTGAGGCCTTCTAGTAGGGAAGTAAATTACCTGTAGCAGAAGACCTCGCTCTTCCAAAAAATAGAACTTTCCTCAGATTACAGTCTGCGTATGTACAAACTTTCTGCTGTCTGAACCTATTTGTCGACTATTTACATAATGTTTCAAGTCGATGCTATTCATCGCTGAAGATTTTCGTGCTGTGGAAACGCCAGATCACCATACTATCAACTACCAGAAAATTGTATTGTCACCAAACTTTGTATGTATTTATTATTTATTTATCGTATGGCTTACAAATGACGCTTAAATCATAACTTAAATTTACACTTCCTAAGATATTCTGCTGCTTCACTCGTGAGGGTTTTGAAGTCTTCTATCATCCCTCCATATTTTGTTAGGGGGCACTCCAGCACGATATGGCGTACTGCCTGTTTCGGGTGTCCACATTTGCACGATCCACTTTCACTCCAACCCCATTTTTCCCGAAGATGGGCACAGTGGCCAACTCCTGTCCTCAAACGGTTGAGCAAGCACCAAACACGGCGTACTTAAAACCAGAGAGGCGTGCGTGCGGATCCAGCTCGAACAAGTCCGTCGGCTCAGCGGAGGCTGACCACTCCGCGAGCCAGGCGACGCTTACGTATATAAGTCCTACTCCTGTTGGTGTTGGTGCGACAGTAGTGCTGGCGGGTTACGGGTCTTCAGTCTCATGGCCATAAACGTGGCCAGGTCCACATTGATGGGCAGATCGGGTCTTTCACAGGCCTTACCTGTTTCTCGCCAGAGGTGTTGCATGCGGCGTAAATAAATAAATAATCAAACTTTGTCACCATAGTCCCATTGTAATTTCATCATCATCATCCCAGCCTGTATACATCCAACTGCAGGGCACAGGTCTCCTCTCAGATTAAGAGGGGCCGTAGTTCCCACGCGGGCCCAGAGCGGATCGGAAACTTCACACGCACCATTGAATTTCTTCTCAGGTATGTGGAGATGTTTTTCATCACCGTAAAGCTCATGGTAAATTTAAAATATGGTTTCGCACATAAATTTCGAAAAACAAAGGCGTGAGCCCGGATTCGAGCCCACGACCCTCTGCTTGAGTAACAATAGGTCAAACCACTAGGCCACCACGGATTTCCTTGTAATTTAATTTGTCATTTGTATATTGTGAAAAGAAAAATAATTAAGTACCTACATAAGTAGTTGACAACGACCTTCATCGAGATACACCTACATAAATAATGTGATCATTGTTAACACTTGGTTTACTTTAAATGTCTGTAACTTGCTGTGGCGGGCTGTGAAAAATTTTTCAATAAAGCCGGAGCAAAAAAGAACCTAAAAATATACCTACCCATTTATCCTCTTCATGAAAAGCAGTGCAGAATGAAAGAGAAGCGTTTGGTTACTTCGAAAGTTTCATCAACCCGGTGGGAATCGGGTTGTTAGTACCCTTCGCCACTGGACTTGATTGTGTTTGAATTACTGCGCCAGCTTCTCCTCCAAGCTGCGATCGGGTCTGAGGCGGGCGGCTCGGGCGGGGCGTGATTCTTTCAGGAAATATGTTTTGTTATCTAAACTCCGAGAGTCACATTAGGCGCTGAATCGCGTCACCAGCGGCGCGAGTCTCGCGAAAGCTGGAGATTTAAGTGACGAAGCTAAAATGTGCAGAGTCCAATTGCTGGATATAAAGTACAACCAATGAAGCAAGTCCGGATCAACTCTACACCTACTAAAAATTATAATAGATAGTAAAGTTCGTCATCATATTTAAGTTGTAGGTAGGTATAATAGATCAAGTAAGAGCCTTACCATTTTTACCCAACTGCGAAGAAGGAAGGGTTGTGTTTGACCCGTATGTATGTATGTATGAATGTATGTATGTCCATTCCTATGTCCTCTCATAACTACACAACGAATGAACCGATTTTGATAAATGATACGTCATTGGTTTTGTCTTAATAACGCGAGTAACACTGGATACATGAAATACTTGAAAAATCAAAATGGCGGATTTATGGCGCCAAATTGTGAGTATTCATAATTTTTTTTTTATTCAAACCTATCGAGTAGGGTATCAAAATAAAGGGATTTTAAAAGAGTTTACAAAAATATATAGGTACAAGTCATGTGTTTAAATTTAATTTGGAATAGTAAATTGGCAATTAATGCATTAAAACGACGACGTACCTACTTCCTAAGATATCTTTGAGCAATAATTTTCTCTATGAAACCCATGTGGAAAATTAAGTACCTACATATTTCAAAATTGCTTTTGAACTTTAACTAAATAGCAACGGATTCCTAATTCAATACACAATAATTTATCTGGGTCTCAGGAGGTTACACTAAAAAGCAAGATATAAAAAAAGTAATTAAAAAAACTTAAAACCCGCCTGCGGTGTAAATAAAATAATAAATTAAAAAATCAAAAACCCGCCTGCAGAAATACTGAAAAGGTGGAAACAAGATAAAATGTTCAATAACAATAAAACGAATTTAAAACACGTCGATGGCAGTCTTTCAAAATTTAATGAAATGAAATGAAATGAAAATGAAATGAAATGAAATGAAATGAAATGAAATTGAAATGAAATGAAATGAAATGAAATGAAATGAAATTTATTTATTTGCCTTAAATGTAGTATACATGGTATTCGATAATTTATCAGTCTCATACATTTAAACTTTATAAGTCATGCAAATATTGAATTTAGTTCATGCTTTTACTATGCTAAATAACAAAACAAAATAAAATAAAATTACCCTAAAATAAAAAAAAAATAAAATTATTTACACATTATCAAAGAATTCCTTCAGAGAATGCAACGATAAAATGCAGTCGGAGGCATGGGAGTCAGTGGCTGCATGGGATTTACCTAATGTCACTTCATGCATGCTTCCGACTGCATTTTATCGTTGCATTAAATTTTGAAAGACTGCCATCGACGTGTTTTAAATTCGATTTATTGTTATTGAACATTTTATCTTGTTTCCACCTTTTCAGTATTTCTGCAGGCGGGTTTATGATTTTTGGTTTTTAGTTTTTTTAATTACTTTTTTTATGGCAGTTTCTATGTTGAAATAAAAACAATAAGGCTGATTGTCACACTGATTTATAAGTGAAAATAACCTTTGATGATTTATGTTTTGCAAGTGACATGGAACCATAGGGCAGTTAAGGAATATCTGAGCAATGTCGACCACTGAGCCCTTTTGCACTACTGCAGTGCACACAAACAATACAAAATGTTCACTGCAATATTTGAAACTTTCGCGATTCTCACTTATATTTCTGGGGATTTAATCGCGAACTATTTATCCACTATCACAGCCGACACCACGGCCCCTGAAATTTGGTCAAAACGTAGAGGTAGTTTTAGTAATAAATAGTTCGTTGAGTGCCGAGAAATATTAGTTATTGGTCGTGTATATTTGAAATTGGACAGATTTTATTGTATTTCTATAACTTTGATTGTATTTTTGCTTCGTAAACCGGGGTGACTTTGAAGAGCGGTGCGACTTTAAAAAGTATTTGTCCGACCAACTCGCGCATTGTTGTTAGCATTTGCTTATCTTGTCGATGTCTTCATCGATCTTCTTTTTGTATGCATGTCAACCATTTACTTGATATGGACAATGTCGACTTTATAGCGATTACTAACCTTTCGTACGCAGCTTCGCCCGCGATAAATTAATTTTCCCGTAGGAAAAGGTATTTTCCCGCGGTAAAAAGTAGCCTGTCACTCAGTGATAACGTAGCTTTCTAACGGCAAAAGAATTTTTTAAATCGGTCTAGTAGTTTCGGAGCCTATTCAATGCAAACAAACAAACAATCAAATCTTTCTTCTTTATAATATTATAGTATAGATTATAAAATTATCAAAGTTGCCCTAATTTGACCAAAAGCATGCCGGTTTACAGTACCAAATAAACGTTTATCTATCTATCTATCTATCCGCCAATAAGGAACCTGCAAAATATTCATTCTTTTAAATCGAAATTGAAGAAGTTTATTTATGAACACCAGAAAGAACAGGAAACTTTGAGGCACGATACAAGTTGTTTTTAGTTTAACTTACATTTTTTCCCATCCTTCTTGCAAAATTTGTTTTTAAATAGTAATAATAAATACTCTTTGGATCGGAGAAAGGAGATGATTGCTTTGGTTAGGTACGTTTCATTAAGCACTGTTTGGTTAGGTTATTGTACTTATTGTAGTAATAATACTCTTTGGTTATTGGGTATGAGGTTATGATTATTTTGTTGTTGGTTTTGTGTTTTTTTAAAAAGTTCTTTCCGTTGGGATAAGGTAAAAGTTGGTTTCCATACAGCCAAGTCATTTTAGGGCCACCACAAACCGAGGTGTCTCCGTCGCCGTTGCGCGCACGCTCCGCGCTTCGGTCTGTGGAAGATTTTTTTTTTTTTTTTTAAATGTTGGTTTTAAATGTGGGTTCATTTTTATTTATTTGTTTTTTTTTCTTTTATGTTAGTGTAATATTTGTTTGTGTGGCCTTCCGTGATTTTGCTATACTGTGGCCCGGCGGAAGACCAGTGCTGGTTTATTTTTTAACCAGCGTCACGCTGAGTCGGGACCCTTTATGGCAACATCAACATGTACCTAACTATGTCTATGTTTGTACTTTTAATTTTAGTCTGTGTACGTGTTTTTGTTGGTATAAATAAATGTTTTTTTTTTCTTTCTATCTAAGTATATCTCAGACAATCTTACACAAGCACTACATCGTCTCTTACTCTAACAAAATGTCGCTCACGTGATAAAAAGGGAAAAATTGCGTTAATTATAGAAAAAACGATGTAATTACCACATTCGTCCCCCCTCTTATCGCTGGGGGAACACTTAATGTCTCTTTCGTTTTACCTGCAATAGGGCGCTGCACCCTTGCCATTTACAAGGTCTGTTTCAAAGCTGCGTCAAAATTTCCTTGATTAAAAAAAGTAAATGGTAGACTTTTTTAAATGCCGTAATAACTAATAATCAATTAAATATTAATAATCAAAAATATTCATCATGACATGTAATGTGACTTTGAGCTTTCTTACGAGGCATTGGTAGCGGGCACGTTTTAGTGCCATAAATCATCACTGGCTATACACATTGGTCAAAGACTTTTGACTTGAGACATTGTGGTATATTGGATGACAAGATAATATCTTGTCCAGTGTAAGCACGCGGCGGACACGACGTACAATTACGCGTTCTTGAATCTACATAAGCACGACGAGGTCTGTACCTACACGCGTACGCCTACATACATCGCGCGCGCACTCTTCTGGTTTCTGGCGGTTTCCGGCTATCTGCGCCTTGAGGGGTGGGGTAATTCGAATCGGTGCGGGGCGGACCGTTTCCATTCTGTACGTCAGTACTATTATATATTCTGTGGTGTAAGGCAGGCAGGCAGGGCATCAAGGCAGTGTTATAATATAATATTACAGAGCTTCCCGAACACTGCCCAGCCGAGTCTATATAATTCATCGATTGACCTCTTTCTCGAAGTTGAACCTAAATACCTAATTGGATTGTATGCCCCACGTGGCGTCCACGGACCGGAAGACAGAGTGTAGGTAGGACTCCTACAAGATGGAGCGACGACCTGGTTAAGATTGCGGGATTGCGTTGGATGCGGATGGCACGGGACAAGCACGCAACCGATCTGTTTGGCGAGTCTATAGTTGGGTCATTTTGTTGATTTATGTGAAAGTGTGGTTTATTCATTTCAATGTATAATATATTTTTATCTACACCCATATAGTAAATCCTCCATTATTCGTTTAAAAATCATAGATAACGACCAGCATTACGACATTGGATTCTATTATGAACACGGCAGTATCGTAATGGTCATTATGATTCAGAAATCTGTATCGTAATGCAGACATACCTAGGTCTCGTTAATGTAGGTCATTTCTCAATGGTTCTTAAACGTATGACAGACGATTTAATATTGGATGTAGATAAAATATTGTATGCAACTGTACGTAATTAGGCCTTAAACACTCGTGTTTTAAGGACCTCTATTACGATACAGTTGCATAAAATACTATTTTCGTTCTTGCCATATTTCTTCAGGTTTGATGACGTAACCTGATTGAAAAATCCTAATGGCAGTGCTTCATTATACTAATGCCTTAAACGCGACCGATGATTTTTTTAATATTCAATACTTGTCACAATGCAATTGGGACAATATAATTCTTTGGTTTTGTTTCTGGACTTAATTACCGATATCCTAACGAAGTTAGTTCGATTCAATGCAACGAGCCTTTCCCCGCGAGCACTAGATGGCGCTATTATCAAACTTTCCGCTGCTATGATTTTTGGGCGTATTTATTTAATATAATTAAGTAAATACGGACAAAATCTGAGCCTTGTCTCTCCTAAATATTTAATTAATTAAATAATGAGGAAAGCTAAATAAATTAAGTACATCGTTTTGTTGCGCAGTGTCTTCTCTGTGGCACGAACTGTCAAAACACATCACACAAATTACGGTTAGCGTTATCTCGAGGGGCGTGACCTAATTTTGTCTTTAAAACCCATTGCCGCCAAAAATTTGGCACATTTTGAATCTGAACACAGAGCTACTAAAAAAACAGTACATCTACCACATAATAATCCTGTGGATACTCTGCCCGTTTATTGGTAAGTTCTCTCCAAAAGCAAATATCAACATTTTACCTTGTCTAATTTTATGTGTTTATTTCTAGCTTTCTATTTACAAAATTATTCTATTACTATCTCCTGTTTCTTTACCTAGCTAACTCCAACGGTCTGCATTTATTGTAAATTATGTTTAAACTTCTTAGACCGTTAGGCAGTTTCAGTTAGTTCAAATTTAAATTTCAAAAAAAGAACAGTTTTCGTTTTCACTAAATCATTTTATTCTTTTGTATTACATTTAGCTTCATCTTTCTCTTTCTGTAAATTCCGTATGATTGCTCTGCCACACAGTTCACAAAGATTGGATTCTGTAGATCTCCTATTAACGAACCCATGTTGTTGAGGAATAAGCGATGGACTAATTACGTAATATACGTATCGTAAATATTTTTTTCAAAAAGCTTAGGTATTACGGACAGTTTTGAGATACCGCGATATTTTTTTATATTTCGCTTATCCCCACTTTTAAATATTGGAACAACGATCGAGCGTTTCCAAATTACTGGCTTTACACCGGTTTCCAGAGAAAGATTGAATAAATAGCTAATTGGTGAGGCTAACGTTGTATGACACCTTTGAAGGAAAACTGGATGGATCCCATCTGGCCCACTTCCTTTTGAAATCTGCAATGACTTTAAATAAGTTTCAACTATTTTTGCCGTATTTCTAACATGATTAACAACATTGTTGGATAAATTGTTATTATTAATACTAATACTATTGACCGTGACGAAATCATCTTTTTCAAAAACTGACTGGAAAAATTTGTTAAATAAATCGGAAATTTGCTGACCATTAGAACCTGTATCACTGTCTAAGAAGAGTTCTCTATCTATACCACTACTGTTGGTTTTTGATTTTATAAAGGACCAAAATGATTTAGAATCAAAACAAATGTTTTTTTCGGTATTCGAAATATGCGAAGTATAACAAGAATCTTCCAGTTTTTTTACTTTAGTGCGTAACTTTGAGAAGGCAATGTAGTCTGATGGTCTCTCATAAATTTTCCATTTTTTATGAATTTTATGTTTTTTCATTATAAGTTTAATTAATGAATGAATGAATAAAATTTATTTCGAAACAACAACAACAAAAAAAAACAGTTTACAAATTTTTAAATATAAAAATGTATTGAGGCAGTTGTCTCGAAAAAGGAGTCCACTCAGCATGAGTCGAGGCAGGGGGCCACGACGCTGATTTTCATGGACTGATGGATGGATTTTTTTTTTCATGGACGAGAATACCAGACAGGATATTTTTTTACACCAGAGTCAATAGTTTTAGTTGGTATAAATTTATCTATTATTTTATTCAAAATTTTATAAAAACTATCAACAGATTTTTCTACGTTATCCGATTGAAGATGATACTCCCAGTCCACCTTACTTAATTCGGCTTTAACCATGTCGTAGTCTGTTGCAAAGAAATGACGGACCGTTCAGTCAAGGGCAAAAATATGTATACACTTTAGTACCTTGTCTATTTTCGTCATATTTTAACTGCCATACATGAACTGTCACAGTGGTTAAAGTGACAAAGTACTAAAGTGTATACATATTTTTGCCCTTGACTGTACGAGGAGCAGGTTTCAAAGAATGATCAATCATCCTTAAATCAATATTTACAGAAAATACCGGGTGATGACCATCTATAGGAACAAGTGGCTCAACGGAAAATAACTTACAAAAATGATTTGATAACACAAATCTAACTGTCTATTATATTTATTAGGAATATTATTAAATTGATGCCATCCCGTAAAGCTAATAAATGCAGAAAGCTGGATTGTTAAGGAATTACAATTGGGATTATCCACAATAAAACCGCTCCTATCACAATCCGCAGGCATCCAGACAGCCTCCGGGATATTGAAATCACCTATAACAATAAATACATCATCCGGGGAATCGGTGCACATGTCAGAAATATATTCAAAAAACGAGAATTGGGAGTCCGTTTGAAATTTATTTTGGGGAAAATAACATGTAAATAGTCTTTACTTTTTAGCACCAGGACCTTGGGATAAAAGGATATCGATCCCGGTAATGTCAGCGTCGGGTAAATCTAGTACAGATGGGAAGTAGCGTTGTTCCATGACAAACTGTCGGCGCACGGCAACGAGCGTGCCGCCGCCGCGCGTCACGTCGAGTCTGTCATAGTCGCGATCCGTTCGAAAAACGTTGTAACGCGAATCGAACAGTTCCCCATCAAAAATTCCAGGTAGCAGCCAAGTTTCAGTAATGCAAATGAAGTCATAATCATATCGTATTACTTTACGTAAGAACTCCGTTGTTTTAGAACGCAATCCACGGGCGTTTTGATAATATATTGAAATAACTATTTTATGTAATATGTAAAGACCAATAAATATATATGTATAACCTTATAAGTTTCTCGTTTTTGACGGCCATGGCTGCTACATTGGCGTGGTTGTTTTTTAAAAATAAATATAAATATTCTCACAATAATACTTGGAACGAGTGAGTTTGTTATCGATATTCGAAGAACATGTAATTTATATAAGAAGTGTCTATTAAAGCATGATTTGTTTCTGCAATATTTTAAATTATTATAACCGTTAATGTGGTCGATAGTTACATACAAAACCAGTTTATTTATGAAGCCTCTAAAACGTACACTCAAAAACTCTAACACTGAAACGATAGCACTTATACAATTTTGTTTAAAGAGCCTTCAGACGTGATGTATATAATTGGCGACTTCTCGTTGCGGCGAACCATGACAGTACAGTTTCGGACCCAGCAGAACTTGTATTCTTTCCTAGTGGCTCTCTGCTTTCCTTCCTTGAGAAGGAATTTATTGTAGCCGGACAGGTGATCATTTACATTAATATTCTATTCGGGCTGTTAGTATATCCCAGGTCCACAGCCTTCAAGTTTAACATACGACAGTTTAACATAATAATAATATACGACTTACAGTATAAAATTAAAATTTGAAGCATACCGTCGTATCTAGTGATACGTACCTGGCTGTATCAACGTTTACGAAGCATAAGACTTTAAGTGACATAACGCCAGTCATGAAGGAAAACAAATTTTGAAGCATAAACCTTGATGTTGAAATACGCTAAACGAAAAACTTTGAGAAGTCCATGCATAAAGGTGTAAGTTAAAATTAGTCCTGATGCGTCTCTGTAATTTCTAAAAGTCATCAGATCAGACCTTATGCATTTAAATATTTCCTCAACGGAAAGAGATAGAAATATAAATGTCAGTGTGGTAGACAGAGAAAGAACGCATTATTACCGTAATGTGAATAAGTCAATTTGGTCGGATTTTCACATCAGACCTTATGCTTCTCGAGTCGAGATTATGAATGATCATTATGTCCTTGGAGTAAATATAAGAGGTAGTCCTCCGCTAATGCATTGTACTATGTTAGTGGTGGGGTTGAGCACGGGGCGGCGCACGGAGGTCGGCGCGGGTGCAACCGAGAATTGCGACAAGATGGCCGCCAGCCCCGCCAGCGACTGCATCATGCCCATACGCTCACCTGCAAATAAAATAATTTTTCACTTCTCATGCTCTTAAAATGTTACTTTAGTCTCTGCATATCGGGACTAAAGCTCTTTTTTGATCTCTAGGGATTAAAGTAATGTTTTTTTTAATTTACTTTGGAAACCCCTAAACTGCCAATCACGGTGTTTGTGGATGGAGGATTATTGCCATTTTCAGTGACTAGGCATAGACAATTTTAAAGCTTTCCACAGACCGCAGCGCGCTGCGGACGCTCCGAAGCGCTCCGTAGCGCCCGCTCCGTAGCGCTACGTAGTGCCCTGCACTTCGGTCTGTGGAAGCCTTTAGTGCGTGGAAATACCTAACCTCAAAATGACAACTGTATAAAAATATTTTAAAAAATAATAATTTCGTGAAACACCATGAATAATTACGAATATTAATCTATTTAATTATACTAAAGATGAATTTATTTTATTATGCATAATACTTAGTCCAATTAGCTATGAAATAATTTTCAAGTTTGAATCTGATGGCTAAATATGCAAACATTTAAAGCGTCACTCAACAACAAAAAAACCGCGGAACAAATTTAAATTGCTATTTGAATTCTGAACAGTCGTCCATTGCTCGTATTGAGCGTACGTTTTATAAAAGTAATATTGTAGATTAGTATACCTAAAATATCGTTTTTTTTCTCGCATTCAAAGTGAAAAGTAGAGTGTTTAATGCGAGACTAAACTGCCATAATGACACGCGAATTATAACCACCCTCGCTCTGCACGCGCGGGTGGCTAAATATCTTGTGTCATTATGGCTTGTTTTAGTCCCTTGTTGAACAATCTACTATTAACAATAAACTTGTTTAGGGGAGCTATGATAGGTAACCTCGAACCAGTCAGTAAATATTACTGTTTCTCTAATACATCTTCAGTCCTACCTACGTAGTTATTTGACCTAGAGACCCTTTATGTTGTACAGTTCTCGGTCAATGAAATCGTGCCAGTGGAGATGTGTCTGTTGTTTTTGTGCTATTTACATTTGTTAGTAAAATGTTATCTTATAATATTAATTATTATAATTGTGAGCCAACTTTGGGGGCGGCAGGCGTAAGCTTGCCTTTAGAATCCACAAGTTTAATGGTTACTTGACCTGAAATTTGTTTTAACAGAATCATTTTTAATTATTGTGACATTGGAAGACTATCTCCAATATTATTATTTTTTATTTTTTCCTTTTTTATGTTTTTTTGACGGTGGAAGCATTCTACACTTCCACTAAACGTAGATATAGTTAAGATGTAGGTATAGTTTTAGTTTTTTAACTAAGGGACCCAATACATCCCTGTATTATTTTTTTATATACATAATTATTTATTTTTTTACTTAATTCTATATTTGTATGGTTTTTTTTAGTTTGTAATTTTTAAGAGTTTGTAATTTATTATATTGTAATTTGAAAAGATGATTTTCTGCCAAGTTTCTTGCGGCGCATTCTTTTTGGCAATGATGATCCTTACGAAAGCGCTGGTAGTTTTAAAAAAAGTGACATATAAAAGAGCCCTTTGCGGCCTACTGGCAGAATAAACGTTTTGATTTTTTTTTTTTTTTTGGTTTAGTGAGTTTTCTTTTTATAATGCATGAAATGTATTATGTGGGTCTATAATGACTCCGATAATTTAACAAGACATAATGTATTATTCTTCATAATCAACGTTAGTTATAAAGTGATTTATTCAAAAAAGTTTTAAAAAAAACGAAAGTGAAATTGGATCAGAAAATTGAGAGAATAAGGTGGGTAACAACGGGAATAAGAGTTTCAATTAACATGAAGCAAATCCTTACCACAAACAAAACTTCAATTTCTGACTCAATTACGTGTTACAGAAAAAAATACGTTAGTATTTTTAAACATGTTGTCAGGAACGTTAACAAAATGGCAGTTCAGGCTCAGATTGAAAATGCCAGGAACTCTTCAAAGGCAATTTGGAAAATCGTGAACAAACACCTAAACAATAGTCGTGTAAAATCAAAAAATAACTTTATCCTTAAATTAGACCTTCATGAAGATTCTGAAATAGTTAATAGCCCTAAAAAGGTTTGTGCTATTTTTATGGCAAAATTTAGGCACGGTGCTGGGGCCTTTAATAATTTTTCAAACAAAACCCTTACACTTTTACAGACAAATACAACCAGAGTTCAAAAAGATACGACGTTTAAATCGGTGAATCCGGTGGAGGTTTGCTTTCTAATAAATAAACTCAATACAAAGTCATCTAGTGGATATGATGGTATACCCATTGCAGTCTTAAAAGATAACAAAGACTTACTCGCCGAGCCGCTAGCCTGCTTTTTCAATGAATGTTTCGACACTGGCATATTCCCTGATCAATTCAAAATAGCAAAAGTTCTCCCAGTTCACAAAAAACCGGCCAAGTGCGAGTCGGACTCGCGCACGAAGGGTTCCGTACAATTATCTATAAAAATTACGTTTGTTGTATGGGAGCCCCCTTACATATTTTTTTTATTATAATTTATTGATTTATTTTTAAAGTCAATATATAATTTAAAGTCAATATATAATTAAATATTCTGTGAATATTTCAAGTGTCTACCTGTTGCCGTTATCAATATCGAGCAAAAACGAGCAAAAAAAATCATGTTTGTTGTATGGGAGCCCCCTTAGATATTTATTTAATTCCATTTTTTAGTATTTTTTGTTATAGCGGCGACCGAAATACATCATCTGTGAGAATTTCAACTCTCTAGCTATCACGGTTCCCGAGATACAGCCTGGTGACAGACGGACGGACAGACGGACGGACGGACAGCGGAGCCTTAGTAATAGGGTTTCCGTTTTTACCGTTTGGGTACGGAACCCTAAAATAAAAGATGCAAATTTGACCCTTCAAATCATAGACCTTTCTTTATACTGCCAACGCTATATAAACTACTAGAACGCCTAATGAAGACTTATGAAGCACCTCCATCTTAACGACGTTTTAAACATGAGGCAGTATGGGTATCAAAAGAGTAAAGGTACAAATATTAAGCTATCACTAAATTGATTATGGATGTTGTAGGGCAAATGAACGTGAGAAAAAAAGTTGCTGGCTTGTTCCTTGACCTGAGTTCAACCTTTGATATGGTTGATCACAAATATGTTGCTTGACAAGCTGGAACACTACGGGATCAGAGGCAAGATGTTGGCACTTTTTCGTTCTTATTTGACAAACAGGAAACAATTTGAAGAAATAAAATGGATACAGGATAGCAAGGAAGCGCTGTACAACTATGGTCAAAGTAAAGAGAGGTGTTCCTCAGGGTTCCACATTGGGTCCGTTTTTTTCATCATCGTTAACAATGATTTAATTAACTACGTAAATAACTCTCTTCTTAACACTCAACTGGTACTCTTTGCCGATGACATGATGTATCTGCAAGTAACATCACTCAATTAAATGAAAGAGTCAACGATGCCCTAATAGTTTTCAATACATGGTTTGATTCAAATGAATTTAAACTGAACTGTAAAAAAAACTAAAGTCTTGCTTTTTAAAACCACAGCAAATAAAAAAAATGTTCTGCTGATCAATACAATGGCTGAAACAATCCATCAAGCGGATTCGGTTAAATTTCTTGGAGTTTATATCGACACGTGGTTGACCTAGAAGGATAAAGTGTCAGCTATTGTTAAGTTTGTCAGCTCTACCTGCTACGCACTTAGAAGCCTTAGGGATAGGGTAAAACTATCCCAGTTTAAAATGGTGTATTTTGCTCTCTGGTTGAATCCAGGATTTGATACAATTGATAAAATTTTGGGGAAATAGTTATGAATATAAATATTCAAGCGGCTTTTGTTGCTCAGAAGAGGGCTATTAGAGACTTCTTCTTGAAGTTTGACATTCTAACTGTTCCCAGTTTATAACGTCACTGATTTATTTAAACATAATGTCGGATTTGGAAACACCTGAGGAGAAAAAAAAGGCGCTTGGAATCTAGAAGGAAAGACCTGCCAGTATCTATCATTAATTACAAGGCTAAGGGTGGTGAAGCATTCAGCTGGTTATCAGGAAATTTTTCTTTTTAATAAACTGCCAGTTGAAACGAAGATGCTTTCAAGTAGTGGGATGTTTAAAAATAAACTTAAGCTCTTTTTGTTGAAGAGATGTTTTTATTTCTCTTGAATAATTTATTAATGGCATATAAATAAATGCTGCGCCTGTATTATTGATGTAATTAGTATAGGACAATTTTTGTGACTTCAATGTAATTTGTTAGCAATACGTAGTTATAAAATGTAAACCAAATATATTAACATGGTGTGAAATTTTAATTTAATTAAATTTCAGTTGCTTTGATTTAATTTAATTTGATTTAATTTTATTTGATTTGATTTTATGTAATTGAATTTAATCTCATTTGGTTGAATTTTATTTAATTTTATATTTTTATGAAATTATAAATTAATATTTAAAGCACATGTATTTTCAAACGCAATGTATATTGCTTTTTAAATAAAATAAGGATGAACTATTTCTGAAACATTTTTTTTCGGAATTGTTATAAAATCAAACCTAACCTCTATAAGATGATCTATAAGATGACATTTAAAAAAGTCCTGCAAAAAATACCGTTTCAGAAAATCCCGTATGACTAACGGTGATTATGACGCATGATGCATTATGACTTATTAAATTATACGAAACAA
Organism: Archips xylosteana; assembly: GCA_947563465.1. NCBI lineage: Eukaryota > Metazoa > Arthropoda > Insecta > Lepidoptera > Tortricidae > Archips > Archips xylosteana. Next base: position 19,941,457 of record OX387360.1, read on the forward strand.
AGGGACCCCGTATTATACATTTATAATATATACCTAATGATAAAAATGTAATCCGTTTTTAGAAAAAAAAATACTTAGTGCCAAGTTTCTTACGGCGCATTCATCTTGGCAATCATATTCTTTCCGAGAAAGCTCGTAGACTAAAAAAAAGACATCTAAAATAGCCCTTAACCGTTTATCTCATGTCTAGTACCCAAAGCACGAGCTTTGGTTATATTGAGACTAAGTAAATTAGTGTCAATTATCTCATGATATTTTAACCCTACCATCTCCTGAGACATACCATGATGATGATGATGATCTCCTGAAACCGGAATAATTAAAGTCTATTTGTTGTCATTACAAAAACCTTAATTTCCTCTCCTTTCCAGCACTATTTCACAAAACTTCTTTGATTTTTATTGTCTCGGTTATTTCATTTTTCGTTATAGTCCGCGCAGGGTTGTACACTTGGCAAGTGAGATACTAATTATGTTCAAGAAATTTTGTTATTATTATTTGCTTTTACAATTTACAAATTATTTATTTACGCATGTAGTCTTATGTATGTAGCTATTAGTGTGCAGTTTATTTATTTATTTATATATCTATACAGCGATCCTGGTGTCACCAACGGTACTGGCTGAAAATCAGCGCTGGGGTGTTTTAAACGCCTCAGCATTATGCTAAGCCAGTGTCTGATTTGCAACCGCAATGACACATTCTATCTTTAGCTTTAGTTTTTGCCTTTTGTTTTCTAAAATATTGAAGATTATTGTGTCTTGTGATGTTGTAAATAAATGTATTTTCTTTCTTTCTTTCTTTAATTTTAAAAATCTGCTGCAGCTGTCTACTTAACTGCTGCTAAACTGATATAAAGTATATCGCACTCGATAAGTTTATAATTTTGTAATATCACCAAAAGTTTGTTCATATTGGACTTAACCTTGTATACTTATATATAGGACATACGAAGCTAGGGACATAAAATAGGATAGAAATGCTTTGATTGCACTTACCGATACACGCCCGTGGTCCGGAGCCAAATGGAAGAAAAGCAAATTTATGCTTCGGTTCATTGCTCTCTGGGCTGAACCGATCAGGTCTGAACTCTTCTGGACTGTCCCAGTACTTTGGGTCGTTGTGTAGCGCTTGCGTCGAGATCACAACTCGTGTGTCCTCGTCCACCGTCAATCCTAAGTCCGAAAACGTATACTTGTGTCGACACGTTCGTATCTGTCTCCCAACTGGAGGCAGGACCCTCATTCCTTCCTTAAAAGCCCATTCTAAATAATTCATCTCTTTGATCGCATCATAGCTCAACTTGTTATTGTGTTTTGCGAGCACTTGGTCAATCTCTTCTTGTATTTTCTTTTGCACTTCTGGGTTATAAGCGATCTCGTGTAGCGCATAGCTGGAAGACGAGGAAGATGTTTCAAAGCCAGCAGCGAAGAACAAAAACACCTGAGCTGCGATAAGCTCGTCGTCCATCTCCAACGCAACGCGATCCGGCGTCCCATCTGGTTTCATCTTTTCCATCGATTCGCACTCCATTTTCCCTTTCGCCTTTATCTCCAGCATTAGATCAATAAAATCATGTCTGCCTGATGGTTTATAATTCCTCTGTTTCAAAATTTTGTTGATCAAATCACAAAAGTCTTTTTCAACTTTGCCCAGAATTTTTGCATGCCTGAAGGTATACGGAAAGAAAGACTTCAGCATAACGGTTATAATTCGTTTGGCGTCTACTTGAAAAATTCTGGCTCCAAGTTTTCGGAAATTAGAATTTTCGTCTTGGAGTGCATCACCATCTATTCCAAAGCCACAAGTGCTGATGATGTCTATTGTGTACCGTGCCATGAGGTCCCGCGCATCGACGGGCTTCGCGCCTGCGCTGACGGCGCGCGTGCGCTCTTGCAGCTGCTCGGCGCGCTCCACAATTTGCGGAAACATCGCCTTCAGTTTTCCACTCGAGAACGCCGGCGTCGTACTTATCCGCAGAAGCCGCCATATGTCACCTTCAACCATCAATAAGTTTTTCCTTAGAGTTTCAATATTATGAAAGTCTTTACCAGCCTCATCAAATCCTCTGGAGTAAAAATGGTGAAAATCTGTGGTCCAAATACGCTTGATAATATCTGGATCTCGCACCAGCAGCTCAGGATTCTTAGATCGAAACAAACCGACCACTTTCTCTTCAGGATACTTCCAATATAATTCTTCTACGAGTTGCGATATAGTTTTCTGTGCCAAAAAGCTGGGAGCCATGTTGCCAAAAACAGGTACAGGTTTTTCATATTTCACTCCTTTCTTCTCCCAGTATTTGAAAGTCCTTGTAGTGTAGAAATAAAGCGCCACAAGGACACATCCGAAAATTATTAAGAAATTGATCATGTTGCTTGCTTGCGGCGCAAACTGTGTCCACAGTATGTTGATAGTGGAGCGGTCGTCGGTATATATTACTACTTTCGTCATCGCGCAGATTCGCAGTTTCGCGGTTTGACGCGTTCAATGTCCAAATGTCATCTTTTTAACTAAAACTCAGCTAGTAACCGTTGGCCTTTTGAGTCACTAACCAGTTATTTCGGCTTTCAAATAGATTTTGAGGAAAAACAAACTTGTAATCCTTACGCAAAATTATGATGTTTTTGGTTTTAAAGAACCACAACTTAAAACTCTATCATCACTCCTTAGTAAAATAGTTTACTATTCAAACTTTTATATATAAAATAATGCTGATTACGCGTAAAAAGCATGATGTAAAATTAATAGCATTGACTAATTACTTAATTGAATTATTTAAATAAACTGAAGAAATAAATACTGAATTAATTGGTTTGTATTTGCGTCACGCCAGTGTTATATCAATTAAAGCTATTCAAATTTCCAATTCATTTTAATATCTAGACACGCGGCAGCGTGTCAAGCCAAGTTCAAGCAAAAGGAACTGGCGAAGCAGCGCCGTGTGTAATATTACACGAACCATTTGGAGCCACTTTTGACACCTTCATAACACAAAATCTATTTAACACAAACACACCAAATTTGGTGTAACAAAAAACAAGTTTGGTTTAAGTATGAACGTCTCAAATTTTATCAGGCTAATTTTAACTATTGAGTTTATATGTATCTATGAGCATCCAGTCTTAGCAGACCCCTGCTCCTAAGCAAAATGTGCGCAGTGTGGGATCATTGTAGATTGGTTACTTATATAGACAGACAGACAAAAAAAATATGTTTTTCGCAATTTTTTCTTTATCTGTGCTATAAGACCTTGCTTCGTACTAAATTTCAAGGTTCTGACTTCATGGGAAGTAGCCTGTAGGTTTTGATTCCCTTGCGGGTGTCGAAAATGTGCATTGTTTACTGATACAGACAGACAGACAAAAAATTTATGCTTTTCGCAATTTTTCCTTTATCTGTGCTATAAGACCTTGCTTCGTACCAAATTTCAAGATTCTGAGTTCACGGGAAGTACCCTTTAGGTTTTGATTCCCTCGCGAGTTTCGAAAATATGCGGAAATTTGCGTCATAAACGGCTGTATCTTTTGATTGCGTTGGCTTAGAAGTTTGATTTTTTCACAGCTCCAAGGGACAGTAGACTTGAGTATTTGATATAAATTTCAGCTTGATACCTCCACGCGTTCCTGAGAAAAAGGGTCTTGACAGACAGATGGACGGACGGACATCAAAGTGTTCCTATAAGGGTTCCGTTTTTTCCTTTTGAGGTACGGAACCCTAAAAATGAAAACAGTCAACTTTCAAGATTAGATTAGACCTATACAGGGTTATTTGTAATTCACTGACATCCTCTTAACCCTGAACTCCTATCACTTAAACAAATGTTTTTTGTTTTGTATTTTTAAAATGGAGCACATTTTTTCCATACAAATAAATAATAATAAATAAATACTTCTAACAAAACTTCGTACTCTATGATTTTTACGATAATATGATTTTGTACACATTCTAATTTGACGGCGGGGCCGCTCGCTTTGTATTGTAGGAGTTTAGGGTTAAAAGGATGCTAGTGAATTACAAATAACCCTGTATTATGGTATTAAGCAAACTGAGTCGTGTAGGCCTATTTTTTAAAAAAGTGTGATACTTCCATTGCCAAGTCTTTATAATATTGGACGCATGTTTACTTGTACACCAATATGGTCATTTGCTTAGACAAGCCAAATAAATGTTTAAAAACTCTATACAGTGAGTCACGACTCAGTTGTTACGACTGTACACTTATGGCCCGGCCACAACCTCGCGCGAGCGGCGGCGCGGCGAGCGTTTTAAAGGTGCTGATATACTTGAGCATTCACTTGTAATGAGCATTCTAGCGAATGTTACATTACAGGTAAAAGCTCACAAAATAAAAGAAGCGTTTTAGCGAGCATCCTAGCGAGCATTCTAAAAACAGCGAATGCTCGCTGTTCTGTTACAAGTGAACGCTCAAGTGTATCAGCACCTTTATCAGTTCATTGCTACTCGTATGCCGCCAGGTAACCACTTGATCAGGCCTCCTGCATGCCATGTACTTACGCGCGATATTTACCTACCGCGGGGACGAACGGCTAACAGATCTCCTGCGATCGAAATTTCAGAAGGTTGTCACAAGCGCGCACTGACGCACGTTCATTCGTGTTCCACGGAAAAAATATGCCGCCTGGCCTTTTATAAGTGAATGGTGAAATGGGGGGTAAATTTGGAATTTGGAGTTCGTATCATGCTGTCCCTCTTACTTTTCTATAAAAAAAGCTATAAGCGTGAGCGGGATGGCACGATGCAAAGTTTGAAAGTCGAACTTCGTGTCTAGTATAAGGCTAGCTAGGCTAGGTACTGTGAGCGTAGCAATGGGTTCTGCGCATTACAATAAATATCCTTTTTTTGTTTGGATTCCAGAGCTAAAATGGAAAAAACGGAACCCTTATAGTTTCGCCATGACTGTCTGTCTCTTTGTTCGTCAGCGGCATAGCATAGGAAATATTAGTGTTAGAAATTTTTCATGGATATTAGCAATTATCCCGACAAAGTGGTAAAACAACATGTAGAAAAAAAAATATTTTTATCCAAACTGCTAGCCCTGTCACTGTCGGCACGCATAAAAATTATTAAGCGGTAGGTATTCAAGATTTTGTACGGGATGCAGTATCTGTTACGAAGTAGCTATTAAGTAATCTGTGACTTGACTGTGCGGCGAGCGTGTCAGCCGCGCATAGAACTGAGAAAACGCTCGCCGCTGCCGCCGGTCGCGCGAAGTCGTGGCCGGGCCGTTATGTTATAACCCTTTAGAACAGCTCTTCTGTTCTCCTCGTAACCTCAAATTTAGTCGAAAGTTCGGGTTCGTGAGCATATATTTTGGTCACACGAGCGACACATACTAAATCAGTCCGTAGAAGGGTTCACCGTCGACGGTAACGTCTTGGAGGACATCATCATCTGATGATGACTAATGTCCAATACGTTTTAGATCTAGAGCGGCGACGAGGTACCGAAACACAGTGTTGATTGATAGCCCTCTTCTAAACTTATAACAGACGATCCACGATCTGATACAATGCTAGTATACTCTGACATAATAATTAACTGACTTCATAATAATATATTAATAACTAGCTTTTGCCCGCGGCTTCGCTCGCGTATACCATAAGTATTCCAAAGAACCAAGATATCAAGCAAGCAAGCATACAGGCAAGCAAGAAAGCATGCAAGCATTCAAGCAAGCATGTAAGCAAGCGTGCAAGTAAGCGTGCAAGCAAGCACGACTAAACTTCAGGTCCTTTACAGTATTTCTTTGTATACAATGTTTTTCACTAATTCGGAAGCGGGCACTAAAAATCTGAATAACCAGAAAGAATACAACTAACGGTCTATACGTGCATATGATATTTAAAGAAACTTCCTGTAACTCCTAACCGTTAAGGAGTTTAACCTTCCATCATCAGCTCACCTGGATAACCTGAAAGAATACAACTATCGATCTACACGTACCTATAATATTTGAAAAAATATCCTCAAATCCTAACCGTTAAGGAGTTTTACCTTCCATCATCAGCTCATCAACATGAGATGATGTCTACCAGACGCAAACACTTAAATAGCTTGAGAAAATATATGAATAACGTAATGCGTGCCTACAAAATTTGAGGGTTGCCCTCGATTTCCCTGAGATCCCGTCATCAGATCCTGATTTGGTGACAATGGGATCATCTCAGGAGTATATTGTATTCCTACGAATAAAAAAATATTTTTTATAATCGGTCCACAATTGACCGAGAAATCGAATACATGTGGAATGCATAATCTCCTCCTTTTTTGAAGTCGGTTAAAGAGCCCTTTGCGGCCTACTTACAGTATAAACTTATGAATATTGAAATTTTAGCTTTCTACGACCAGTAAAACGCAAAATCCCATTTTTCCCGTTCCCGTAAGAATTTCGGGAAATGCTTTCTTAATGCTCCCCTACACTCCCCAAGGAACCCACTTACCAAATTTCAGCTATCTATGACCAGTAAAACGAAAAATCCCGTTTTTCCCGTTCCCGTGGGAACTTTGGAAAGTCCTCTCTCAATGCTCCTCTTTACTCCCCAAGCAACCTACATGCCGAATTTCAGCTTTCTACGACCAGTAAAACGAAAAATCCCGTTTCTTCCCGTTCCCGTGGGAATTTTGGTAAGCCCTCTCTCAATCCTCCTCTATACTCCCCAAGCAACCTACATACCGAATTTAAACTTTTAAACCAGTAAAACGAAAAATCCCGTTTTTTCCTTATCCCATGGGAATTTCCGAAAATCCTTAACACTGTTTTTTACTATTATAATTATCTACTTCTATGCCAAATTTGAAGAGTCTAATAATTATAGTTCATAGGATCCCGTTGAACTGAATATATAAATCCCGTTTTTTCTTTATCCCGTGGGAATTTTGAAAAATCCTGAAATTAATGTTTTAACAAATGTAATACCTACTTGTTTATCAAATTTGAAGAGTCTAGTTATTATAGTTACTGAGATAGGGTCACTCGGAATCGAATATATAAATCCCGTTTTTTTCCGTTCCCGTGGGAATTCCCAAAAATCCTTCCTTAATGGATGCCTACATTGTATAAGGTATCTATGTGCAAAATTTCAAGTCTCTAGGTCCAGTGGTTTGGGCTGTGCGTTGATATATCAACAGTCATTTAGACATTTCAACCCCATCGCACCCCATCCAGGGAGATGGTATTTTACGTCCGCCACGTCGGATTTTAAAACCGTTGTTGTTTTCGTAACCAGCGACCCGATAAACCATAGAAACAATACCCATGTTGATTTTCAGACTTTGTCACCTCATTTCCCCCTTTTAGGGGTTGAATTCCCAAAAAACCTGAAACACGTGTTTAATCATTTATCGTTAGGAGTACTTCTGTGAAGTTTCGAATAAAATAGTCGAACTAATCTTGTTTCCCCATACAAACTTCGGACCCCCGTTTCACCCCCTTAGGGAGTGAATTTTGAAAATTCCTTTCTTAGTGCACCCCTAGACCTTATAAGGAACCTACGTGCCAAATTTGGAATCTCTAGGCCCAGCGGTTTGGGCTGTGCGTTGATATGTCAGTCAGTCAGTTTCTTCTTTTATATATATAGATAATTTGCAATAAGTAATAATTAAATGCCTTTTTATGCATATGGGTTAATAAAATAAATAAAATAAAATAAATAAATATCACGGGACAATTCACACCAATTGACCTTGTCCCAAAGTAAGCTAAGCATAGCTTGTGTTATGGGTACAGTCAAGGGCAAAAATATGTATACACTTTAGTACCTTGTCTATTTTCGTCATATTTGAACTGCCATATATGAACTGTCACAGTGGTTAAAGTGACAAGGTACTAAAGTGTATACATATTTTTGCCCTTGACTGTACAAGGCAACGGATAAACATACTTATATAGATACATACATATTTAAATACATATTAAACACCCAAGACCCGAGAACAAATATTCGTATTATTCATCGAAACTATCGAAGAAATCGAAGCCGGGACTTCAGCCTTCGTAGTCAGGTTCTCTACCTACTAGGCCATCTGGTCGTCTAACCCATATTGTTAATACTAAATAATAATAATTCAATATTGCACGCCTAGATAGGGTAGAACATAAGAACATCCTGTACCACTAAGATCTATTGTATTTACTATGTTCTGGCAATAAACGTATTTGTATTTGATCTGGTGAACTTCTTTTCAACAGTTCGATCATACATTATGAACAGGACGACCTAGACGTGTTCCTCAATGACTAAACGGAAATCGCTCAAAATTGCGACGAATGGAGAAAACGGGAAAAGGCCTTTGTGCAGTAGGACACTTGTCCAAGCTGATTTATAAGAACTAAGCTAAAGTTCAGAGCGTATGAGACCCAATTAGCCTCCTAAAATAACGATATTAAAATGTTGAAAAATAATAACGTCAACACACCTATGAGGTGTGTACATTTTAAATTAGCTACGCATACGTCTTCCAATTTGGAATGTACCTATGTACACACATGATGTAAAAATCGATATGCTTCATGCTATATTACGGCACTTCATGAGACAGTTGTTCTTAGTTTTAATTTGAATTTGTTTGGTTTTCTTTTTTAGGGTTCCGTAGTCAACTAGGAACCCTTATAGTTTCGCCATGTCTGTCCGTCTGTCCGTCTGTCTGTCTGTCCGCGGCTAAGCTCAGAGACTGTTAGTATATTAGTCACGCTGACAAAGTGGTTAAATAAAAAAAACTAAAAAAATTTTTTTTAGTGTACTTCCCATAGATGTAAAGTGGGGGTGATTTTTTTTCTCGCTAACCCTATAGTGTGGGGTATCGTTGGATAGGTCTTTTAAAACCATTGGGGGGTTGCTTACATGATTTTTGTATTCAGTGATTTGTTTGCGAAATATTCAACTATAAAGTGAAAATTTTCATTAAAATCGACCGTCCCCCCCCCCCTCTAAAATCTAAACTTTTGGGTGGAAAAATTTAAAAAAATTCAAAATGGTAGTAAATATATTAAATTTACAAGGAAAATTATAGCGGCTAAGATTGCTTGGGAATTATTTGTAGTTTAAGAGTAAATAGTAGCCTAAGGTATTAAACATACCGAACCTTTACCGAACTATAGATTTTTTTTTTTGTTTTTTGTGGAGTGCCTTTAGCCATCCATCTTCAGACCCTGGTTACCATCTGGGATCAAAGTACTCGTCAAGACGAATCATTTAGTACAAACTCGATGGGGTAATTCGCTATTTCATTAATTCAGTATGGCCAAAGGCACTCCACAATAAAACGACACAACCCCATCGAGTTTGGACTCGTTTGATTCGTCTTGACGAGTACTTTGATCCCAGATGGTAACCAGAGTCTGATGATGGAGCTGGAAGATGGCTAAAGGCACTCAAAAAAAAAAGAAAAAAAAAAAAGCTATGAACACTTTTCGATAGGCAAGTTATCATAGGCGTATTTCTTTATAAATTATATTTGATAAAAAATATGTCTTATCGAGTTAACAGATCGGTGAAGGTCGATCTTCAACGGCTCTTAGACCATGACTGCTGGAGTTACTTAATGAGATAACATGTTTAGAAAAATGAATGTGAGATTTTGATGCTGACGGTATACATTCTAACTCATGGATATAAGTCGAAATAGTAATATTAGGCGCTGCCCTGGATTAGTACAGCTTCACTAATCACGACGCGCACACTATGATCACCATAGCCATTTTATGCGCCATCCTGGGAGCACTGTACCTCTACTTCACGAGAACGTTCAAGTACTGGGCAAAGAAAGGAGTAAAACATGAAACCCCATTGCCTCTCTTCGGAAACTGGGCAGCCATAATCTTAGCTACGAAATCAGAAGTAGATTTCTTAAACGATTTATATTGGAAATACCCCGACGAGAGAGCAGTCGGTCACTACCGATCCTCGAGCCCCTGTCTACTGCCTAGAGACCCAGATATTATTAAGCGTATCTTAACGACGGACTTTCAGTATTTTTACGCTAGAGGGATTGTTGAGCTGTCTTATGATCCTGAGAATATCGAACTCATTAGAAAGCATTTAGCGGTCGTTGAAGGTGATTTATGGCGGATTCTGCGACAGAGTTCAACGCCAGCGTTCATGAGCGGGAAACTGAAGGCGATGTTTCCGCTGATTGTCGAGCGTGCTGTCAGCGCAGGCGCGAAACCCGTCGATGCGCGAGATCTCATGGCAAGGTACACCATGCACTTCATCGCCGCCTGCGGCTTTGGTTTGGACGGCACTGCTCTCAAAGACGAACACTCTGCTTTCCAAAAATTTGATAAGAGATTAATAAAGTCGACCTCAAACTAATCATAATCGAAATGCTGAAAACTTTCTTCCTCATTCATCGAAATTATGTTAGAGCTCAGGAATAAAGGAAAAATCCAGTGTGATTCAATGTAAAAGATGAAGTCAGACGGAACGCCGGAGAAAATCTCCATCGAAATTGACGATAACGTCATCGCAGCGCAGGTGTTCATATTCTTCTTCGCTGGTTATGAGACTTCTTCTTCTTCCCTAGCTACACTTTACATGAATTAGCGTACAATCCAGAAAAACAAAAGAAAATCATGCCGAAATTGATCAAGTGCTCGCAAAACACGACAACAACCTGAGCTATGATGCTATCAAAGAGATGCAATATTTGGAATGGGCTTATATGGAAGGAATCAGGATTCTGCCTCCGATCGGGAATTTGTTACGAACATGCCGTCAGAACTACACGTTTGAGGAGTTGGGATTGTCAGAGGACGCGAACACGTGCGTGATGGTCCCGTCGCACTCCCTGCATCACGACCCCAAGTACTGGGACCACCCGGAGGAGTTCCGCCCCGAGCGGTTCAGCCCGGAGTTTAGTGAACCTAATCATAAATACGCGTATCTTCCTTTCGGCTACGGTCCACGGGCATGTATCGGTGAGTTTTGTGAAAACTAGGGGTATTATGTAAATTTATTTTCAGGCCAAACTTTAACACGTTCACAGACAGGACAATGTTAAAAAATTTACTTGTATTACTTTAGATGTATGCAATTTAATAACAATGACGATCTGTTTGAAAAAGATTGCCAGATTCTTCTCAACAGGGTTTTTCCGAACCGGTAGTAAATTCTTCGACGTTCATAAGAGCATCAATTGATGCCTAAATTTAATAAAAAATTTTGACTTTAACTTTGAATACGTTGAGGGAAGTAAATTATAATCCTCGTAATATTGCTCTGCGGCTGTAGACGGTGGATCGAATTACACCAAAAGTGGAACTACGTCCACAGCCGGTTATTTCTCGTAGCATACCAAGGATGATATAGACTGGATTGGCAGTCGCCATAGTACGCATCGGCCGCAGTTTTTGTAGTTCGATTATTAAATCTAGATGGCGCTGAAATATAGCCAGAGGCTTTGAAGGCAAAACAATAAGACTACAGATGTTTCATATTACTACAAATGTATTATTTTTCAAAAATATTGCACACATTTGCAGTGATATGAAATATTTGTAGTCTTATTGTTTTGCCTTCAAAGCTTCTGGCTATATTTCAGCGCCATCTAGATTTAATAATCGAACTACAAAAACCGCGGCCGATGCGTACTATGGCGACTGCCAATCCAGTCAATATCATCCTTGTAGCATACGTATGAAACACGTGACTCTGAATTGCAAACAGCTAGTGTCACAGCAAACACTCCTTCTCTTGCACACAAGTTTGTTTCCGTTACACATACAAAAATACCTCGTAATGTTACACTAACGTCAGTAGCCGGACAATAATTTAGATGGTCTTCGTCTATGGCCGCTACTGTTGCAACTTAAAAAAACCGGCCAATAGCATGTTAGACACGCCCAGGATAGCGTCCTGCAGCAGTTACAAACAAAATCTTGCAAATCTTATTAATTTTAGTATTAATTATACTGTCCGTATTAAACAAGCAATATTTTATAGGCCAGGCAGGCATACTCTTAAACTACATATTCATATAGAAAAGATATTATTGAGAATATTATATATTCTTAATATATAATATTCTCAATAATTGTTAATTTATGATATTTCCTCCCATCCTGATTTTTTCCAAAATTTTTATACCACCAGTTTAGCTTTTAGAAGGGAGGGAGGGAGGACGCTCGATTTTAACAAAAAAATCACTTTAAAGTTGAATATTTCGCAAACGAATCACTGTATCGAAAAATCATTTTCACAACCCCGTAATGGTTTTAAAAGACCTATCCAACGATACTCACACTATAAAGTAAAAAACAATCACCCCCACTTTACGTCTATAGGAGGTACCAACCCTAAAAAAAAATTTTTTACGTTTTATTTTATCACTGTCGGGGTTATTGCTATATTAAATCCATGCAAAATTACAGCTTTCTAGCATTAATAGCCACTGCGCTAAGCCGCAGACAGACAGACAGACAGACGGACTGACAGACATGACGAAACTATAAGAATTCCGTTTTGCCATTTTCCTCCGGAACCCTAAGAACGGAACAATAATTATGACAATTTGTCCCTACATGGTGATGACGTTATAATATAGAACAAATTGTGTGCCATAGTACAAATTATGGAAAGTGGTCTTGTGTCCGTAAACGTGCTACGATTTCGAGCTTTCAAGTATGGATTAGTTTTTTTTTTAGTTTTCATTTTTAAATGGCACATGATTAGAAAGCCCGTAAATCAAAGAAGTAAAATGCTGTTACTTGTTTTTGTAGACACTCAAAGTTACAAAATAACCTGAGATCACGTCAAAAAAAGTTTAATCAGTCTAGCAGTAGGTAGTAGGCAGTTATTTGAACTTATTTTAAGAACCAAGGTATTGCAAAGAAAAACAGTAAAAAATAATTCAATACAGGCTATACACGATGTTAATAGTACATTGTGCATCAAGGGCCGTAAGTAGGGGATTACTAACGAGAGCCTATTAGAAGCCCGACGCCGGAGGCGGAGGGCTTTTAATGACTCGAGTTTGTAATCCCCTTACTGCCCGTGATACACACAATGATTTTTATCACACTGCGAGGAAAAAAAATCCAAAAATGAAATTATTTTGTCTCTAAACACTTAAATTAAACAAATAATGGCTACCCGCCAATACAGATTGTCACTTTTTCAAGTCATCTACCACAGATAAAGTAAACTGTATTTAGAATTCGAATGGCCATACGGCCACATTCTGCCAACATGTTAAAAAAATACTTACTAAAATTATTGCAAAACTATTTGATATAAATTTAAAATATAAAATAACGAAGTTTCATGAAGCGTAGACAAGTTTTGTGTAGTAAAATTGGGTTATAGCTAAGTTTTAAACATATAAATAAAACGTTGGCTGACTTGAAACCTCCTTAGTCTGTTTGCAAATTTTAAAACTAAAGTTAGAACTCCCATGGGAAGAAAAACTGTACGTAAATCCATAACTCCCTTAAGAACAAATTAGGCCTTTGACATTTAGTATACAGGCATGGAATAACACCATTGACGAGCAAGTGTGATGAAAATAAAAAAAAACTGGCAACAGTGATTTTAAAAGAAAGCCAATGTCTCAAAAACCGTGAAACTATGCTAGTAAAATGTAGTCAAAAATGATCAGAATGACCGTTACTATCATCCCTTAAAACCTCTACACCCGACTGCCAAACACCTTGTATACGTTCACTGATATTGTACAATGTACATGGTGAAACTTTCAGTTGATATTCAATAAAATTAAATTAATTAAATTTTCCCATCAAATAAATCATCATTTTTTATGTTAGAGGGGCCAGACAAACGAACTAGTGGGTCACCTGATGTTAAATGATCACCACTGTCCATAGACACCCGCAGCACTTTACGAGATGCCAGTGCGTTGTCGGCCCTAAAAGAGAGAGTAAAAAGGAAAGGGAATAGAGGAGAGGGAGAGGTATTGGGCCCCCAGCGCTCTCACTGACCGTACGAAACGCAGCAGTACTGCTGCTTCACGCCGGTGTTCTGTGAGAGGGTGGTACTGCCCCGGACGAGCCGGCCCATTCGTGATGGAGCGGCTAGCTACAACATGGCTCTATCACTACAAAAATTATTGTTTTTTACAAATTTCTTATGACGTCTGCTATTGTTGTCTATTTTCTTTATATGTTATCGATTAAAAATCGATTTTATTAACAAGCAACTATAGCTCCTATCAAAATGATAAAGCAAAAACTTATTTTTAACATTATGTACGCCATTTTGTGCGTTATGTGGGCGCTTGCAAGGGCCAGTCGCTCAGAGCCTCGTCGGCGAGCATTGTTGTTCCTCTGCTACTTCTGGATGCCTGTTGCGTGATTGCTCGGAATCTTGTTGGCGAGCGTTGGTTGTTTGATTGGCAAGTGGAAGTAGTGGGAGGAGGATTTGCGAACTGTAGACACCAGGCAGATAATAGATACATGCTAATGGTGCACAGTGCGGTGAGTATGGCTTGCTTTGAGACTGCGTCATCGTCTTGTGTGTCTAAAGGTTGCAATTTTGTCCAATGTCGTGGGTCACCAATTTGGGGGGTAGTTACAATAGAGAGATCTCTCTCCAGGCAGATGTTATGCCTGGGGACCGAAGTCCGAAGGATGAAAGTTGGAAGTAGTATTCTTACACAAATCGACCTAGTCCCAAACTAAGCAAAGCTTGTACTATGGGTACTAGACGACGATAAACATACTTATATAGATAAATAAATACTTAAATACACATAACAAAATAAACAAACAAACATCCATAACTCAGGAACAAATATTCGTGCTTATCACACAAATAAAAGCCCTTACCGGGATTTGAACCCAGGACCTCTTGCTTCGTAGGCAGGGTCACTACCAACTAGGCTAAAGCGGTCGTTATGCAGCTGAGTTGAGAAACTTCGATAGTGCGATGCAGGATTGTAGTAATTAGTTTCTTATGTGATGACTAGATGTCGCTAGTAGTCGCTACATAGGTATGACATATTCAGTCAGTGAGTTAGTGGAAAAATGGCGACATTCAGGCGTTTGTTTCCCAATAACCATTTGAACTGTATTGATTAGATTTAGGGCTCTAGTTATTCTTATTACTCGTAGTATCAATGAATAAACCTAATTTGATGTATTTGCGTATAGATTTTGTGTTATGATAGGTTCAAAAGTGGCTCCAAATAGTTCGTGTAATAAGTATTACACACGGCGCTGCTTCGCCAATTGGGATGTCCCAATTTTTGACAACGTATAATAAATCGAAAACCGTTTGGAGAAATAGGCTTTGTGAATCGTTTTCAGAAATCAGATTCCAGAAATATGATAAACTGAATTAAATAAAGAAAATTTAAGTAATGGCCGTCATTTGACCCCTGCAGTGAATCGTCACATAGGCAGGTATAAAGCAGGTCTACACTCTAAAACAAATTGACAGTTTGAAATCTTGCTGTCCTGCTTATAATAGCAAAGAGTGACAAAGACAGAACTTTAATCACATGATGCGCACCTGGCTTTAAACAGTTGTCATTTATCATAAAGTCCGAAATGTATACAATACTTGCAATGTATTTTTACAAATTTAATTATTAAATTACAGATTTATTATATGTATAGATTACTACGATACAAGTAAATATGAAAGAATTTAAATATCAGATTTTAGTAAAAAATATCTGTTTACTATCACACCATTAAACAAACAGGAATAATCGAAGCTAAAAGAAGATAAATAAATAAAACTATTTGTCATGGTTCATTTAGGACCCTAAGCCGTGCTTGTATTATTGACAGTGACAAGACAAATCAGTAGTGCCACAGATTATGTTATGTACGTCTTGAATTTTTGTAGCAATGGAACGTGGCTCTCTCACTGTGACGTCATCCAACGTATTTCTTAAAAAAATTATAAAAAATTAAATACTCAACCAAATTCAAAATCGATGAAAATGGTATCTTAAAATATCCTATTCTTTCCAAAAAAAATATAAAAACTATAGGTTATTTTTTTTGGTGCATCCCAATTCCTTTTGCTTGAACTTGGGTTGACATTCTTCCGCTTGTATAGATAGGGTATATTATTATGTTCCACGCGCGCATAATAAAAAAAGATACTTTGTTTTAACAATGACAAAAAACTATAATTATCTATCTAATACCTTTAAACGAGCAATTCTTGTATATATATATATATATATAATCAGGATCTCGGAAACGGCTCCAACGATTTCGATGAAATTTGGTATGTGGGGGTTTTCGGGGATGAAAAACTGATCTAGCTATGTTTCATTTTCAGAAAATCGCTTTTACTCGTGTTTTCCGGCTATTTTTGTTTGCATTAGAATATAAAGCTAAATTTTACCGATTTCGAGCAGATCATAATGGCACATTAGAAATCGGGTGGTTGCGGATCCAGCCGACCTCGGTTCGATTCCACGTTTTTTTTCAAGATTTTTGTTTTTTTTTTTAAGTTTATTTTTTATGAGAAAACGTCAAGTTTCTTCTTTTGTGAGAAAAAGTTACTTTTTTGTTAGAAAAAGTATTATAGGGAACGTGCAGTAACTATAGGCGGCAGCACTAATGCGACAGAAGAGACACTATGCGGACAGTAAAACAAACTTATCAAGGTAAAACATTCAAATTGATGGCACCCTTATGGCACCAGTTGGCAGCACCGTCTATGTGCACGTTCCCTATTGGGAGCACAGAACAGGAAAAGCCGGTTGTCTGTAAAGTCGGTTTACGGACGATAGTTTAACGTGACTCACCCCCCCCCCACCCCCTCCGGTGTTTTTGTCAAATATCTTGAAAACGGTGCATCCTACGGCAAAATCAATGAAATTTTCATCCCCCTTTAATACCCCCGCGCTCCCTCCCCCGCATCCCCCCCCTCTAACCCCCTCCCCCACCCCTCCGGTGTTTTGATCTCGGAAACGGCTCCAACGATTTCGATGAAATTTGGTATTTGGGGGTTTTCGGGGATGAAAAATTGATCTAGCTTGGTCTTATCTCTGGCAAAACGCTTGGTACCGAGTTTCTGCCCGAGCAGAGCTCGGTCGCCCAGGTACTATATAAAATGAACCATAATTGTTACATATAGCTAATTCTTGTGTATTTCAGTTTAAAATTTTCTTTAGGTTAACAGACTATAGTAATGTGTACCGACTTAAGTAACTTGAGCTAAGTGTAGTACTGCACTCTAATGTCGACAACCGTTATAGTTTCATAGTATTCTGTGGATAATGTTGTTGATTGTACACACTATTGTAACTTAGTTTGTAATACATTGTGTACAGTTGTTTTTTATCCCTAAAAAAAAAAAAAATACTTGGGGCACTTTTTTTCTCCTAGAAGGATCGAAAGAGCTCGTGATTCTGAGCAGAAATCACTTTAAAAACCGGCCAAGTGCGAGTCGGATTTATTTTTAAAGTAAATATATAATTAAATATTCAGTGTGTATTTCAAGCGTCTACCTGTTGCCGTTATCAATATCGAGCAAAAACGAGCAAAAAAATCACGTTTGTTGTATGGGAGCCCCCTTAAATATTTATTTTATTCCATTTTTTAGTATTTGTTGTTATAGAGGCAACCGAAATACATCATCTGTGAAAATTTCAACTTTCTAGCTATCACGGTTCCCGAGATACAGCCTGGTGACAGTCGGACAGACAGACGGGCATACGGACGGACGGACAGCGGAGGCTCAGTAATAGGGTCCCGTTTCTACCCTTTGGGTACGGAACCCTAACAATGGCCCATAAAAATTATGCAAAAAACACACGAAAGAAACCACGAAAACACAAGAAAACACGGACAAAAGAAGATCGAAGGCTGATATTACGCATACAGTGTTCTTAGGTCCTGCCACTACTGCACCTCAAATTACAACCAAATCCCTTGCGGGGGTCACTCTTGTTAGCTTAGCCTGCTAGACCCTTTGAAACACTTGTGCAAACTAATTGTTTAACAACCTCTTGAACATTGATCAGCGCGACCGCTGACGCGCGACCTACAATCGGGCATGCAACTCAAGTCGGCGCGATTTAAGATGCAGTTGCAGATTACACGCACAGCATACTTAAATATTTATGTAAATGTGTGTATAGATGTAATTAGTATATAAGAGATTAATTTATATTAAATAAACAGACATCAACTGACCGTTGGTGTTTCACTCCACCTCCTACCTAGCTTGCCCGGGGCTACTCCCTGGGAGCTATCCTACTTACCTAGCTTGGCCAGGGCTACTCCCTGGGAGCTATCCTACTATTCCGTCTGTTATCTTAGGTCGCCTGGTAACAGACATCCCGCATTATTATATGTATGTATAACGACCGAACGATGTGTGCGATGTGATGTGTGTGATGTGGTTGTTTAACGACCAGATGGCCTAGTGGTTAGAGAACCTGACTACGAAGCTTGAGGTCCCGGGTTCGATTCCCGTGTCGGGGCAGATATTTGTATCAAAAATACGAATGTTTGTTCTCGGGTTTGGGTGTTTAATATGTATTTAAGTATATGTCTATCTATATAAGTATGTTAGTACCCATAACACAAGCTTTGCTTAGCTTACTTTGGGACTAGGTCAATTGGTGTGAATTGTCCCGTGATATTTTATTTTTATTTTTATTTATGTATAAATACACTATCATAGGTTAGGGACCACCCTAACCTACCAAGGTTAGGGACATAGAGACATAGGAACAGTAGGGATCTAGGTGTTTGTGTCTTCTAAGTTACCTATTAATATCACGTACAGTTTGCCGATATTACCTTTGACTTTTACTCACATAGTCGGCAAGCTGTTCACTAATGTCAGTCAATGGCAATGCGAGATTGTTGTTAATAAATAACGTGTCATTGGTAGATTTAATTTCAGGTTTCAATTGATTTTTAAGCATTTCCCATTGTCATAAATTCAGAGGGGTTAAATTTAAAAGTAATAGTATAGTATTTCGATAATAATAGTAATAATAGCTACCCGCCCCGACTTCTGACGGGTGTACCACCAATTAAACGAAAACATGAATTTTCTTACACGACACATTTACAAACCTTCTCTCAAAATTAGGTTACTGAAGGTTTCACCGTGCGGTTTTTTTATTCGTTATATTGTAACACATTGAATCTTATAGACATAGCCGCGTGGCTAACACAACAAAAACAATTTAACAGCTAACAGGTACAACTGTAGGTGCGATGCAGCCATTTTGATGTTGTACGCGTACATTCATTATCTGCAATATTGTTTTTTTATTTGATTAAGATACGTAACATAATTATATTTTTCTCAAACATGCTTTGAAATGTATGCGTTAATGTTACGAAATGAAGCCATGAAGTTTGTTGTTTATGGCTCCCTACATTACTTCTTGGCCTAGGCCATAAAAGTAAGTATGAAAAACCATTATTGTCCGCTGCTGTAACTTTTTAAAGTTGCTTACTAACACTAAACTGACAAAGAAAATAGTTATTTGTTATACAAGGGGGGAAAGTTGTATTTTACCAGCGAGTGTTCATTTGAAACAAGAGCTATCGAAAGGATTCTTTGATTGACCACGAGCGAAGCGAGTGGTTCAAAAATAGAATCCTTTCGATAGTGAGTGTTTCAACACACGAGACGTAAAATAACTTTTCACCCGTGTATAACACAAAACTTTTCACCTCATTACAGCGAGGAAAATAATTAGAAAAACATGCGAATATTAATTGAAAAGTTTTGACTTAAGTTTTTTTTTTATTATTTCGGATGCGTTTTGTTCGCACATCGACTTACTTGGACTGTCATAACATTTTATCCGTTTCTACAACAAGAATGAAGGTTAATGTTGAATGCTGATATTTATGAATTAAAATAAAGTTGTAAGACTGTTTAGTGTTTTTTACTCGATGCAATTCATTAATTATGATTTTAAAAATTCAGCACTTTTAACGTTTTACGTTTTGTTAGCTGTCAAATATCACTTAAGCTGCCCTCAAATGTCAAAACTCTTTCTTCACATGTGGATAAAAAGCGATTTTCTCAATAGATGTCAAACAAACAAAAAGGGCTTTCCGAGCTAGTGAGGTGAAAAATTACATACAGCCAACTTACGACATTAAAAAAAATCTATCTTCTTTTATTTCTATAAAACCGCCTAAACTACTGGTGATGGAATTATGGATGGATGTTTGGATGTATGGATGGATGGATGGATGTATGGATGTATGGATGTACGGATGGATGTATGGATGGATGGATGGATGGATGGATGGATGTATGGATGGATGGATGTATGGATGTATGGATGGATGTATGGATGTATGGATGTATGGATGGATGTATGGATGGATGTATGGATGGATGGATGTATGGATGGATGTATAGATGTATGGATGGATGGATGGATGGATGGATGGATGGATGGATGGATGGATGGATGTATGGATGGATGGATGTATGGATGGATGTATGGATGGATGGATGGATGGATGGATGGATGGATGGATGGATGTATGTATGGATGGATGTATGGATGGATGGATGTATGGATGGATGTATGGATGGATGGATGTATGGATGTATGGATAGATGGATGTATGTATGTATGGATGGATGTATGGATGGATGTATAGATGTATGGATGGATGTATGGATGGATGGATGGATGGATGTATGGATGGATGGATGTATGGATGGATGTATGGATGGATGTATGGATGGATGGATGGATGGATGTATGGATGGATGGATGTATAGATGGATGGATGTATGGATGGATGTATGGATGGATGGATGGATGTATGGATGTATGGCTGTATGGATGGATGTATGGATGGATGTATGGATGGATGTATGGATGGATGTATGGATGGATGTATGGGTGGATGTATGGATGGATGTATGGATGGATGTATGGATGGATGGATGGATGGATGGACGGACGGATGGATGGATGGTTGGATGGATGGATGATGATGATGATGATGATGATGATGATGATGATGATGATGATGATGATGATGATGATGATGATGATGATGATGATGATGATGATGATGATGATGATGATTCATGTTTGAGAAAAGCTCTATACAATCCTCGGCCGGAAGAGGGATTACTGGACTCGTTTTATCCGGCCTCGTCTACGACTCGGCCGTATACCCCAAATCTCGTCCATCAATCCCTTACTTCACGGCCTCTGCAGTAATGTACTATTTCTCAAACATGCTTTGAAATGTATGCGTTAATGTCACGAAATGAAGCCATGAAGTTTGTTGTTTATGGCTCCCTACATTACTTCTTGGCCTAGGCCATAAAAGTAAGTATGAAAAACCATTATTGTCCACTGCTGTAACTTTTTAAATTTGCTTACTAGCATTAAACTGACAAAGGAAAAATTACATACAGCCAACTTACGACATTAAAAAAATCTATCTTCTTTTATCTAATACCTTTAAACGAGCAATTCTTGTATATATGTATATATGTATATATATAATCAGGATCTCGGAAACGGCTCCAACGATTTCGATGAAATTTGGTATGTGGGGGTTTTCGGGGATGAAAAACTGATCTAGCTATGTTTAATTTTCAGAAAATCGCTTTTACTCGTGTTTTCCGGTTATTTTTGTTTGCATTAGAATATAAAGCTAAATTTCGCCGACTTCGAGCAGATCATAATGGCACATTAGAAATCGGGTGGTCGCGGATCCAGCCGACCTCGGTTCGATACCACGTTTTTTTTCAAGATTTTTAGTTTTTTTTTTAAGTTTTTTTTTTATGAGAAAACGTCAAGTTTCTTCTTTTGTGAGAAAAAGTTACTTTTTTGTGAGAAAAAGTTATTTTTTTGCAAGAAAAAGTTACTTTTTTGTTAGAAAAAGTATTATAGGGAACGTGCAGTAACTATAGGCGGCAGCACTAATGCGACAGAAGAGACACTATGCGGACAGTAAAACAAACTTATCAAGGTAAAACCAGGCCTCATGCATGCCATGTACTTACGCGAGATATTTACCTACCGCGGGGACGATCTGCTAAGATCGAAATTCCAGTAGGTTGTCACAAGCGCGCGCCGACGCACGTTCATTCGTGTTCCACGGAAAAAATATGCCGCCTGGACTTTTATAAGTGAATGGTGAAACAGGGGGCAAATTTTAATATGACTATGCTAGAATTAATAGCTAATATAACAATTTGGAAGTTCGTATCGTGCTGTCCCTCTTACTCTTCTATAAAAAGCTATAAGTGTGAGCGGGATGGCACGATGCGAAGTTCGAAAGTTGACCTTCGTATTTAGTATAACGCTAGGGTACTGTGAGCATGGCAATGTGTTCTGCGCATTACAATAAATATCCTTTTTTGTTAGGATTCCAGAGCTAAAATGGCAAAAACGGAACCCTTATAGTTTCGCCATGACCGTCTGTCTCTTTGTCCGTCCATGGCTTAGCTTAAAGAATATTAGTGCTAGAAAGTTTGCATGGATATAATATATAGCAATTATCCCGACAAAATGGTAAAACAACATGTAGAAAAATTTTTTTAATCCAAACTGCCAGCCCTTGTCACTGTCGGCACGCACACATTCTTAAGGAGACGGAGTAGTATAATCTGTGGCTACAATCGCGGTAAGTACCAAGATTTTGTACGGGATGCAGTATCTGTTACGAAGTAACTATTAAGTAATCTGTGGTAAAACATTCAAATTGATGGCACCCTTATGGCACCAGTTGGCAGCACCGTCTATGTGCACGTTCCCTATTGGGAGCACACAGAACAGGAAAAGCCGGTTGTCTGTAAAGTCGGTTTACGGACGATAGTTTAACGTGACTCACCCCCCCCCCCACCCCCTCCGGTGTTTTTGTCAAATATCTTGAAAACGGTGCATCCTACGGCAAAATCAATGAAATTTTCATCCCCCTTTAATACCCCCGCGCTCCCTCCCCCGCATCCCCCCCCTCTAACCCCCTCCCCCACCCCTCCGGTGTTTTGATCTCGGAAACGGCTCCAACGATTTCGATGAAATTTGGTATTTGGGGGTTTTCGGGGATGAAAAATTGATCTAGCTTGGTCTTATCTCTGGGAAAACGCTTGGTACCGAGTTTCTGCCCGAGCAGAGCTCGGTCGCCCAGGTACTTTCTATAAAACCGCCTAAACTACTGGTGATGGATGGATGGATGTATGGATGTATGGATGGATGTATGGATATATGGATGTATGGATGGATGTATGGATGTATGGATGTACGGATGGATGTATGGAAGGATGTATCGATGGATGGATGTATGGATGGATGGATGGATGTACGGATGTATGGATGGATGTATGGATGAATGTATAGATGTATGGATGGATGGATGGATGGATGGATGGATGGATGGATGTATGAATGGATGGATGTATGGATGAATGTATGGATGGATGTATGGATTGGAGTATGGATGGATGGATGGATGGATGGATGTATGGATGTATGGATGGAAGGATGTATGGATGGATGTATGGATGGATGTATGGATGGATGGATGTATGGATGTATTGATAGATGGATGGATGGATGGATGGTTGTATGGATGGATGTATGGATGGATGTATGGATGGATGGATGTATGGATGTATGGATAGATGGATGGATGGATGGATGGATGTATGGATGGATGTATGGATGGATGTATGGATGGATGTATGGGTGGATGTATGTATGGATGGATGTATGGATGGATGTATGGATGGATGTATGTATGGATGGATGGATGGATGGATGAATGGATGTATGGATGGATGGATGTATGGATGGGTGTATGGATGGATGTATGGATGGATGTATGGATGGATGTATGATTGGATGTATGGATGGATGGATGGATGGATGGACGGATGGATGGATGGTTGGATGGATGATGATGATGATGATGATGCATGTTTGAGAAAAGCTCTATACAATCCTCGGCCGGAAGAGGGATTGCTGGACTCGTTTTATCCGGCCTCGTCTACGACTCGGCCGTATACCCCAAATCTCGTCCATCAATCCCTTACTTCACGGCCTCTGCAGTAATGTACTATTAAATGGATAACAATAATACACGATCAACTAACTGAATCACATTACGTAAAAAAAAAGTTTTGTTCGATGTGCAAAATTAATTAATTTATTCAATATCAAGTCAGAGATTCATATTTTTCATACAAATATCTGCCCCGACCGCCTATATAAGTAAAAGACCATCCTGTTAAAGTATTGGCATCTAATGTACTTATGTAGGTATGTGTATGTGTGTATGTGCTTCCATTCTGCCCAAACAGGGTGTTATTACATGGCACAGTTCTGTTGTTTTCCTAGTTTTCTCCAAAAACTAACATAAAATTTAAATATACTTAAGTCTACTTCCAAGGACGAGTACAATCAACTCTTAAAGTATTAGCATCTAATTTGTAAACACCTTGTTTATTTTACACTTGAGTGATAAATTTGCCATTTGAAATGGTGCCACAACTTGAATGAATGAATGAATGAATGATAATTTATTCGCTGAATATGGTTACAAAAGGTGGAACATAATATAACTTAGTATCTAGCATATTCTACCGGAAACCATTTATGTACACAATGAGTTATGCACAGTCATAAAAATTACATTTAAGTATTACATGTCAAATTTTACAAACAATAATATAACATTTAAAACAATAATAATTTAAATTACAAGCATTAGAGTGGTCAAGTTTACAAAACTAAGAATAAAGAGAAAAACTCGGATAAACAATTAAAAAAAAAAAATGTGGAGTCGAGATCAAAACAACCTAACTTAAATAATGAAAATGAAATTATTTAATATCTATTGTATCTACATGCACTTTTTGACAGGAATTCTTTAACTGAATAAAAACATTGTTCGGTTAGCCACAGCTCGAGTGTCTTGTAGAACTGATTAGCGGGTAAGCTGCTTATTTGTAGTGGTATAGAATTATAAATCAGTGACGCCATGTAATAGCAGTTATCCCTATATAATTTTAGTTTTGGACGAGGCATTTCAAGAGCCAGATGGGTTTCAGGTCTTTTATTTTTATTATCTTTTAATTCAAAAAGCGAAATATTTTGTTTGACAAATCTACCCATCTCATAAATATAAATAGCAGGCATAGATAATAGTTTGTGTTTTAAGAACAGAGGTCTACAGGAGTCAGAGTTCTTCAGACCCCAGATTGCTCTTAGGCATTTTTTTTGAGCAATAAACACTTTATTGGCTACTAAAGAGTTTCCCCATATTATAATCCCGTAACGGATAAGTGAACAGACATACGCATGATAGACTGTTATCGCGGATAGACTGTTGTCATATATTAATAAATTATTTATAAACCGCGGCAGTGACGGGGGTAATACCGCCGCGAACTGCAGTCCGTACAGTACAGCAGCCACTCAAACAACAGACATGTTAAACATTATCATTATTTTATTAAGTTTTATTACTTGTCTATATTTTTACGCAACAAGAACTTACAAGTACTGGAAAACGAAAGGAATAGCGTGTGACAAGCCAGTGCCCTTTTTCGGCAATTGTGCAGCTAATATATTAGGAAAGGAAAACTCGACGCAAGCCCTAGAGAAAATATACTGGAAACATCCTGAAGAGAGAGTGGTTGGCTACTACCGATATTCGAAGCCCGAACTGCTGCTCCGAGACCCAGATATCATCAAGCAAATTTTCGCAACCGAGTTTCATCATTTCTATGCACGAGGTTTTTTAGAGACCGAAACTGATCATAATGAACTGGAAACTCTCAGGAGGAACTTATTTGTCGTGGAGGGTGATATGTGGCGGCTGCTGCGACATGGCACGTCACCGGCGTTCGCGAGAGGCAAGCTCAAGGCGATGTTCCCACTCATCATACAGCGCGTCGAGCGGCTGCGCGAGCGTCTGTACGCCGTCAGCGCGGGCGCGGAGCCCGTCGACGCGCGGGACCTCATGGCGCGATACACCATGGACTTCATCGCCGCTTGCGGCCTCGGTATAGACTCAGACACACAAATAGAAGAACACTCAGCTTTCAAAAAATTAGGTTTAAAAGTCTTTAAAGTTGGTGTCAAAGATTTCATCGTTGATCACTTGAAATCACTTTTCCCATCAACATTCAAAAACTTTAAGCATTTAGAACGAGTAGAAAAAGACTTCTGTGACTTGGTCAAAAGTATTTTAAAAAATAGGAACTACCAGCCGTCGAATAGACGTGATTTTATAGATCTGATGTTAGAAATAATGGCAAAGGGGCAGATAGAGTGCGAGTCCATGAAGAACATGAAGCCGGATGGAACCCCAGAGCGAGTATTCCTGGAGATTGACGACAGAGTAATAGCAGCTCAGGCGTTCCTTTTCTTTGGAGCCGGCTTTGAGACTTCTTCTTCCGCTTCCAGCTACACTCTACACGAAATTGCTTACAACCCAAAGGAGCAGAAAAAAATACAAGCCAACATAGATCAGGTCCTCGCAAAATACAATAACAACCTGAGCTTTGATGCCATTAATGAGATGCATTATTTGGAATGGGCTTTAAAAGAAGGAATGAGAATGTTTCCTCCCGCGGGATTTTTATCACGAGTTTGTCGACGAAAATACTTAATAGAGGATATAGGTTTGACGGTGGATGAGGGCACTCGCGTTTTTATTTCTACGGTGGCTATGAACCACGACCCAAAGTACTGGGACAGCCCGGAAGAGTTCCGGCCGGCCCGGTTCAGTCCAGAAATCCATGAACCAAAACATAAGTTTGCGTATCTGCCATTCGGGGCTGGACCTCGCTCCTGCCTTGGTAAGTCTTTCTTCTTCGCTCCTTCGCTGCTTAGGATTGTGCTCTTAACATAGTCCACTAGCTGTTGCCAAGGGCTGCGTTCAGTCGTTTGATGAAGTGCAGCGCTGACAGTTATGTCCAGTTGTTCCGATATCTGGTCTGACCATCGTTTGGGACTGTGTTTAAATGTGATTATTCCATATGGACCCTTAAAGTGTAATAATATGTATAGGTAGTTATTACACCTCTTGATGATTGCATTATAGGTAATACGTAACAGATTCGATGAAACTATTATTTTCATTTGGTGGTTAGGTGCGATCGTTAGTAACAAATACTATTTATAAATAATGATGATTATTATCTCAAATTGTATGGTAAACATTTTTTCACCTCACTAGCTCGGAAAGCCCTTTTTGTTTGTTTGACATCTATTGAGAAAATCGCTTTTTATCCACATGTGAAGAAAGAGTTTTGACATTTGAAGGCAGCTTACGTGATATTTATTTGACAGCTAACAAAACGTAAAACGTTAAAAGTGCTGAATTTTTAACATCACAATTAATGAATTGCATCGAGTAAAAAACACTAAATACAGTCTTAAAACTTTATTTTAATTCATAAATATCAGCATTCAACATTAACCTTCATTCTTGTTTCAAAAACGGATAAAATGTTCTGACAGTCCAAGTAAGTCGATATGCGAACAAAACGCATCCGAAATAATAAAAAAAACTTAAGTCAAAACTTTTCAATTAATTATTTTGAGTGAATAAATAAATAATAATTAATAGTACAAACCCTTTTTCTTATTTTCCTGGCTGTAGTGAGGTGAAAAGTTTTGTGTTATACACGGGTGAAAAGTTATTTTACGTCTCGTGTGTTGAAACACTCGCTATCGAAAGGATTCTATTTTTGAACCACTCGCTTCGCTCGTGGTCAATCATAGAATCCTTTCGATAACTTGTGTTTCAAATGGACACTCGCAGGTAAAATACAACTTACCCCCCTTGTATAACAAATAACTATTGGACTTCCAATAATTGAATTTAAATAGTTATGTGAGAAGTGGTTCACTCCGCACACTGCCACCGAAACTACGTAATTTGCTGAGCTATATCGGTGACTGTGGTCTTCTATCTCCTCACTCCAGATTTCCCTAAAAATGCCACAACGACTGGTTCTACGCCACCGCATCCATCGGACTCCTACAACCATTACGAGTCATCAGTCAATTTGTGGTTAAGCCGTGGTGGCCTAGTGGTTTAGCGGGCCGGGCTCGCACCTCTGAGTTTTCCGGAATTTATGTGTATTTAAGCCCTTTATTCTGAGAGGAGGCCTATGCTCTGCAGTGGGACATATCATATGCTAGGAAAGTGAAATAAAAGTAGTAGATTGTTCAACAAGGGACTAAAACAAGCCATAATGACAAGATTCGCGTGTCCTTATGGCAGTTTAGTCTCGCGTTCACACTACTTTTCACTTTGAATGCGAGGAAAAAATCGATGTTTTAGGTATACTAATCTACGATATTACTTTTATAAAACGTACGCTCAGTACGAGCAATGGACGCCTGTTCAGAATTCAAATAGCAATTTAAATTTGTTCCGCGGTTTTTTTTTGTTGAGTGACGCTTTAAATGTTTGCATATTTAGCCAACAGATTCAAACTTGAAAATTATTTCATAGCTAATTGGACTAAGTATGCATAATAAAATGAATTCATCTATACATATAATAAATCTGTAACAAGTCGGTGTCTGTACATTGAAGATATTTGAGAAAAACTGTCAGTAGGGCTATTTATTAGCGCAATAGAACCCAAAACAATGATTTTTAGAATTATTGTCTGTTTGTCTGTGCGTTTGTGCGCGCTAATTTCAGAAACGGCTTAACCTAGAAGGATGCGGTTTTCACTGATATGTTGGTATTTTCTTGGATTAACATTTAGTGTTTGTTTCATTTGAATCAGTTGACAAATAAGAAAGACACGATACCTACTTGGAGTGTTAGATAGCCCATTTGTTGAGGAAGGCTATAGGCCATATATCATCACGCTGGGAGTACGGTGGTGAATGTGAACACGGGTGTGCGAAAAAATATGCTGCCCAAATTACTAATTCCACGCGGACGGAGTCTACGGGCAAAAGCTAGTCTTTAATATAATTAAATAGATTAATATTCGTAATTATTCATGGTGCTTCACGAAATTATTATTTTTTAAAATATTTTTTATACAGTTGTCATTTTGAATTTGAATTTGAGGTTATTGAGGTTATTTGAGGTTAACCATTGTAGAATCCATCGCTTCACTCTGGATTCAATGTACTGCCCTCGCCGTAAATACATCATTTTGCTCCCTTGTGACACAAATAACTATATTCACTCCACAAAGTAAAATAGGTACAAAGACAGTAAATAAAACACAGTCTCAAAGTATAGCTGGTACTCGTAGACTTGTGCGGTGGAGAATAGTGTCCAAATTAGGAGAAATCTGTATCTCGGGTCACCAGGTCACCAGATGTCCAGTTGAGCTTATTGTGCTTATTGACGTTTATTGAATCAGTTGTTAATTTGCGGAGGTCCATATTAATGAACTGAAACAATTACTTTGCTCACCCACGACCGCTTTTAAGGTAAGGTAAGACAAATTAATTGTTTCAGTTCACTTATTAACATTGTCTCTTACAGGTGAGCGCTTGGGTCTGATGCAGTCGCTGGCGGGGCTGGCGGCCATCTTGTCGCAGTTCTCGGTTGCGCCGGCGCCGACCTCCATGCGCCACCCCGTGGTCGACCCCAAGTCTAACCTTGTGCAAAATATCAAAGGAGGTTTGCCGCTTATCTTTATGCCAAGGACGTAGTTTAATGAGTTCATACAGTTTTACATAGTACGGTGAGATTGCCTATTAATTTCACCAAATTAGGTATCATAATCTTGAACCTTAACGGAATACCGATATGTGTTTTTTCGATACCCCAAAAGAATCCCAAAAGGGGTAGGCACATTTTCGTTTCTGGGCTACTTTTAGCAATTGGGAATGTCTAAAAAAAATTACCAGTGGTTTTTATATTTTTTTTTGTATAGAAAAGTCAATTATAAGGAACTAATTTCAATATTTTGTCATTTAGTTCTCTACTTTTTTCAAAATTAATTATTGAAACTATTTTAGTTGATGACGTCAGATTATAATTGAGGGCTCCCACAGTGCCAAATTTCTAAATCTATCTAAATGCGTACGATAAGGCAACCCCTTTAATTATTTTTTGCGTAGTGGTACACTATACACTGAGTCACTTTACTGGCACTGTCAAAGTGTTAGATGTCAGACAGCGGGTCCAAATCAAACTCCGTAGTATAATCCACGCGTAAATTGTGAAGAATTCTAACCACATAGAATAAAGTACGACTTGAACCGGTCACGCAATTTACACCAATGTCAAATGAAGGTCATTGTTTATTTGTTATATAATAAATTCATTACATAATATTAAAATTAAATAACTACAGAAAACGAGTTAAAAAGCATTTATCTCGAAATGGTTTTCGATTTACTATACATTGCAAAAAAATAGACATCCCCAGTTGTAGGTTTAAGGTTAGGTAAAAGTGTTACAGTAATGTCAAGTTGCTAGCCTATCTCCTACAATATACCTTAACCGCCTCCCTTAGGCGCCTTCCTTAGGCGCTTCTTACGACATCCACGAAAGAAAATGTAGAGGAGTTTTTCCAATCTCGACCAACAAGGGAAACATGTTCAATACTTTATATAGTTGTTTACATTAATTTAAAAATTAAATTTGCTTTTAATGATAAAATCGGTTTATACAAATTCAATTTGGATCAGGGTTTTGAATACCATTTTTCAGGATATGTCATTCAAAATTGGATTTATCATCATCATTATCATCAGCCTATGTTCGTCCACTGCTGGACACAGGCCTCTCCCATGGCACGCACTTGAGCACGACCCTCGGCCACTATCATCCAGCTCTTGGCAGCCACCTTGCGAAGAAATTGGAAAATTGGATTTCAGACAATTATTTGTAATGAATCCACTCTTCGTATCCACGCAGATTTGACAATTTCACCGAAGTCTTAACGACTGTATTTAATACTTTTTGCACAAGTAATTAGTTCGAGTTTTTTATCATCAATAGTGTCCGCAGCGCATGCGTAGTAAGAATTGGGATGTCCCAATTTTTGACAACGTATAATAAATCGAAAACCGTTTGGAGTAATAGGCTTTGTGAATTGTTTTCAGAAATCTGATTCCAGAAATATGATAAACTGAATTAAATAAAGAAAATTTAAGTAATGACCTTCATTTGACCCCTGCAGTGAATCGTCACATAGGCAGATATAAAGCAGGTCTACACTCTAAAGCAAATTGACAGTTTGAAATGTTGCTGTCCTGCTTATAATAGCAAAGAGTGACAAAGACAGAACTTTAATCACATGATGTGCATCTGGCTTTAAACAGTTGTCATTTATCATAAAGTCCGAAATGTATACAATACTCGCAATGTATTTTTACAAATTTAATTATTAAATTACTACGTTACAAGTAAATATGAAAGAATTTAAATATCAGATTTAAGTAAAAAATATCTATTTACTATCACACCATTAAACAAACAGGAATAATCGAAGCTAAAAGAAGATAAATAAATAAAACTATTTGTCATGGTTCATTTAGGACCCTAAGCCGTGCTTGTATTATTGACAGTGACAAGACAAATCAGTAGTGCCACAGATTGTGTTATGTACGGCTTGAATTTTTGTAGGCAATGGAACGTGGCTCTCTCACTGTGACGTCATCCAACGTATTTCTTAAAAAAATTATTAAAAATTAAATACTCAACCAAATTCGAAATCGATGAAAATGGTATCTTAAAATATCCTATTCTTTCCAAAAAAATATAAAAACTATAGGTTATTTTTTTTGGTACATCCCAATTGGGTTACATTATTAAAGTTTAGGCAGGGATTCCTAATATTTTTCTCATAAATTTATATTGTAATTTTTATCATGAAATAAATAAATCTAATCTATTCTAATCTAATCATAATAAATGTAGTCTAATTACTCAGGGATATTGTAGCTTTAAAGTGGTGAAAGAGTTTTTGAAACCGGTCCATTAGTTTTGAGTTAACTCGTTAGAAACATACAAAAATATAAAAATACAAATCATTCCTCTTCATAAGATTAGTGTAGATGTAGATTTAAAATTTATGTACTAATCTAACGGACTACTTTTTACTTACATACATTTAATCGAATCTAATAGTGCTCGAATAAGAAATAAAACTTACCACAATAATTTTGCTGACTATGTAATTAATACAAACAGGCCCTGGCCACCTGAATCTAAAAGAAGGCTAATCCGTGTGTATTGTAGTTTTTAATATACTAAAAATAAAACTGTTTAATTTAAAAGGTTTTTTCATTAATTTTCACTTTACCCCCTTTACAGAACTCCATATCTCGTGGAAATTCCACAAAACCAAAAGCACAGCTTTTTACGTCTAAGAGTTTGTGGTCGTTGATGAGTAAGTCAGTCAGTAATGACAGTTCAAATGATTCACGTTTAAAAACAAAGTACATATTTTAGGGGATGTCGTTTGCCATTTTTTAGATCTACTAGTGATAATGATCACAGATCCACCCGCAATTTCTCGAGGCTACTTGCGATCATGACGCTACTCATCATATCAGTCAAAAGACCTCCACTGTTGGACACAAACAGGCCTCCCCGAGTTCCACAAAGATTGGTCCTGCGCTGCTCTATAGCGAAAAATAATATGATTATCCGATTTAAATACGATAAATCAAAGTATTTTATTTTCTGTTTTGAATGAACGAGATGTATTTCCTGAACTATTCTTAACGTAATAGGTTGAAGAAATTTTTAGCCAATCTTGTAAAATTCCATGTTGAGTCTGTTGAACTTGCTATCGGTACGAACAAATGTCAAAATCCCGCTGTCATTACATGACGTATTGTTGTGTGCGTGACTTCAACTATGGTGGTGTTACCTATATCTGCCTTTCAAGTCTCATCAGTCAGTCACATAATTTATTTCATAATTAGAACATAAAATCAAAATATAATTAGAAAACTAAAACTAAAACCCAACCCGACTTCGATAAAGCGCTCGCTAAGCCCGTAGAACCGTAAAATCCGCACCACCACTTTGTTTACTGTTTTTTACACCAAACAATGTCTGTTATAAATGTTATAATTCATACTAAGTAACACTTTTTACAATGACTGGTCTATAATACAGTTTAAAATTTATTTACATAAGCCGAGCACAATATACAACATGAGTCGTTTTCAAAAAAATTGTACGTAGTTAAGGGCTTAAGCAAAACAAAATCACGATCGCTTCCTTTGCGTTACGAAAGTTAGTCATACAAAGTATTATGGTAACTTTCGTCACACTAAGGAATCAATTAAGTTTTGTTTTTATTAAATCCCTTAATTGAGTACACTTTTTTTGAAAACGACTCACATACGTACGCCGAATTTTTAAGGCAGCCTCCAAACGGTCAATTATATTGCGCAATATTGCGAATTGTGCAATATTATTGACCATTTAGGGTTGCGCAATGATTGACCGAAAGTTTGAGCGAGTTTTATTTTTATTGCACCATATTTTTTCATTGCATCGTGTAGGGGCAGTATTGCGCAATATTTTTTAGTCTTAAGTTCGTCTTCACGAACACGAAAACATTGTGCAGTTCGTATTATTGTGCAATATTATTGTTAGTTTTAATTCAGAGTGCCTTTCAATCTTATTGTACAATAAAAAGCATTGTACAATGTTATTGTAGGTCTAGGGGCCGCCTCAAAGACCCGCGCTGACAGTGACTTTGTTTTGTGCCGCGGCACATGGCAAGTTTATAGCGCCAATCAGCCACCAACAAACAGCCAAAGAGACGGTGAGAATTCAAAATTGTTTTTATTTACAATACTTACACACATAGTTACCCTACCATAATTTTTTTAATTTGAGTTACTCCTATTTATTATTACGATAACCAATGTCAATCTAGCCGTCAACTTCTTGACATTGTTCAAAGTTCTAGTAACTCGATCCAAGTCACCCCAAATCAATTAATAATGGTGACCATCCATTTAAATTTTGTAACTAAATATCTCGTACATTTAGGTATAACATTAACTCAAATATATGGCAGTGCGACGCGGCAAACATAATAATACTCACTCACGTATCGAAATTCAAGTTTCAATAACACTGCCCTACATTTCCAAGCCTCTTCGCAGTTCGAAACTCGAACGTCGTATCGCGCTGTTCCACTCGCGCTAAGAGTTTTTAATAAGAGAGTAAGAGGGACAGTGTGATACGAACTTCAAATTTTGAAGTACCCCTGGGTACTGAAAGGGTCGGTTGGTGAAACTTGTGCAATGCTTTACCGGTGCCATATCTCGGTTTACGGCAGGCAAGGAACCGGGGGCACGTGACGCGATCCAAAGTTACGGGCTAACTGGATACCTCAACATACCTCGGTCTATCTCGGTATTTCTCGGTTCTCGGGAAATTCAGCCCGTTCTGCATCGTATTTTTCACTTCATCCTGTAAACGCAATCTCCTGCAACTGATTTTATTATAAGCAAGTGGATGAAAACTGTCGTGTCGGATAATGGAGCGCAACATGGCACGTCTTATAAAATAGAGACAATCTGTTTCAGCATTAGAGATAGCGAGCTGCTGTTTAGCATGTATGCTGTCATACAGTACTTCATATGATGTAGTGAATAATGATTTGGTATCGAGTAAACTTGGACAACTATGACCACTCCCGAACTGTCGATATTTTTAAAGTAATAAATTAAATGGCGTGTTAATCTTACTTACTTTTTTTTTAAAATAAAAAACGTGCATTTAAAAAAATCGTGAACTTCTTCACCCTGCCACGTTTAATCTTTTTTTTAGGGTGATTTTTGAATGATAATTCTGTGAATCGTTGTTTAAAACTAAGGGTCAACTGCTTCAGCTAAAAAGAAAATGATAGACTTCTGGGACATCATCCTGGAAAATCGCATAGTTCCCGCGGGATACTGATAAACAGATTCTTCGCAGACGACATCGCGGGCAACAGCTAGTAAGTATTCACTAATAAGAAAGCCCACTAGACAAAATCATGTGCCAAACACATTATCAGTACAAAGAATACTTGACCAAGGAACAGCTAGATACAGGCACCTATCAGTTGTCCCCAACTGCCTGCCCGATAATATAAATAATATAAAAATAATACCTATAATATATAAATAAAGTGGGTAAGCAGTAACGACTGG
This sequence comes from Archips xylosteana, assembly GCA_947563465.1. NCBI lineage: Eukaryota > Metazoa > Arthropoda > Insecta > Lepidoptera > Tortricidae > Archips > Archips xylosteana. The sequence goes on from OX387360.1 coordinate 19,976,527, forward strand.
AGCCTTGGTTGTGGTTACACAAAGTCACCCTCACTATGCAAATAGAGAGAGATCCCAAGTTCGAACCTTGTTAGGGGCAGCCGCTTGCATTTCGTCGCTAGATTTAACACTAAGCCCTTTAGTTGGCAACACTGGTAACAAAACAACTATCTTGGATAAAATGAGGACTGAGAGCCACAGGCTAAAAACTCATTCAAAAAAAAATCCTAACGTCAAAAATCCTTGTCAGTTCAGAAACCGTCACGGTCCGCCCCAGGCGAGTCAGCCGTGGCCAGCGATGCTCCAAATTAGACTACATTTAGACAGTACGAAAAATATTTATAAGCTCCGTTACATTGCGGGACGCGAGGCTATAAATTTATAGGTCGTCAATTACCAACAGCAACGAACAGCATCTCGCACGATATACACAATATAAATGAAGCTTCAGGCCTATGCCGACCACGCGAAATTAAGTCCCATAAAAACATTTGATATTTATCGCGGTATTTACGCCGAGGTGTGCGGAACAAGGCATTATTGGAAGGCACGTTTTGATTTAATAAAGCAATTCGGCAAGGGTCATTTGCATTTGAATGAGGGTACGGCTACAGGTGGAGACGTCTATTTTTTAAGCCCTTCGCTCTGCTCTTTATGGGGGCAATGCAGCTCAATTTTCCCCGCGGCATATTGCGCCACGGGTTTGGCAACTGTTACGCCATGTGAAGTAAAATGGATAATTACTAGAATTGAGGAAACATGAACACACCTGGCCCCTATTTTAACACACTGACTGATGCGACAATTGTAACTATCACTGTCATCACTACTACGTTCTTGGAGAGCCATTTTGAAAATACGCATATCTACGTTAACCACGAAACACAAACCTTGTGTTATAGGTACTAGGCCGTTGCCTAAGCGTACTTAAATAGATAGAAGAATAGAAACTCGAGAGAACAAACATTCGTATTTTTCATACAAATAATCTTCCCCGTCCGGGAATCAAACCCAGGAGCTCAAGCTTCGTAGTTAGGTTCTCTAACCACTAGGCCTTTCAGTCGTCAAATTTGTAATGCAAGCCTGACAAATCTTTAGTCTCGTGTCAAGATTTACTGACAATTCTGCATATTTGTCGATTAGGAAAAATGTGAAGTGCGCATCACGTAAAACAAGTAACTGGGCTCAAGTCCTAGTCGACAATTAGAGATAACAATTCCAGACGAGACAACCCTAATTAAATCATGCCCAACAGATTACATCCATGTCTACGCTTTCGTAATTCCATAAACCACAACTGAATCAACTATTTTAACTACGAGCCCACTTAAAATCCATCGTAAAGTTAGTTTATATTCATATCTCTTGAGTGTTTTTTAGAAGTATTTGTATTTGACCCTACAAACAACAGTACAAGCGGCTGGGTCGTTAGGCTGTCCTTTGAGGGTGGAGCACCGATTATGACTTTTGTTTCGGACCTACTCGTAGATGTCAGAGGCGAGGGCGGATCATAGATGACGAGACTCAGTAGTTGAATGCCCTGAGCACATGACTATATAGACTCCTGCAAAGATCACATTGGGCTCCACTGTCGAAGAAACTGAATTACGTATCAGGGTGAGCCCTTTTTATTGCAAATGTCCTGTTGACATTCCATACAATATCTGCCAAATAAATCATCGTGAAATTGGTTGCGAAAAGGTTCCACCTTTTCTTCTTCTTCTTGCGGTGCCTCTCCACTACTAGAGGTTGGCTGACAGCTCCGCATATCTCTCCTTATCTCTCGCCAGAGAAAACATCCTCCACACTGGCGATACCGGTCCACTCTCTGATGTTTCGGAGCCACGATTTCTTCCTTCTTCCGTCGTGTCTTTTCCCCTCAATTTTTCCCATCATTATTTCCTGGAGTAGATGATAACGCTCTTGCCTTAATACCTGCCCTAGATAGGCTACCTTTCCACCTTTTACGTCATTTATTTTCCTTGACTGTTCATAAAGGCTTTCGTTGGTTGATGGTTTGAATTGCATAAATTAAATACGGTAAATCATCATCAGTCATCAGAAAAAGCCGTGGTATTCTAAGGCGCGTGCATCACAGAAGGGACGTGGGACGGGGGCACGTCGCATTCCGCGTCGTTTGGTCGCAGGCCGCGCCTCTGCCACGTCTCTTCTCTTCTATACATTTAGTATGAGAACTGATTCAACGGGCGCCGCGACTGCGACGCACTCCCATCTCACGTCTCTTCTGTGTGTCTTGCGTCTAGTGATTTGATAGTTTGATCTAGAACCTGTCAAGCAGTACTTCTTCTTTCTTTCTGACTTTTTCTAAATTTACGTGCGGAATCACATTTAAAATTTATCATGATTTTATGGTGAAGGAATCCCTGGAAGGAACACCTGTGAAGAAATTCATTGGTGTGTGAAGGTTCCAATCCGCACTGGGCCCGCGTAAAAACTACGGCTCAAGGCCTCTCATTCTGAAAAGAAACCTGTGCACTGCGCACTGGGACGTATACAGACTGAGATGATAATGATGATAGACACTATTAGACAGTCTGCGAAAACAGCTTGTATGAATTTTTTTTTCGTTTAAGTTCACTTCGTCCACGTTCCCATTTTGTCAACTTCCTAGTTCGTCAGCAATCCCATTACGTCCACAATCAATTCCCAATTGGGAATGTTTAAAAAAAAATTACCAGTGTTTTTTATTTTTTTTTTGTACAGAAAAGTCAATTATAAGGAACTCATTTCAATATCGTGTCATTTAGTTCACTACTTTTTTCAAAATTAATTATTGAAACTATTTTGGATGATGACGTCACATTGTAATTGAGGGCTCCCACACTGCCAAATTTCTAAATCTATCTAAATGCGTACGATAAGGCAACCCCTTTATTTTTTTGTTGCGTAGTGGTACACTGTAACTAGTGTCACTTTACTGGCGCTGTCAAAGTGCTAAACATGTGCTAAATGTCAGGCAGCGGGTCCAAATCAAACTCCGTAGTATAATCCACGCGTAAATTGCGAAGAATTCTAACCACACAGAATAAAGTACGACTTGGACCGTCACGCAATTTACACCAATGTCAAATGAAGGTCATTGCTTATTTGCTACGTTATAAATTCATTACATTATATTAAAATTAAATAACTACAGAAAACGAGTTAAAAAGCATTTATCTCGAAATGGTTTTCGATTTACTATACATTGCAAAAAAATAGACATCCCCAATTCGTCCACTTCCTATTTTGACAACATTCCCATTTCGTCCATATTCCCATTTCGTTCACATTCCCACTTCGTCCACATTCCTACTTGGTCAATATTCCCATTTCTTCTATACCTAAATCACAAAATAAAATCTTCCCTGAGAATTAAGTTAACCTGATAGCTAAAACAGCATTAAAATCGGCTAGGAATGTTGACGAACTGGGATTGTGGATGAAGTAGGAATATGGACGAAATAGGACTGTTGACTAATTGGGAATGTGAACGAAGTGAGAAAGGACGAAATGGGAACGTTGACGAAATGCGATTGTGGACGAAGTAGGCATGTGAACGAAATGGGAATGTGGACGAAGTGAACCTAAACTTTTTTTTAACTTTTTTCATAAAAGTACTTTTAAATAAAGTGTCAGGTTTACCTTATTCCTAATGCAAAAAAAAAATCGGATTTTTTATCGCTAAGGGTGAGTCTGTCACTTTAGGGCTGTGTAGATGCGTTCGCCGGCGCCGGGGGAGTAATCCGGCGATTCAGATGCGGCCGGGACCGGTCCTGGCTCCGTAATCGCCCGTGGAAAGAGTGGAACGGCCCGCCGGTTATAATAACTGCCGGAACTTGCCGTGAAATTGCTAAATAAAGCCGTGGCGAGATTCAATTTAGAAGCGAGAGCTATGTGATCTCACGCGAAGTGACGGCTCCGGTAAGTATAGATGAAGGGATTGATATAAATAAAGGATTGATAGTAAGTATGCGACATTTTCCTTTACAAAGTCACAAAAGGTGTCAAACACCTGTATTAAAGTGCTATTAATAAGAAGTTTCGATGAGGAAGTTTGGATGAGGAAATCTAAAGACAGAAAAGAGTGGAAGCAGCTGGAAGAGGCCTATTGTGTCACAGGACACGCTGATCACTAAACCGGTAAACCAGATGTGTTAGTTTCAAAGTATTTTTTTTTTATTATTTATTTATACTGATTAGTTTTCAGCAATAAAGGCTCAATAATAATAATAATAAGAAGTTTAATGGTTTTCTTTTGACAAAATACACCACTTCAATGATACTGTCACCAGGCTGTATCTCATGAACCGTGATAGCTAGACAGTTGAAATTTTCACAGATGATGTATTGCGGTTGCCGCTATAACAACAAATACTAAAAACCAGAATGAAATAAATATTTAAGGGGGCTCCCATACAACAAACGTGATTTTTTTTCCTTTTTTTGTTCGATATTGATAACGGCAACAGGTAGTAGACGCTTGAAATATTCACAGAATATTTAGTGAAAAAAAAAATTTAATAATTAAAATAAAACAATTATACATTAATTACAGGTCAACAAACAAAACACATCAAAATAATAACAAAATTACATCAAAATTAAAATTAAATGCCCAAATACATATATAGTTATAATATATTAACTTTAAAAATAAATAATTAAATTAAAATAAAACCATTATTTCCCATTTCCCATAAAAAACCGAGTCTTTTGCCGTTTTATAGATAATAGTACGGAACCCTTCGTGCGCGAGTCCGACTCACACTTGGTCGGTTTTTACATTTTCATGTTAGAAAAGCACTGTTGTTGAATATACCTAACGCTGGCCATCAAAAGGATCCTCAGGCTGCCTTGTTTTTATACAAAGAATTAGCTGTCACGGTCTTCTGTGCGGTTTTCCGGGGCGTGTCACAGTTTTCGATATATTTTAAATAAACATTATATTTCACGTTTAAATCCAATTCTAATAACTGTTCGCCTCAGCCGAAACAGTATTTGTTGGCTTCGTATTATTAAACCAATTCTCAAGCAACCACCAATTCCTATTTCAAGTTTTATTAGTACAGGTGACCCACCCATTCACCATCCCTGTTATTAGCAATGCCAAGACATCTGTATTTACCAGCTGTGACGCAAGTACTTCAGAAGGACATGATTATATGTACATCTATATAAAGGAGAAAAGTACCTGACTGATTGAAAAACTGACAGAGCACGCACAGTTATAGATTAGATAAGACTAAAGCAGAAAAGACGAAGGTTATGTCGAACGCCCATGTTGTACCAACTCTCGTCGTAATCGGAGAGACTTTGCTCGAAGTTGTTGACGACTATATCTTCTACCTGGGACATACAATCAAATAAGGTAGGTTCAACTTCGAGAAAGAGGTCAATCGACGAATTAGAGTCTGCTGGGCGGCGTTCGGGAAGCTCCGCAATATCTTGTCATCCGATTTCGCAGTGTCTCACGTCAAAAGTCTTTGACCAGTGTGTGTTGCCAGTGATGACTTATGGTACTGAGACGTGGCCGCTAATGATGGACCTCATAAGAAAGCTCAAAGTCACTCAGAGGGCGATGAAGAGGGCTATGCTTGGAGTTTCTCTGCGGGATCGCATTAGAAATGATGACATCCGCGCAAGAACTAAAGTCACGGACATAGCTCGAAGAATCGCTTGACATATATGGCAGTGGACAGGGCACATCCGCGGACTGGAAGACGCAGTGTAGGTAGGCCTCCAACAAGCTGGAGCGACGACCTGTTTAAGGTTGCGGGATCGTGTTGGATGCTGATGGCACGGGGCCGATCTGTTTAGCGAGCCTTGGGGTAGGCCTACGTTCAGCAGTGATAATGAATGCAGAACTGAAATTAGGCAGACTGTTTCTGAAAATTCTAAGTGCATTAACTGACTCCTTTCCGGGCTAAACTGTAAGAGCCTTATCATACCAGCAATTTGCAAACGTGTTAAGGCGAGACGAGTTTGCTGCGTCCGCGCAGCGTGTTTGTCACGAGCGCACAACTATTACGCCGCGAATGCGTAACTATTTTCGTCGCGAGAACGCCGTTGATGTACAAATACTGAAGTGTTTAGAATAATTAAATGTTAGCGGACTAAGCCACACAGAAGAGACGTGGGACAGGTGCGCGTCGCAGTCGGCATCGTTTGTTCGCAGGCCGTGTCTCCGCCCCGTCTCTTCTGTCTGCTTTGGATCGCGACGCTTCCATACATTTAGTATGAAACTGATTCAAGGGGTGCTGCAACTGTGACCCGCCCCCGTCCCACGTCTCTTCTCTTGGTCTAAGAGCCGTTGAAGATCGACCTTCACCGATCTGATAACTCGATGAGACATATTTTTTATCAAATATAATCGGCTGCCCTAAGTTAAAATCAAGTAACTCAGTTTCGACAAATTTTACAGTAGAGCGAAAAAACTAAATTTTTAAACAATTCCTCATTACATGCTCAAAAATTGAATTAAAGCATTCAAAATAACTGTATTTTTATTATGAGAGATATCATTAACCGTGTCCTTTAGTTTTTTTTTTCTAAATGTGGTACATTAATTTTAAAATGCAAAAATGGTTTTCTGCGTAGAATGCGGTAAGACAATTTAAAAGGTTTTCTATATAAAAACAAGTATCTTGAGATGCCTTAATTTTGTCTTGGTAAATTCTTCTTGATAATTTTACAAATACAAGTATATCTAATATATAAAAATGAAACATTTTACAAAATAAAAATGTGTAAAAAAAACCGGCCAAGTGCGAGTTTTTTTTCTATGTATGACCACGAATAACTTTATACAGAGTGGTCCGATTTTGACGATTCTTTTATTATTGGAAAGCGTATACCCCAAAGGTGGTTCAATTTAAATTTGGAAAAAATATTCCTACCCTAAGGGTAGGAAAACAGGGGATGATTGATTGTTCAGTCACTGATTGTACTGTATGACCACGCATAACTTTTTACAGAGTAGTCCGATTTTGATGATTCTTTTTTTATTGGAAAGCGTATACCCCGAGGGTGGTCCCATTTAAATTTGGAAATAATATTCTTACCCTAAGGGTAGGAAAATAGGGGATGATTTATTGTTCAGTCACTGATTGTACTGTATATATGACCAGGCATAACTTTTTACAGAGTAGTCTGATTTTCATAATTCTTTTTTATTGGATAGGGTATACTTTGAAGTTGGTATTATATAAGTTAGGAAAAAAAATACCCCAAGGATGGGAAAAAAGTATTAAATAAAAACATTTTAACAAAAAAATTAAACCGCCGAAAAAACGCCTGTAAATGTAAGAGTTTAGTGAGATTTATGATAAGAGTGCATTATTGAACACCTATGTTACTGTACCTAAATTCTTCACAATAAATTGATTAATAATATTATTAAAACTGAAAAGCAAAAAATAATACCTTTTTTGTTTGACCTTAATCTAGGTACCAGTTTGAAGTCGGTGCCTCAGCACTAGCCAGGAGGAGTGGACCTATAATCGTCTACCTAATTGGCTTCTACCACTCCTCCTGGCTCGTGCTGTGCTGAGGCACCGACTTCAAACTGGTACCTAGATTAAGGTCAAACAAAAAAGATACTATTTTTTGCTTTTAGTTTTTTCGGTGGTTTAATTTTTTTATTAATAAGTTTTTTGTGAATATAATATGTTTGACGTGTCAAATATTATGACTGTTTCCATAGTGAAATACCTAAATAAATAAATAAATCTTTCTATCTATATCTATGTATCATGGCACTGAAACAGGTCACCTAGAAATTAGTATATAATTTAAATATCTGTATTTACAAGTTCACCGTGGTTAATTAAATCCAATGATTGTGAGTTTTCTTGTAATAGCGTCCAAAATGGTTGTCGATTGTTTAGCATTAACAGAACAATTTTTTCCAAAAAAACCTTTGTTTTAGTAGTTTTGACGCCTCCCCCACCTAAGTCATTGTTTTTTTTTTCAGTAATTCATGCATCCACCCGATTCCTACCCAAAAGCCAAACAAATGTAAGGATTCATGCTGTAACATTTTAACATGAACAACGTTAATTTCGACGCAGAAGTCAAGTAACTCAGGTTTCTATATGAATTACAAGTATCTCATCGCAAGATACTCGTTTTTAAGTTAGAATTAAGGTATATACTTGACTTTAGCGTAGAATGCCCCGTTCAAAAAAGATACTTGGATTTTCAAAACTTCTATATTTTGAAAAGTATAAATTATTTAAAAAAAAATACAAGACTGAAGGATGTATTTTTAGAAGCCGAATCGAAATGTATAAAAAAATAATTTTGCCCAAATTTTGAGATGCTTGATTTCTGCATAGGGCAGCCGTAATTTTTAAACAAATATGCCTATGATAACTTGCCTATCGAAAAGTGTTCATAACTATTTTATTTTTTTTGGTTTTTTTGTGGAGTGCCTTTAGCCATCTTCCAGCTCCATCATCAGACCCTGGTTACCATCTGGAATCAAAGTACTCGTCAAGCCGAATCAAACGAGTCCAAACTCGATGGGGTTGTGTCGTTTTATTGTGGAATGCCTTTGGCCATACTGAATTAATGAAATTACGAATTACCCCATTGAGTTTGGACTCGTTTGATTCGTCTTGACGAGTACTTTGATCCCAGATGGTAACCAGGGTCTGATGATGGAGCTGGAATATGGCTAAAGGCACTCCACAAAAAAAAACAAAATAAAATAGCTATGAACACTTTTCGATAGGCAAGTTATCATAGGCATATTTGATTATAAATTATATTTGATAAAAAATATGTCTCATCGAGTTAACAGATCGGTGAAGGTCGATCTTCCACGTCTCCTCTACTATCTGTGGCTTGCGCCTAACACGTTTGCGTCAAACTCACTGCGCGCTCGCTTCGCTTTAATACGATCTCAAATCGTCAGTGTCATAGGGCTCTAAGATTGTAAATGGACAGTTCTACTTGCGTTTCAACCACTATCAGTTTACTGTTGCTTACATCGAAAAAATAAGCTGTAGCTAAACCGTTTGAATGAGTCCTCGCCCGCGATGTACAGGGGCTAGGGGGGTATGATGACAAAGGAGGCCGTTAGCGGTGCGGGCGGCGAGCGCGCCTCGTGTGTCTGCCGACCGCACCTCATCCTCACCTCATCCTTTTTTTGAAGTCGCTTGAAAATTGAAAGTATAGCGCAAACACACTGAACGGTGTGGGTCATTTTTCTTTAATAAATGCGACAGGAAACTGATAGTAGTTGAAACACTGGTAGAACTGCCCAAATGTTTCTCTTAAAGATATTTCTAACGCAGGCGAAACCGCAGCTTAAAGTTAGGAAGGAAATAAACGTAAAATGTACTAACTAACTCACCAACGAACGTCCAGTGTAGATGTTCCCTTGGTGTCAACAAAAATGAATCCCTCAGTAACCGATTACCATTACATGTCATGTAAATCGCTTATCTCAACGTATCCACAGCTCACGAATCATTTTAGACAAATCACAGTTCGACGATCGGCCGTAAGTACGTCCCGTACCCCGAAATGTAAACGTCACACTAAACATTAGTATTTAGACACTATCTCGTTTTAACGAGCTGTGTGAACAAAGGACGGCATGTTGTGTTATGCTGGAGCTGGCCAGTGGCCAAGAACGTCGGAGCAAGTGTCGGCTCGCCATTCACGGGCATGATTTATACACCGCGCGCTGAGGAAATGCAGATCTCACCCCAGAATGTAATCAGGACAGAGATATATGCCAAGACTCTGACTGTGGCCACATTCTACGCCGCTCGCTCCGATATGTAGGGTTGCCATTTTGCCGTAGTTTTATAAGACTTTGTTTTCATTAAGTATAGATTAAGAATATACCATAAGATCGGCTCTGAAGTAACTAGATAAGACGAGAGTAAAATAAGTTTTTTTTTATTTTTTCATTTTAGTTTTTATATAAAACTGACTCGTGATTGATCACTATAAATATCACCTGTTGAAAAGTGCAGATGAGATGAGATGATGATGAGATGAGGTTCATCATCGTCCCAGCCTATATACGTCCCACTGGAGGGCACAGGCCTCCTCTCAGAATGAGAGGGCTTAAGCCGTAGTTCCCACGTGGGTCCAGTGCGGATTAGAAACTTCGCCATTGAATTTCTTCGCAGATGTATAAAGGTTTCCTCACGATGTTTTCCTTCACCGTAAAGCTCATGGTAAATTACAAATGCAATTTCGCACATAAATCCCGAAAAAGTCTGAGAAGAGTCTGAGTCTGGGTTCAAATTCCGGCTCGCACAGCCGGAATTTGAACCCACGACGCTCTGCTTGAGAAACCATAAGTCAAACCACTAGGCCACCGCGGCTGCCTCAGTTGTGACATTAATTCAGGCTAAATAGCTTGCATTTGTGTTGAATGAAAGTATACTTACTTATAAATGGAAACGCTCGCTCGCTCGTAGAACTGATGGCCGATGGGGCAAAAAGGTTCTCGAGTGTTTTCCACGGACCGGAAGACGCAGTGTAGGTAGGCCTCCAACAAGATAGAGCGACGACCTGGTTAAGGTTGCGGGATCGCGTTGGATGGGGATGGCACGGGACCGATCTGTTTGGCGAGCGTTGGGGGAGGCCTATGTTCAGCAGTGGACGTCTTTCGGCTGAAATGATGATTGAAACGCAAACGCAACGAAACCCGCAACCAATGGAACCAGCGGTGGGTCTCGCTCCTAATTCTACTAGTGTGTGTGAAGTTCCCAATATATTCCCAATTCTGAGGGCCTGTGCCTTGGAGTGGGACGTATATAGCCTGAGATGATGATGATGATAGATAGTTGTGCAACGCAAGCCATTAATAATGCATGAATGGCGCTGAGAAAACGTCGCGTGGAACGTGTTGTGTTCTCATTACTGGGCATGTTTACCGGACGCAGGCTTGGGGACTGGGCGGGCTGTTATTGTATCAGGAATTGTTAATATAAAGTTAAGGTCCTACCGAGCTTTTCGCGCTAATCAATGTTAGATAAGAGATTTTGGTATGGGGGAAGCACGATGGCTCAAAATAGCTTGGTTAGACTGCGCGTGTATTTAGGTATTTTCATCGTATTACTAAAACAAATACACATTTTACTAACAATCAAAAAGTTATGACCTGCCCGTGCAGTATTTACATCGTATTACGAATTTATTTTATTGTTTAAAGACAAAGTAGTCTTAAGATTTTTAGGGTTCCGTACCTCAAAAGGAAAAAACGGAACCCTTATAGGATCACTTTGTTGTCCGTCCGTCCGTCCGTCTGTCTGTCTGTCAAGACCCTTTTTCTCAGGAACGCGTAGAGGTATCAAGCTGAAATTTATATCGAATACTCAAGTTTACTGTCCTTTGGAGCTGTGAAAAAATCAAACATCTAAGCCAACGCAATCAAAAGATACAGCCGTTTATGACGCAAATTTCCGCATATATTCGAAACTCGCAAGGGAATCAAAACCTACAGGGTACTTCCCGTGAACTCAGAATCTTGAAATTTGGTACAAAGCAAGGCCTTATAGCACAGATAAAGGAAATATTGCGAAAAGCATAATTTTTTTTTGTCTGTCTGTCTATATCAGTAACCAATCTACAATGATCCCACACTGCGCACATTTTGCTTAAGAGCAGGGGTCTGCTAAGACTGAATGTTCATAGATACATATAAATTTGTATGAAACCCTCAGTGCGCGAGTCCGACTCGCACTTGGCCGGTTTTTTTCTATCGAGCGAACTACAAGTACCTAATCGTGTTTCGATAAACACTTGTCATTAGAGTGAATCCTCAAATATCTTAGCTTTTCAATGATACAACACGATTTTAAATGAATGCAATAAATGCGTCAAAAGCTCGGTATGGCCTTAACGGGCGCACCAGGAACATAACTAACTTCATTTCAGCCGAAAAACGTCCGCTGCTGAACATAAGCCTCCCCAAGGCTCGCTAAATAGATCGGTCCTGCGCCATCCGCATCCAACGCGTTCCCGCAACCTTAACCAGATCGTCGCTCCATCTTGTTGGAGGCCTACCTACATTGCGTCTTCCGGTTCGTGGACGCCACTCGAGAATCTTTCGGCCCCATCGGCCGTCAGTTCTACTAGCGATGTGCCCTGCCCACTGCCACTCGAGTCTGGTGATTCTTCGAGCTATGTCCGTGACTTTAGTTCTTGCGCGGATTTCATCATTTCTAATGCGATCCCGCAGAGAAACTCCAAGCATAGACCTCTCCGTCGGGCTCTGAGTGAGACTGAGTGACAATTCCAAGTCTGTATTAACTAGAGGTTGAGATTTTGTGATTTTATCCCAATTCCGTGGGAATTTCGGGATGGAAAAAACATACATGTTTTTGCGTAAAAACTAAATGAGGTCAAAGTGAATGAGATCAAACGGTGAATACTAATATAATAAGCTAAAAGGCGGCTAAGTGAAAAAACCAACTTTTGAGTAAACGGCGAAAAACGTCACAAAAATTTCAAATCGATGCTGGTCAATTTCTTTAAATCTTTAGTTATGTTGTCATATACCAAACGGTAGATCTTTTTTTAATTTATGATTTGATTTTAGTCACTCTTGTTATATTATAGTTTTTGTGCCACTAAAAGTCATTTTTTCCTTTATAGTTATGAAAATAAAATAAAATCCTTTTTACATTGCAGTACAAAAAGGCGGTTATCGGATCTTAACTGCTTTATAGACATGTATTTTTTGTTAATGATATAGGAATTGTTTTGAAATAGATAGTTAACTACAATTACGTAACTAGAAAGCAGTTATCTGTTTTAGTGGCATTTTAATCTAGGTTAATGAGTATTATTGTTAACCCAGTCCATAACTATAAAGCGGCAAAGGACACATTGCCGCCTTATAAACTAATTCACTGTTTCTTGTTTACTTTCCGATATACTGGAACATAGCTTAAAAGCGGTTATCTTACAAACCTTTTGGCGTCACTGCTTTTTAGTCTTGTACGAGTCCCAATATTTTTTTAAGAATCCTGCAAAATTGGCCGTAACTACAAATTCAAATAAACATTTTACTGTGAATTATTCGTTTATTTCGATGTAAAATCGACATTCAAATAGCTCGTCATTGCTACCATAGTTAATAAATACTTCATTGTGATATTAAAATAGAACAGAAATGGCACTCTGCGCAAAAATCAAAAGGATAGTTACAATCTCAAAAAAAAACAACTTAGTCACAGTAATTTAGAATTATGTCCATTTGAATAATAATATGGGATTGAAAAAAAGGTCATAGGGGTGTAGGGAGAACCCAGAATCTCAATCTCTAAATTTCAACCTCACCTGCTCGTGGTGAACTCTGCGAGCAACTGACGAGGCTCTGGCGACCGACAGATGGCGGAATAACCATCCAAAAGCAAGTAGGCAAAATTAAGTAGGCCAGGAACGGGCAGCAGCGTTGCTGGTGCAAGTGGCCTAGTTCTGCGATCACCAACCCGCCTGCCCAACGTGGTGATTATGGGCAAAACTTTTTTGGTAGCACAACAATGGTTGTGCCCGGCCCTCAGTTCTCGGCAGCCCTACTATTCCTGGTTACGGTAGCGGCCATGGTAACGGTAGGGCGGGGGATGCTAAGAATCACCGAGCTACGGACGGCTACCAAAACAAACGACTTTACCTGACTACCTATAACGGACGTACTGTGAGGAATGACGATAGGATCGCAGAACTCGAAGTGGAATTAGGTCACATCAACTGGCATATCTTGGGTTTGTCGGAGGTCCGTAGAGGCTGAGAGGATACGATAACCTTAAGCTCCGGTAACCTATTCTACTTTGGGGAGTGCGAACAGCAGTCCCAAGGTGGAGTCGGCTTCTTCCATATCAATAAAGCTCTCTGTAACAACGTTGTGGAGATCGGAAGCGTGTCGGCAAGGGTAGCATACCTTGTACTTAAGTTGACTGATAGGTACTGCTTGAAAGTTATACAAGTGTACGCGCCGACTTCAGCATACTCCGACGACGAAGTGGAATCTACGTGAGGACATAAGTAAAGCCATGCATAGCACCACTAGAACACATTACACCGTTGTTATGGGACACCTCAACGCAAAGGTGGGAGTACAGGCATGCGACGATTCGATTATCGGATCGCACGGATTTGGAGTTAGAAGCCACAGGGGCACATGTTGGTCAGCTTCCTGGAAAGCCAAAAGCTTTTTCTAATGAATTCTTTCTTTAAGAAGGGGCCTCACAGGAAGTGGACTTGGAGAAGCCCCGACGGTAAGACGCGAAATGAGATCGATTTTATCATGACGGATACAAAGCATATATTCAGGGATGTCTCAGTTATCAACAGGTTTTACACAGGCAGTGATCACCGACTTGTTCGAGGCACTCTGAATATACGTCATAAGCTGGAGAGAGTCCGCATGGTGAGATCTGTTTTGCGTCCAACACAACTCTTGTTGATTTGTTGGAAACCACCGACGATGTTGATAAGGAGGCGGACCAGTTGGTGAGGACGATTTGGGATGTGGGAACAACGTGTTTCCCAAAGCAGCGAAGTGTACAGCAGTCTAAACTCTTTCGCGAGACTCTGGAACTCATGAGGCGGCGACGAGAAATGGCGGCGCAGACTGTTTCGTTAGGTAAGAAAGAGCTCTCCAAGCATGTTAGAAAGCTGATAAGGCGAGTTCTCCGTAGCTCCAATACTCGCTCTATTATGGAGGCAATAGAGCGCAACCGGGGATCGAAAGTCTTTATGCAGCAACTTGGAAAGAGCAACCTAATGAAACTAAAAACTGCAAACCATCCAAACCGTCTCCTCTAAGCCGGAAATCCTCGCCGAGATTGAGAGCTTTTATGGACAGCTGTATGCTTCCCATGCTGCACAGCCTCTTCCCGATCCAAATCACATCAGAGCCTCACTAACACGCCATTACACTGAAGATAATTATCCCGGACGTCGAAATGAGTGAGATTAGAATTGCCCTGGGGCAGCTTAAAAACAACAAAGATCCGGGTGAAGACGGAATTATAAGACGGAAGACGGAATATTAAGTATACGTATTGTTGATCGAAGTTGCAAAATGTCAGCTCAATCGGTAACCAGGAAGTGGTTCAAATTTAACGTACAAGATACATACCATAGCCAATTACATGCTTTGTGCAACCACGGTTGCCAATTTATTTCAATCATATTTATTTATTCCTTAAGTCAGTAATGACCTTGTTTGAAATCACATGTCAATAAATGATAGTAATTGGAAAAAAGGCACGTGAGGGGCTAATTGTAATATATGTACATACTCTACTGTCAACCGAGTACATTACAAATCTTGTAAAACTAATTCTAATTCTGCGATTACACAAAAAGAAAATATGTAACTTACAGGCCTCATAATATGTTTATCGGCCATAATGTTATTTGGTGGGAATGCGTCGCCGACCGCCCGTGAAACGTCTTCCTACACTAAGAGCATGCTGCACATTGACACATCTGCTACTTTATTATGGTAAGTTTTCTGGTTTAGCGAGGGTACAGAAGAAAGAGGCAGGCGTAGTTAGCTGCGTTTTAGTCATGTATTGTAGAATAGCCCCCTTTTAGTTATGCAAACAATTAAATAAAATATGTCGTTTACTTTGCGCACGGACCAATGCCGCTTTCAACCGTAGGTTTTTTACTGGAATTGTGGCATGAATACAGGACTAAAAGGCGGCAATGTGATTTTAACTGCTTTTTAGTGATGCATTGTTGTATAATCGCCTTGTAGTCAGGTATCAGCGAAGCATTTTATTCAATGAAACCTAGTTAAATAGCGGTTAAAGACGTTTTGCCGCCTTTTAGTGTACCCAAAAATATTAACCGCTTTTAAGCTTGGCATTTATAATAAAAAAGGAAAAACAATCCAAACGTTAAAGTACTTTAGTAGCTTTTTAGTTAAGTAATGTGTTTTAGTCGCCTTTAAGCATAGGAAAGTCCATTTTTTATGTATTTAACCGCTTTTTTTGAAAAATTATTTTCGAAACGGTATAAGATAGAAAAACCGTTCCTAGACAGATCGATAGAGATTTTTTTTCTAAGCAGAATGGTATTGAAAAGTCGAAATTGACCAAATGTCACTTAGCCGCCTTTTAGCTTGAGCACGGCAGAATAGCAATATCTATCTATACTTGTAACGATGTAAACATCACCATGCATCGTCATGCGTTATACCATTTTAGAATCAGTATTAGATGTATTTTTACACAGTAAACAGATTAGTTAGTCTTTGAGTTGTTGTTTATGGGCTTTCCTCAGATGACCCGCTTGCTCGTTTCCTCCCTCTCATAATAATAAAAAAACCGGTCAACTGCGAATCTGACTCGCGCACGAAGGGTTCCGTACCATTATCTATAAAATTTGGGTACGGAACCCTAAAAAAAAGTAATAAAAAAACTAAAAACCCGTCTGCGGTGTAAATAAAATAGTAAATTAAAAACAAGTTAGCTATGAAGTATCTTTTTGTATTTATTTTTTTCAAACTTCATTTTTTATTACTTTTACGGTCATCCCGTGAAATCATATATTTCATACTAAATACAAACTGAAATATAGATGCACAGAAAAAACCCCAGAAAAAAGACCAATGCAGGGAATCGAACCCAGGTCCTCAGCATTCCGTGCTGCGTGCTAAACCCCTACACCACCAGTTGGTTGGAGTTTCCAGTGTTGGTGTAGGGGTTTAGCACGCAGCACGGAATGCTGAGGACCTGGGTTCGATTCCCAGCATTGGTCTTTTTTCTGGGGTTTTTTCTGTGCATCTATATTTCAGTTTGTATTTAGTATGAAATATATAAATTAAAAAATCAAAAAACCCACCTGCAGATAATATACTGAAAAGGTGGAAACAAGATAAAATGTTCAATAACAATAAAATTTATAACACGTCGATGGCAGTCTTTCAAAATTTAACGCAACGATAAAATGCAGTCGGAGGCATGCATGAAGTTACATTAAATCCCACGCAGCCACTGACTCCCATGCCTCCGACTGCATTTTATCGTTGCATTAAATTTTGAACGACTGCCATCGACATGTTATAAATTTTATTGTTATTCAACATTTTATCTTGTTTCCACCTTTTCAGTATATCTGCAGGGGGTTTTTTGATTTTTTAATTTATTATTTTATTTACACCGCAGACGGGTTTTAGTTTTTTTAATTACTTTTTTATTTCTTGCTTTTTAGTGTAACCTCCTGAGACCCAGATAAATTATTGAGTATTTGAATTAGGAATCCGTTGCTATTTAGTTAAAGTTCAAAACCAATTTTGAAATATGTAGGTACTTAATTTTCCACATGGTGTACGTCGTCGTTTTAATGCATTGATTGTCAATTTACTATTCCAAATTAAATTTAAACACATAACTTGTATATATTTTTGTAATGACTTTTAAAATCCCTTTATTTTTATGCCCTACTCGATAGGTTTGAATAAAAAAAATTTTTTGAAGACTCACAATTTGGCGCCAACAATCCGCCATTTTAATTTTTCAAGAATTTCATGTATCCAGTGTTACTCGCGTTATCAAGACGAATCCAATGACGTATCATTTATCAAAATCGGTTCAGCCGTTGTGTAGTTACGAGAGGACATAGGAATGGACATACATACATACATACATACATACATACATACATACTTACATAAATACATACGGGTCAAACACATAACCCTTCCTTCTTCGCAGTCGGGAAAATGAACCCTAATGAGTAAGTTGTTGTTCAAATACTTTTTAAAGTCGCACCGCCGTTCAAAATCACCCCGGTTTATGATATTACAGTCCTTTCACCTTCGCCAACGTGGCTAGGTCCCGCATTAAGGGACTTTTCTAACGAATTTATAATACCAGGCGAAAATAAAAACATAATCCACGACCAGCGCCGCATAATTAAGCAGTTAGTCCGTCCCACGGATTACCAGCAGACCACCGTAGCTCTGCGGTCCACGAACCCTTGCGCCTAGGAGATAGGGTAAGTTTCAGGGCATATGAGCGCAAATCGTCCGATACTGATCCTAGAGCTGGTCTCTATAAAATAATTCTCCGCGTTGTCCGATGCTCGTTTTGTGTTGCTTTTTTGTGTGCTTTAGAGTTTAAAAAGTATTGGACAAACTACTTTATTGCCTATTACAAGGATAAAAGGAAATTAAACTTGAAAGCTTTGAATATATTATTTACTAGTCAGAGTAGCCATTCAATACGGGGGTCACTGGCGTATATTTGTAGTCAAGGTGTGCAGAAAGAGATGGGTTTGGCCGTAGGTCCCACATGGGCTACACGCACACCATAGGACAGCTAGGCAGATGTTTGTGTGTTTCCTTACAATGTTTTCCTTCATCTATTGGTAAAATTTCAATTGTGATTTCAGTAAAATACAGGCTGGTGACGTCCTCAGCTCACAAAACCACTAAAAACTTAAATGAAAAAATTCAGTGATGACTAAAATTTTAACACTAAAATGTTTGAGCATCACAACACGCACACACTAATTTTACAAAAAGTACTGAAACTGTTTTAATTCGAAAGAAACTTCCTAAAATACTTGTAACTTGAAATGGAATAGTCGAGATAAGGAGGTACGCGAGGAACATCGAACGCAGGATGAAGTTACCTAACGATCTCTATTTACGAACTTGGCCCAGTTTCTCACGCCACCCAGCGCTGGGCGGGATCGACTCAAATAGGATAATTTACCAGTTTAGTTTGGAAAGAGGCTGTAACTGATTGGGCAACTTGACAAAGACAATGTATCGGAATGTCGGCTTTATATGGTACGGTTTTTTGTTTCCCCTCTGAGTACTAAGTATGGATCTTTTTAATGAAATATTATATTTATCCTTAACTTGCCATCGTTCGACATTTATACTACTTATATGAAATAGTCATGTATATAAGGAAAAATATACGTGAATTTCCTACTAACATCGATAAGCCAGGGAAGACAAAAGTCCCATCTTACAGACTGGCTAAAACCAAAAAGTCGTTTCTGCGAAATTGCCCACATTTTTATCTTTAATTTTTAATGTTTATTTTTATAATAAAATTCCAAAAACAATAATATCTAAGACGTAATTTAAAATTAATTGTTATGATTATCCAGAGGCCGTATTTTCTAACGCATCTGACGCTTGCCTTCGCTTTCGCCATCTCTTTCTGTCATCATCTTATACTAAGGTACCGTTTGACAGAAAGAAAATAGTGATTGCAAAGGCAAGCGTCAGATAACGTTAGACAAGCGCTGGACAGGAATGTTTGGAAATAATCCCGATTTGCATTGGCGATCCCTATTCTCAAATAGCGTCACTACAGTGTTAAAAAATTAGCTGTGCTAAATTTAATAACATTGGAAATCTGTTTGAAAAAATATACCTTGTTGAGTTTCTTGCCCAGTGGCGTAGCTTGGCGTGGGCGGAGCGGGCCGTCGCCCACGGCCTCGCGGTCTGAGGGGCCTCGCGCCTCGAATGATATGAACGAGTGTGTGGTACGGTACCGCACAGCCGTTCATACAAGTTAGAATATTACAACCGTACCGCCACCGCACCGCCAGCCTCAGCCGTCTGTGCGTTTGAAGCTTTAATATGTGGTGCGCCAGCGAGCGTAAAGCCTCGCAAAATATATTTAACTGCCTACACAAAATTTAGGTCCTGCACCGCCACTGGGTATATCTTGGGGACGAAAGGAATGGGGCCTCGCTGATGCGCCTATGCCCACGTCTATATTAGTCCACGCTACGCCACTGTTCTTGCCGGATTGTTCTCAACAGGGTCTTTCCGAACCGGTGGTAGATTTATCGACTTTCATGGGTGCCTTTTGTAGCTTAAATTGAATAAAGATATAATGACCTTTTACTAATCATGATCTATTTTATGTTAAGTAAAGGTTCGGCCATACCGCTGCTTAAAATACGGAAACGTTACGGAATCGCGTAAACGTCAGAATTTACCGCATGCTCTCCATAGTAAAGTTGTGACGTTTACGGTGCGTCACTGCGATTCCGTAACGTCACCGTTTTTTAAGCGGTGGTTTGGTCGCACCTTTATTTGACTAACTCAGGTCGCCCGCTGAACTATTTAAGTTTGCGCAATTCATGCGTTTATTATCTTTTGTGACATTATTTTGTTCCGCACCTTTCGTTGCTAAGTGTACAAGTACCTACATACCTATACGTTGAACGCGATGGAACATCCAAACAGCCCTCCAGTCATGGCGAAACAAATGAGCGCGGCTCCAAACTTCACCTTGAATTACATTCGCAAAGAAGCCTATCAGCTCACCGCAGGTATTTTGAAGTTGTCAACGCGGCAACACAGGACATATGTTTAGCATTATTTATTAGGGGTCGTTAGTCTCCGGTGAAGTAGATATATAGCTCGATTACCGCTTTGTGGCGGCTACCGAAGTCAACTTTTCGTCAACCTTTTCATTGGCGAGTGATATTGATAAACATAGCTCGAACAGTGTTGGCGAGAGAACCGGCGGGTTCGAATCGCGGCTCCCTGCGCAACTAACACTGTCGCTGTTCTGGTTCTGATGGAGTTTTATTCAAACACTGAGCTTTGAGCACTTTATTTATTGCTATTTCTAAAATCAAATTCGCACAACTTATTTCTTACTGAACTAAGTATAATTAATTTACAAATTTGCACGTCTTGCTACGGTGCAGGGTCTGAGAATCTCTCTTTAAGAGTGAGCGAGATGGCGATAGTAATACTATGACAGCGTTCAAAAAGGATGCGTTCTGATTTACTATAGGTATAAAATTATTGACCCTGTTAATTTTAATTAACAAACACGTCACCGCAGAAACAAATATGTACCTAGATAGAACAAGGTAATTGCGTAATTACGCTGTGTGCCACGAGTGGAACCGCCGAAACAACATATAGCAGCCTGCACTTGAAAACTAGCCAGCAGAACGTGATTCGCGTTTACCTAATTAAGATTATTGTTAACTGAATTTACGTCCTCACATCAGTGCGCGGCATTTCTATTAAACACTTAAATAAAGACAATATTTACAAACACGTTACCTCAAGAAGTCACATAAATGTGATGAAAAATATAATTAAATAATATTGTACATAATACGAAATATAATTAAATAATACTGTACATAATACGACTCTATTAATCTTGTTCTATCACCATATTGCGATTGTTTTGCGTTCATTTGTCCGAGCTATGTTGATAAATGATGGAAACATTTGGATGACCCACAGAATGACATCACGTTTATACATTTAAGTAGTCAATTTATATATTGGGTCACTATTCAACTGCTGAGAAGAAATTCAATGGTGTTTGTGAAGCTCCCAAGCTGCACTGGGCCCGCGTGGGAACTACGGCCCAACCTTTCTCATTATGAGAGGAGGCCTGTGCCCTGAAGTGCGACGTATAATAAAGGTTAGCATTCAACTGCTCTGACTCTATAACCGTAATCATATAGCTGTCAATATAAATATCAGAGGTGTTTGTGTGCTCAAAAATATCTGAGCACGGCCGTATTTTCAATCACGTAAGTCCATGTTTTAAGAGGGTTTATACCTGCTGAGCTGGCAACGTTGCATTTTTGTTAGTTTTTCTCGATTATTCCATAAAAATTGAATGAAAATTAAAAATGTTTTGAATACAAATTGTTCTAATTGATTGCGGGTATTCGCGCGCTTTAACATCGTCTCTGTGTTTGAATATTCCAAATAATATAATAAGTGTACTTAAAGTTTTTAAAAGAATCCTTCCAGTGAAGCTACAAGACTGTGCAGTGCGGAATAGTTTTTGTTTTTATAATCCGACTACAAACAACTGAGATATTGGAGTGTAAAGTTATAAAACAAGTTACGGTGCCTAATACGCGATCGTGCGGATGACTCATCACTCGACCGGCCGGTCAGCCGCTTCAAATCAGCTGTATCACTGCTCGCCCCCGTACTGAGGAAGACATCGTTGTGCGTTCGAACCGGTTCTGCCAATACTGCAGCTACGCTCCGCAATCGTAGCGAGTGCCGCCGCTTATACCGTGGTGCAGGGTGCCTACAGAATTGTAAACAAATCAACCAACAACAATTCCAATCGCAACTTTTAATTTAACAAGGCATTAACATTAATAACTAGTAGGCTAAATATAATAACAATGCAGAAGTGTGGTGCCTGTGCAAAGTTTATGTCCCGGGGTGGTGGCGTTATATGTCAGAAATGTGGTGTTGACTACCACCACGGTTGTGTAGGCATGGCAGCTGCGGCCGCAGCCCCACAGGACTGGCAGTGCCCGGCATGTAAGAGGTCGCAGCCGCGGGACAACAGGGCGGATACCCCAGTAAAAGGCCTTCACCAGCCGCCTGTGGCCAGCCCCTCGGGTATACCCAAGGATATGGGTTCGTCGCGTGGCGGCACGCTGCGTTCGGAGGCGCCGCTGACTGGCGATGAGATGGAAGGTGTGTCGTCAGTCCTCAGTCGGGAGATGCGGCTGTTCAGGGAGGAACTCCAGGTTGTCCGACAGGAGCTCAAAGATTTCCGACAGGAGTTCTTGGACATCAGAACTAGCCTGTCGGAATTTAATAAAAAAATCGATAGATTGGACAGCCGCGTCGACGCCATAGAGCACCAGGTGTCGAATAGCACTGTATCGGCGGCGCACAGGGTGCTCGAAGATGCCGTCGCGGCCCTGCAGCTGGAGCTCAACGACCGCGACCAGGAGCTCCTGGGCAACGACGTGCAGCTGTCCAACGTGCCGGAGGAGCCGGGGGAGAGTGCGGCCGGGCTGGCGGTGCGAGTCTGCGCCAAGCTCGGCGTACAGCTGGACGAGCGGGACGTGGTGGCGGCTCACCGCGCGGGCCGGGCGAGCGGCGCGGGCCGCCCGCGGCTGCTGGTGCTGCGCCTGGCGCGCCGCGCCGTGCGCGACGACGTGCTGCGGGCCGCGCGCGTGCGCCGCGGCGTTACCACCGCGGACCTGGGCCTGGCGGCCCCGCCGCAGCCCTTCTATGTGAACGAGCGCCTCACCGCCACCAACCGTCAGCTGTTCCAGCGGGCTCGGGAAGCGGCGCGCGCCGCCGCCTGGCGATATGTGTGGACCCGTGATGGCAAGTTATTTGCCCGCCAAAGGGATGGCCAGCCGTGCCATCGTTTGCGTCGCCCACTCGATTTAGATATTTTTCGAGCCGAGGGTGGCAGTCGCAGCGATGCGTAGTTGTTATTGTTATTGTTTTTATTCTTGTTTTTGTCTTTGTTTTTATTTTGTTTTCTTTGAAAATCTGAAACAATGTAGTGTCGTTTATTCGTTATTATTTGTGTTGTCAATTTACTTTTTTATTTGTATTTTTAATAAGTTTTATTTTGATGTTATGGCTTTCCTACCTGTAGTGTATTATTTCTTTGGTGTCATTGCGGGTGTGGATTTTGCACTCGACCGTGCATCGCTTGGTAGATCACTCTGGAATGATGTAATTTTAATTAATATATTATGTACTTGTATACACGCTTACACATATTTCACTCAGGCAATCCGTTATGATTACATTTTATTTATTATATTTATGTCAAATTGTAGGTACTTTACTTACATGTATACAGCTACCCGCTTGTTATTTTTGTTACGTATTTTCTTATTATTGTCATGCTTAATTTAAAAAACTTCAAAGTTGGGTTGTTTAATGCTGGATCCCTCAGTACCGGGCACGACGAGTTGATTTCGATCATAACTGAGACTGACGCAGATGTGATATGCATCAATGAGACTTGGCTTCGCGCCGGGCAGGAAGGGCGCGCGCCCACTGTGCCAGGATACCGACTGAGACACGTGCCACGGCCGGCTGACGTCCGCGCTAGAGGAGGCGGAGTGGGGTTTTATTTGCGCCGAGGCATGAACGCGCGTACGCTGCCGCACCCTCCTGCCGCGGTCGTCGAGCAAATGTGGCTTAAGCTTACAATTAATTGTAAGAAATTAATTGTAGGCACCGCGTACCGTCCTCCGTGGCTTGATATTGATACTTTCTTCGACGCTTTAACTGACTCAATTACATCATTTACTAACTACGACCGTTTGATTTTACTTGGTGACTTTAACATAAATTATTCCGACCACAACGACAATAAATTTAAACAGTTGACACAGTTTCTGACTACAGTTAACTTGACACAGTACGTAAAAGAACCAACTCATTTTACTAGCCATAGTGAAACGACCATAGACCTTGTATGCACTGACGCTCGCGTGGAAAATGTGGATGTGAAGCATGTCCCGGAACTCGGTGCTCATGCCTTCGTTACTACCGAGTTAAACATTAAAAAGCGAAAACAGACACCAACCAAGATTACTTATAGACCCTTAAAAGACATAAACTTTATTGAATTTTACCGTGACCTTGACGAAATGGACTGGAGCCAGATAACTCTCCTTGAAGACGTTAACGAAATGGTGAGACGCTTTGATGACCTTCTACTGGAACTTTTTGACAGACATGCGCCAGAGAAGACGGTTGTGGTGAAGGAGGCACCAAAACCATGGCTTACCAGTAATGTGAGGCTTATGATGAGTCTACGAAACGAAGCGCATTCGAGATTTAAGCGAACTAAGTTGGACTCACATAGGCAGTACTACTTGGATCTAAAGCATCTCGTTATTGCAGCAATCCACAACGAGAAGCGTGCCTTCTTCGAACAACATATCAACGACACAACTGACAGTAAGACTCTCTGGAAAAACTTGAAGCGCACAGTTCTCCCAGAGCCACAAGTGCAAAACGACCTACCTAACCACTTTAATGACCCTGACTTAATAAATCGCCATTTTCTCAACGTTCCAGGGCAGTCGGAAGTATCTATATCTGACTTGTCTTTTTATGAATTTCACAGACATGGAGACTCGACTTTTAAACTTACTACAACGACATCGAAGACTGTTGCTAAAATTATTACTAGGATAAAATCTACAGCAAAGGGACTGGACTCGATTTCTGTTGACATGCTTCATTTGACACTTTCAAAGACTGCTGACATTTTGACATTTATTATTAACAAAAGTATTACGACTACAACATTCCCGAAGGACTGGAAAAACGCTCGAGTGACTCCATTACCTAAGAAACCGAATCCAGCTGACCTATCCGACCTTCGTCCTGTAAGTATCCTTCCTTGCACATCGAAGATATTAGAGAGGGTAATTTGTGATCAGCTGTCGGAATACCTGGAGAAAAATAGCATCCTGCCTGAACTACAGTCGGGTTTTCGCAAGGGTCGATCGACTGCTACTGCATTACTCGATGTAGTCGATAACATCTTACAGGCAAGGGATGCTGGCAGAAGTACCATTTTGGTTCTTTTGGATTTCTCTAGGGCTTTTGATTGCATCAATTTGTCCTTGCTATTATCTAAGATGTCATATTACGGATTTGATGCTATGGCGATTAGGTGGTTTGACAGTTACTTGTCTGGCCGGGCACAGGCGGTTGAGTTACGTGGAATGAATGATGGTGCTTTGCGGTCTTCCCTTAGTTCTGTGAACAAAGGAGTGCCGCAAGGTTCTATCTTGGGTCCGCTGCTCTTTATACTTTACAGCGCTGATATCGTTTCTTGTATAAAGAACAGTAGATACCATCTTTACGCCGATGACTTGCAACTGTATGCATCCAGTGTGCCTTCAGATGCAGTCACCGTCGTGAAGAACATTAACGCGGACCTTGATCGGGTTTTCTCTTGGTCGGGGAGGTGCTGTCTGGCTCTTAATCCCGGAAAGTCCAAGTATCTTATATTTGGATCCAGGCATCAAATTCGTAATACTCTGAAATACCTGGCTTCCGAGGATGTTGCTATCATGGGCGAACCAATAGAAAGGGTAGACGTAGCAAGAAATCTTGGGCTAATTATGGACGGCGAGTTACGCTTCGAGAGCCATATTGCTCAGTTAGTTAGCTGTTGCTTCTATCGCCTTCGGATTCTTTACAATATTCGTGATTACCTCAGTGTGGATTTGCGTGTCCGACTGTGTGAATCACTCGTATTGTCTAGGATGAACTATTGTGACGTCGTTTATGATGGTTGCTTACTTGGTCGTTCTAGGAGATTGCTCCAACGAGTTCAAAACGCATGTGCTCGTTTTTGCTTCAAAGTCCCTCCTCGGTCCCATGTCACTCCGTACTTGAACGCTGCTGATCTGCTTAAGATGCACAATCGGAGGCGCTTGCACCTTGCAACTCTTTTGTTCGGTGTAGTGCGACACAAGACGCCTTCCTACCTTTTTAAAAAAATCTAATGGTTGAAAAGTTTGCGCAGACTTAAGGCTATTGTGCCGCCGCACCGGACGGCGGCGTTTCGAGGGAGTTTTAGGTTTGCGGCGTCTAAGTGCTGGAATGACATCCCCCCTCCCATCCTAAGTGTGACTAGCAGGTACACCTTTGGGCGAAAGCTTAAAGGCTATTTGTTGTCATTGCAAAAACCATAATTTCCTCTCCTTTCCAGCACTATTTCACAAAACTTCTTTGATTTTTATTGTCTCGGTTATTTCATTTTTCATTTTTCGTTTTAGTCCGCGCAGGGTTGTATACTTGGCAAGTGAGATATACTAATTATGTTCAAGAAATTTTGTTATTATTATTTGCTTTTACAATTTACAAATTATTTATTTACGCATGTAGTCTTATGTATGTAGCTATTAGTGTGCAGTTTATTTATTTATCTATCTAAACAGCGATCCAGGTGTCTCCAACGGTACTGGCTGAAAATCAGCGCTGGGGTGTTTTAAACGCCTCAGCATTATGCTGAGCCAGTGTCCGATTTGCAACCGCAATGACACATTCTATCTTTAGCTTTAGTGTTGCCTTATGTTTTGTAAAATATTGATGATGTGTCTTGTGATGTTGTAAATAAATGTATTTTCTTTCTTTCTTTCTTTCTTTCTTAATATATAAGTTAATGTGTCTACTGCAATAATAATCCGTGATAGACTTTTATTTTCTTTAAAAACGAACAAATTATTACCTAATGGTTTTTAAAGAAAATAAAAGTCTTATCACGAAGTATTATTAGCAGTAGACACATTAACTTATATATTAGAACTATTTGTATTCAAAACATTTTTAATTTTCATTCAATTTTTATGGAATAATCGAGAAAAACTAACAAAAATGCAACGTTGCCAGCTCAGCAGGTATAAACCCTCTTAATATTTTTGAGCTCTTCGCGTAGTATACCTAGTGTTTCTATTTGCTTAACCCTTTGACCGCCAAGAACGCCTAAAGAGGTCGTGTACTGCCGCGCCTACCACGGCACCGACGCTTATAGTGGTCATGACGTTAATTGTCAAAGAAACTTTGACACGCGACATTACGATTGAAATTTGCGTTACATTTCATCTACACTCGGCTTGCTGGTGACACATTTTTGTACTCGAAGTAGGGCGTTCAAAAGGTTAATACACGTATCTTGTATGACGACCCCCTTTAATTTTTAACTTTATTTTATTTTTAGTATTTATTGTTATAGCGGCCACAGTAATACATAATCGGTGAAAATTTGAAGTGCCAAGCCGAAGTAACTCTATTAAGTAATCTGTGGTCAAGCTATTACTGTTCAAGACATAGAGCACTGTGACAGACTGACTGACAGACAGCGGAGTATCAGTAATAGCGTCCCGTTGACACACTTTGGGTACGGAACCATAACAAGAAAATAGTTGACGCTATTAATTACTTTTAATTATTATAATTAACCTAAACTCCGCACAAGAACTAAAGCACAAGCTAAAGTCACGGACATGCCTAGCTCTAAAAATCGCTAAACTTGAGTGGCAGTGGGCAGGGCACATCGCTCATAGAACTGACGGCTGATAGGGCCGAAAGGTTCTCGAGTGGCGTCCGCGGACTGGAAGACGCATTGAAGGTAGGCCTCCAACAAGATGGAGCGACGACCTGGTGAAGGCCGGATGGCGCAGGACCGATCTGTTTGGCGAGCCTATGTTCAGCAGTGGACGTCTTTCGGCTGAAATGATGATGATTATTATTATGTACTTTATAAATTCTTAATGGCCAATTGGCTCCAACTAACTTGATAGTTAAAATATTCCGACGTAAGCAAGAAACAGCTGTAAACAAAGTTAAACGAGCAGAGGTAGTTTTGCTGAAGGCGCTTGTATTAAAGCGAGAGGCAATTAACATCGCATCGCTGTTGTCTCGTGAACTATTCATCCGCTAGTCTGGGTTGAACCGTGCGACCGCCTTCAGTCCTGAATCGCAGGAAGCAAACTTGGATATGGTAAAACAGAGAGGTAATCAACACTAATGATTATGATTGTTTATCGAAGCGTGAGTTGACAGCTTTAACGCTACTTTGGAAAAAAACGGTATCGCTTCTGACAAGAATACGTGGTAGCAATAACAGTATCCTGAAGACGATAGTTGTAAGAGATGAGTTCTCTTTAATGCACAATCCAAGTCTTGTCCAATGTGTGTCTTCTTAAAACGCATTCTTCTTGCCGTTCATGGTATTTCTGAAAGCGCTGGTAGCCTCAAAAAAAAGACTTGTAAAAGAGCCCTTAACGTTCTACTCACAGCAACAAATTTTTGATTTTGTATTTGATTGAAGAAAGAAATGATTTCGATCAAAAATGCTGTTAACATCAATTTGCGTTAATTTTAAAAGCTTCCCTTTTATTTCGCTGTTGTTGCCCAGTTTTTACTCTAGAAACGTAACACTACTTCCATTGTGGAATAGCATCGCATGCTCCTCTAAATAAATAACGCTGTCCATAAAGCATCCCCATAATCTCGCCATCAGCAGCTCCTCCGTGCACTCCTAATTCTTCACGTGCCGGCTTCCGAAGCGCGATGCTCATTGTTTTATTCAGGCGGCTGTACGCGGTACATGGCCGCTGATAATTACTCTTACTTAGCTCGGAGCTCGTTAGCCCGGCAAGCTCGCGTTTTTATCGTTTTTTTTTGTACTCCCGCTTCCCAGTTGCCGCGTAAACTCGGTGCTGCAAGAGGCTGTTCTTGCACAGAATCGTCATCTCAACTTTGCATAAACATACAAACGTTTTAATGAACATGTCACTGATGCTCTGTTTGTGCATTATTAGTGAGTTGTCGTTTGTATTCGCGTATTGCAATCTCGTTATATCGTGACTGATGTTGGTAAACTTAACGTGAGAGATGCTCAAGAATTGAGCTGTGATTCTCACGAAGATATCTAATGTATTTTGTCAACTGAATGGAAAATACTAAGTACGCATGTAATTATCACATAGATAGAATTGTTTAACAAAACCAAAATAAAGTTTATTTCACAAAAAGCGGTAAAACCCACTTTTATATGTCTTTTTTTTATTCTATCAGTACTTTTGGAACAACTAAAATTATTGAGAAGAATACAATATTGCAAAAAACTTACTTGACAGTAAAGTTGTCCTTTGACTAACTTTTTTTTTTTAATAATGAGAAGGAAACAAAGGAAAGTCAACAGGCAATGATCACCACGGTCCATGAATATCCACAACTCAAGGAGTCGCCTTAAAAGAAAGTATAAACCCTTACCTGGAAGCGTGATTATTTTATAACCAAAATAAGGAAGTGTAGCTATTTTTATTGCTGTTTAAACCAGTTACTTTATGAAATGTGAGCATCAACGCGGAAGCATGAAGAATGGTTTTATTTAGTGCTTCCCGCGCGGGCCGCTTCCGCCTCCTAAACACCAATTTACGGCGTCAGCCTTTACAATTTCGTTTGTTAGCTACTAGGCTTCTTAAGGAGCTATTTTATGGGCTCACTTCTATAAATAATAAAGCATTTTCGGTAAACACGTTGTTATGACTTGGAGCGTTGGCGGTAGCTTGTCTCACCAACGACTTTTACGTATTCTGAAGCATATTTTAAATCTAAGTAAGATCAAAATATTAAACGTATTTCAGTCCTAAATCTAAACTTTTATTGAATACTGGCTGTCACACGTGACTTTGCTCGTTTTAATCATTAGGTCTGTCATTTCAATTGAGATTCCAGGATCTATTCCAGGAAAAATGTGGTCTTTATTAACGAAGCGTAAAAAACACCCTTGCCCAATTTATGTGTCTAAACTTGGCGGCTGAGATTTCGAAGTAGCCTACGTATTATTTCAGACGTCCAGCTTGATGGATTAACAAACATACACACACACGCACGCATACACTCGCAATCTTTCGGATTTATAATATTAGTAGGACCTTCACCTTCGTATACGTCCTTCGGAAGCTTGCAATTTTCCGTAACAAAAAACTATAAATTAATAATTTTTGAAACCCCCAACGCAATTAGTTCACGCATAGTTTGAAAATAAAGGAAATGTTCATCATGCATCTAAGATTCCTTCCGCAGCTAACAAAAGAGCTCATATCTTTGAAACCGCTGAACCAATTTTAATAAAACGTATCTAAAACCATCGCCAAGAAATCCGCTTTTAAACAAGAAATCTGCAACCAAATTAGTCCACCCGTTTAAGAGCTATGATGCCACAGACAGACACACACATAGCTGGCAAACTTATAACACCTCTCTTTTTGTGTCGGGGGTTAAAAAGAAGCCATGTTAAACAAGCACAGTGTAGTTTAATTATTACGTTTATGTAGAAATTAATTTAATAATTTGGGTCATTTTCTGGTCTCACGTTTTTTCTTGTTCTCAACTTCAAGTAGTTGTAAAAATTTAATTTTAACAGATATCCTTATATAATTAAAATACCTCATATAGTTAACACTTTGTTCTGCTTAAAAAAATTCTAACAGTTTTATATAAGCGTTATATAATGGGAGAAAAAAAAATCTAAAGTCGCTGGAATCCCCATTTTGGCCTTGTCCCACCTCCAATTTTCACTATGTGTTACCGTTTATTTCAAAAACCAAGCAGGAAAACCAATAAATGCTACTTTTCACTGCAAGCCAACTACTTTATAAATTAGATTAAATTACCTAAATATTCCTTTTTACCTTATCTTTTTTTTTAAACCATATTACATAAATGTCCCGAGAAAAGCGTCTTATCCAATTTCGTCCATAAAACTCGTCATACTGTTCTTACGCACACTTCAAGAACATTTGACGATGGCTTGCCAGAAAGAACCATCCACGTTGCGTCGGCTGAACAGGGCGGACTTATGGTTTTTTGCGTCACTCACGTATGAAATCTGAATCACGTATGAAATTTTTGGTACCTCTGAAAATGATATCAGTGGCAATTTTTTTTCGCTTGATTTGTTGATATATTTTAAACTCAAATTAATTTGGCATATTAAGCAGTGTTATTACTACTTCTAGAAAAAAAAACAAGTTTCTATTGTTAACCGTTTAGAAGTAATTCGTTAAAAACTAAATTGCTCATAAGAATTCGGTGGCGGTAAATTCGGTGATTTGAATGAATCCGGTGGTATTACAGTTAGTCATGGATTTTTGAAACTGTTAAGTTTATTTCCTGTACATATTTATGTAAAATAATCCGAGTCAGTTGATAATATTGGTAAATATTAATGATTTTGCGAAAAAAACTTTGACGTGTTTTCCGCTTTTAATAAATAATTATGTATTGATGGTGAATCAATATAGGTTAAATATTTCTGAAATTTATATCTTTTTTGTTTCATTATTTATTTGTTTCGCAAAAAAATTTTTGTTTGGGTTTAGCCGATTTTTGATATCATAAATACTGTTGAAATAAATAATAAGTAGGGAATGATAAATGTATTTAAGAGATTATTTGTTTTTATGAATGTGTGCTTTAACTACATTAAATAATTATACTAATAACTACTATTTAAAACAAAATAGCTTATGAACGAGAGCAAAGTTATGTAAATTACCTTACACGGCTTAGATACTTATTTAACTAGTGAAACGTTCCAAAAAATATGGTGATAATTGTTTAATTATAGTTTAAGTCCCTCATTGTAAGTTTGTAGTGATATTAAACAATAAAGTAATTTACTTCCATTATTCCAGTTTTGTGATTTCGGTGGCATATGAAAATTTGAAATTAATTATCTCGATAACTGTGAGGACTAAAATGGTGCCTCCTTCTGCAAAACATTTCAAATAAACACTAGTTTTCGATGTAATAATAAAAAGTCGGATAATCATAAAAAAAAATCGTGCCACCGAAGGTCACGCAAAACTGCCTTGGTCAGAGAGAACGACACATTTTTGAAATTGTTTCTGAAGTTCTAAAAAGTACCCCCCATGTACAACACACAAAGAGCAGCATCAGTGCACAGAATATGAACGATGACTGCAAAGTCCTTAGGGTACTTGCAAATTATGATCATTTGCCCGCTGATACGACGTTGGAACAAGCTCACCAGCCTGTCATACAGCCAGCAATCGGAATGTTATAATTCAAAGCCACGGCTCCAGTAAAAAAACGCTTTACTTAAGCTCTGAAAACCAGATTAATTTTCTATTAACTTTAAAATTAGATTTTTTGTTGCTTTAAAACAAGTAAATAGTTGGTTGATTGAGTTGGCGAACAAGTGACGTCATAAGTTGCTATTTCCATTCAAAATCTTTGGGAGAATTGTGTTTTGACAGCACATAAAAAGTATGTCAGTTGATTGGTGGTGTCAACGTCCCTATTGGTATCACAATTAGGGCTGGAATGCGTTGGATGCTGATGGCGCAGGACCGGGCTGTTAAGCGAACCGAAGCCTATGTTCAGCATTGGACATCTTTCGGTGGAAATGATTATGGACGACTTTTAGCTAACACGATGATGATGAGATTTGATTAGTTAGGTACTTAGTGCACCTCACTCTCTATTTACAGCAGAACTACTTGTGTCAGCAAATACATTGAAACTCGTATTTTCGACACCCAAATAGTTTACCGCTTAGTATAAGTGTAAATATCCTGTTGCTCGCGGGGGAGGGGGCAGTTTGTGTGCGGTGGTAATTGTGTTTGTCATAGTTAACAACGACCTCCGCCTCCGGCGATACACTACGATATCGACCGCGACCAGCGCGTGGGCCACGGGAGTGACCAACGCGTATTTTGTGCAGCTAGCAACCGTCACTATTGTAAACACCACTATTATCTAACTTTAAACCTCAACCTCAACATTTGCAGAATCATCCATAGTATCAATGAAGCTATAATTTAAAAAAAATGTTAACACCGTAGATACGCTATTTGGAATAAGGATCTCCAATGCGGATCGAAATTGTTTTCTAACATCCCTGTCCATAAGGTCATCATTAACTTTTATAGTACCTACGCCTAAGATATTAGTGTCTCCTTAACGATAGGTTTCAATTTTATATCTGTTTGGTCGGTTATAGTTTTTGGAATTTCAAGAATTAGATTCCGCGAAATTCTTGTTCCTTGCTCCACGTTCCTCTACTTTGACATCATTGGCTTTATTTAGGGTAAATCCGCTTTGCGTCGCGGGTAAATAATGAAATATATATGAAGTTGATTCCGCCGGCGCGGCTTAGAGTCGATAACTTTACGGAGGCTGTAAACAGACACCGGGAATTGATTTTATCTGTGACTTAATTGCTACGTCAAGGGAGTTTTTGATATGAATGTTGTTTTCATAGAGTTGACAGTGAGGGTGACTGTAAGATGTGTGGCTGTGAGGTGAGGTGACACAAATCATTTAGTGACCAGATAGTCGAGTGGTTAAAGTACCTGAATACAAAGCTTCCCTGATTCGTTCCCTGGGAGGAGTAAATATTATTATTGTGTGAAAAAAATGGCCCTCGAGACTTCTATTCGTTAATTCTATTTAGGTATAAGGCCCGTTACCGAATAGTTTTCTTTAAACTAAAACTTATATTTTTTTTAAATTTTTCAAATATTCTTTTCTTTAAAATTGCCTGGAAGAGATCGCTTCGAAGCGATAAGGCTGCCCATTGCTTACCTTATTTCTGTTTTTTTATGTATTTGTTTTTCTGTATTGTATTATTTGTGGTGTACAGTAAAGGGGTATGTATTACAATACCGAAGTACGAAAGACCGAATGTATTAAAACATCGAATGGGTCAAAAGACCGACACGATTTTTTTCTGAAACCGTTAACTTTTTAAGATTGTTATTAAACAAACCTAACCTAACCTAATGGGTTCTGTATGATGCCGTTTTAATAAATTCTGAAAACTTTACGGTTTCAGAAAAAAATCGTGTCGGTCTTTTGACCCATTCGATGTTTTAATACATTCGGTCTTTCGTACTTCGGTATTGTAAAACACACCCACAGTCAAGAGTACCTATTGTCTTGTTTTTTGAGGTTTTGTATTTTATATCAATGAAATCCAAAATACTTTTTGAGATAACACATAGCCGTGCCTATTTACAATAAATATTATACCACTATGATTTAAAGTTTGGGGGCTAAGGCTACGCATTTTTTTCTGAAACCTGCCATTTGCACAGTGGTTAAGTTGATTTTCTATTATTTTTTATTAGAAGCACTTTTCAAGATGGAGCGACGACCTGGTTAAGGTTGCGGGATCACAATACAATACAATACAAATATTCTTTATTGATCACCAAAAACAGTACAGTAACATTACAAAAATAAAAAAATTCAGGTAGACAATAGGCGGTCTTATCGCTAAAAAGCGATCTCTTCCAGACAACCAATTACTCAGAAATTAATAAATATCAACGGACTAATGTAGGTGGCAGAAATAATAGACAAGAGAAACTTAGTATTAATAGACACGTCGAGATCACGTTGGATGCGGATGGCACGGGTTTGTTCTGTTTGGCGAGCCTTGGGGGAGGCCTATGTTCTGTTCAGCAGTGGACGTCTTTAGGCTGAAATCATGATGAAGGAGAAGCACCTTTCGGTCGTCCACTCCGAGCCTTGTCTTTGATTCTGAACTCTTTCATGCATCGATGAACTATATTTCGAACCTTAGCACGCTTGCTTTCATTATTTTTAGCAAAAGTTGAATCAGGATTTTTAAGGCAAGTTCGCAAAATAATTTCACTCCTGATTAGTTTATCATGACAAGATTACCTTTGGAATGCAGTTTCAGTAATTAATGTGACCTTTCAATTTCAAAAACTTATTTTATCTTATCTGGAAAGACGCTTGAAAAATATGACTTCATTACTAGTGGCAACTAATTGCCACGAGTCACCGATGTTTAGAATTTATTATTACAGCTGGTACTTATCGCGACAACAGAACTCTTCTTAGCAACACATTTTGTCGCGATAATTACCAGCTGTAATAATAAAGACGACTTCGACATTTCGATTGGGTACATATCAAATTACATAATGTTCGAAAAGAATAATGGGCGATATACGTAATGTTCATTTGATAAATTGATATAATTCATTTTTCTCAGAAA
Organism: Archips xylosteana; assembly: GCA_947563465.1. Lineage (NCBI taxonomy): Eukaryota > Metazoa > Arthropoda > Insecta > Lepidoptera > Tortricidae > Archips > Archips xylosteana. The sequence continues at coordinate 20,011,827 of OX387360.1, forward strand.
TTTTCAATTTTACAGTATTATTATTATAAGATAAACCTAACCTAAACCAATCTGCAGATAACATGATCAATAATTGTCGTCTAGTTAAAAGTTTCAACGAAAATCATATTATATCAAATATGTCCATTATGTATTTCGTCCATTATACTTTTTTTTTATGTTAGATAGGCCAGACAAACGAACTAGTGGGTCACCTGATGTTAAATGAACACCACTGTCCATAGACACCCGCAGCGCTTTACACGATGCCTGTGCGTTGTCGGCCCTAAAGGAGAGGGAATAGGGGAAGGGGGAGAGGGAAGGGGTGAGGTATTGGGCCCCCGGCACTCTCACTGACCGTACGAAACGCAAACAGAATAATTATATTGAATTTTATTTATTTTGTCACTTGCCTAAACACTGGGTGTTTATAATATATTATTATTATTATAAGATAAACCTTAATGACCAAACATCGGTACTTTTATATCATGATAGCGTAGCTGAGTCCTTCAATAAGCGCTCAACTTTTACGACGAGGCTAATAGCCTCCATGGAATGGGTGAGGATAACATTTAAGTGTTTGCCTCTAGGAAACATGCTGACTAGGAGATAGCTGGTCCAACAGACCCCAGCTTGCTTGGCTCTTTTGCTTCGAGTTGGCAGAAGCGATAGTGCGGTTATACAGATACAGATGAATGATTTGAATAGACCATGTTACAACGGCGAGAGTTCCGAAGATTGTGAAAAGGCTCCACAAGCGACACAAGTACTTTGTACCTTGTATAAGTTGTCGATAAAACAACCGCTTTATCATTTTTTATAACAGTTCCTACGTCAGAAGATAAACAACTGATAAACTGTGAAAACAGTTTTGCAGGGCTCCGTGAAAAACTATTTTTTTGTAAAGAAAGTCAAATAAATTATTTCGTCATTCAATAACGATTGTCACAACGACGTTTAAGTAAAAATAATCTTTGATTTTTCAAGCTATACTGACATTGAACTTTACATAGGATGGTAAACAAAGTTCTGGGTCGACATTTATTTATTTCCAATACATGCAAGTTTACTGTTTCAAACGAAGCACTTACACATTACAACCTAAGCTTTACCAATTCGAAAAAGTACGTACTTACCCACCTACTTCTAGCTTATTGTAACAAGGATAAAATTAGGGCAGATCTATCTTTCCTTATTGTTAGTCGGTAGCAGTTTAAAAATTAAAGTTGCGAATGTATTTTTTTTTTTAAATAAATATCACGGGACAGTTCACACCAATTGACCTAGTCCCAAAGTAAGCAAAGCAAAGCTTGTGTTATGGGTACTAGGCAACGGATAAACATACTTATATAGATAGGTACATACTTAAATACATATTAAACACCCAAGATCCGAGAACAAACATTCGTATTTTTCATACAAATATCTGCCCCGACACGGGAATCGAACCCGGGACCTCAAGCTTCGTAGTCAGGTTCTCTAACCACTAGGCCATCTGGGCCCAATTGCATAACAAAGTACAACTTATATTACAAGCGGAACTCCCTTTCTAGTTAATATAATTGAAGCGAGAGTTCCGCTTGTAATATTAGTTGTACTTTGTTATGCAATTGGGCCCTGGTCGTCTAATCCATATTGTCTGTCATGATTTTCATTTGTATCAAATTTAATAAAATATTTTTCATCACACTTGCTCGTCAATGGTCTTATTCCATGCCTGTATACTAAATGACAATGGCCTAAATTGTTCTTAAGGGAGTTATGGATTTACGTACAGTTTTTCTACCCAAAGGAGTTCTAACTTTATTTTTAAAATTTGCAAACAAGTCATTTCAGACTAAGGAGGTTTCAAGTCAGCCAACGTTTTTTTTTATTATCTTTAAAACTTAGCTATAACCCAAATTTTACAACACAAAACTTATCTACGCTTCATGAAAATTCGTTATTTTTATATTTTAAATTTATATCAAATAGTTTTGCAATAATTTTAGTAAAAATATTTTTTAAACATGTTGGCAGAATCTGGCCTAAACTAAACACAGTTTACATTATCTATGGTAGATGACTTGAAAAAAGTGACAATCTGTATTAGCGGGTAGCCATTATTTTATTCAATTTAAGTGTTTTTTAGAGACAAAATAATTTTATTTTTGGATTTTTTTTTCTCGCATTGTGATGAAAATCATTGTGTATCACGGGCATTCTGAAACCGGCTGAAGGGCTCTCCAACCATAGGCACAAAAAAATAAACTAACTAATTAAAAAGATATGTGACGGATAAAAATGCTAAATGCCACCTGATCTGATGGTCAAATTAAGAAATAGTTTGTCCGTCACTTAGCGCTAATCAAGACTGGTGAAACAGAAATTTTTATTCCATGTGACAAATAAGGTTATGATCAAGCTAATCCGAACTTTAAAAAAAGTGGTGAAACAGCCCCTAAGTCTAACATTTTCATTGCATCTTTGAGAAAAACAGGTTTATTTTATTGCGGGTAAGCGCAAAGTTCCCGCGGGATAGAAATAAGTGAATTCTATAGAAAGTTACACTTCCTGATTGCAACAGACTTATAATATCGCGGGAAAGTGTAAATTTCCCGTGGGATATAAATATATCTTTATATATATATATATTTTTTTATCTTTATATTGATTTAAAAAAAACTCACCTCGGTTACTCACCTAGTAACCTTGTCATTTCATCGTCACTTGATTACCTAAATAAAACAGATGGAGTTCCCTATCGCTGCTATCGTTATCTGCAGTCCAAATGGTGAAGTTCATACGGAATCCACCTTGTTTTTATTTGTTTGGGCTATCAAAGTCCAGGCGAGTCATACAATATTGATAAGAACCCGTAATCAATGAGCGTTATCACCGTGTACTTTGATTATGTTCCTAGCGTCTGGTGGGTACTTGCTATATATTATACTATTGAGATTTGATTATTTGCATGTGTTTGTGTTTGTACTCATAATTATCAAAAATATCACAGTCGATAATTACAAATAAAGTGCATTGAACGATACATGCTGAGTGGATACCCTTTTTCGATGACAATTGGTATCACTGCCATGATGAACATGTCTTTTAGATGTATTAATGTTATTTTCTAATGTTTGGTGGTGGTACTTTTGAAACCGTAAATCAAATATTTTTCTTTCTTTCATTCTTTCAATGTGCTGTAAAATTCAATTGTACAAGAGATTTAACGATTTAGCGATTTTGTCTTCGTTTGTCTAAAACGACGGAATACGACAACCTCCTATCCAGTCAGAAGTGGGAACGAGGGGAGACTAAAGGCACTAACATTTTTAAAGATCATCTCACCTATAAAAATATTTCATGTTTAAATGTCCCGGCTTCGCGGGCCGAATTGACCCGATCAAAAGCTTTTTCACTTATTGCGTGGACATAAAGCCTTTTTTGATCAATTTAGGCCGCTTCCACTTCGATAGATGAGGGAAGACACTTACTGTATTTTGATTACAGAAATATGTAGGGATTTATATTTAGTGAACAAACAAAAATGTCGGTAACATACAAGGCAGGCAGATCAAAACTATAAGGTTTCAAATTACTTAGTGGCTATAGGTAACCCTAAAAATATTGTGAACGTTGGACTTTGAACCTTAGTCTATGACCTTTGAACGGCATTCATCTTTTATTTAGACAGCGGAATTCTCACAAAAATTCTTGTCTTTCACTATTTTACTTTTTACCCTGGAAAGTGTAAAATGCCATCGGGACACAGACAAAGTTGCAGGCAACAGCTAGTTACGATATAATCTGGTTAGACAGACAGTCTACTGATAACTTGTGATATCGATTCTCTCAGTACATTTGAACCAGGACATTTATATCTAGCTTTTATCTGCTTTACATTCAAATCGATATCGATATATTAGGGGATTTTTCTAAATTATCATGGGAATTCCAAAAATTAAAACGTGGTCTTTATTTTAATTTTATGATTGTTAATGTTATTCTATTGATTTTGTATTATTATTTTATTTTTGAATATGACTTTGTAAATTACTTGAAATAAATTATTTGAATTTATTTACGTTATACGTATAACGCCACTCGTGCGTGATTTTACGTCTTTATGCTTGTCTATAGCTATTGGAGGTTCAGACATCTTCATGCCATACTCCTTAAATCCCGATATGGGGGGGAATATCGCAACAAACAATAGTATGCTTTATTTCACAGATTCATCTATATACACACAATCATACATGCGCGAGGTGCGTCCGTATCCACAGACTTTCGTAATATAATATAATATTTGCTGATTTACCATGACGTCATTAAAGACAATCGATGTTGTTACGTGGTTTATTTTATTATGAACTTTGCGATTTGCGTAGTTAGCTTGATTTTTATCTAGATCCGGTTTTATAAGAAGTTTGAAAGAAAAAACAAACATTTTGTTTATTGAGAAAATCTAACACCTTTCAACGAGCAATTCTTGTATATATAAATATATATATATATATATATATATAATCAGGATCTCGGAAACGGCTCCAACGATTTCGATGAAATTTGGTATGTGGGGGTTTTCGGGGGTGAAAAATTGATCTAGCTTGGTCTTATCTCTGGGAAAACGCTTGGTACCGAGTTTCGGCCCGAGCGGAGCTCGGTCGCCCAGGTACTGTTTAATTAAACAAAAAGAGAATTTTTTTTTTTACAAAAATTTATTAAAAACATGATTATCATCTTAATTTATTAGGTACACGCACAAAATTTACAAGAAGATTTAGAAAAAATACTTTAAAATAAAGCATTGAGTACATTAATCTGTTACTGGAAGTATTTTAATAATAATAACTACAACCCTTAAAATATTTTCACTCATTTTAGCTGTCAGAAGTAAATTTACAATCATAATAAATTATTAAAATTAAAAAAAAATCTTAAAGCCATATCTTACACATTTTGAATTATTCGGACTATAATAATGCTAGCTTTCTCAATGAACAGGGCCCTAATCCAAACAGTCATGTTGCTATACGTTTTCCTTAAAAACTTTAATAACACTTTTGACCGTTTGATACATCATCTGTGACAAAGCTGTACTCTAACTAATAGATTAATTATTTCATAAGTCCCTACTTCTGACTAATATTACATCCTACCTAATGCCTAATGCTGTCTGTTTTCCGATATAAAATCAGTCGTCTCAATTTTTAACATCTTTACATTAGGTTGACTTGTTACCCAAGAAACTTAAAACATACTGAAACCCCACCGTTACATTATGATGTTACAAAAATAGTCCTCAACATATTCCCTGTCCCGAGGCAATGTGCGGCGTTCTTTCGACACGTCCACATAGTAACAATGACATTAAGCGCTCACAGAGTCATGAGGCACATGTGTCTCATGGACGTACTATAGTAATTTCACACATAGCACATGTGCCTCATAAGACAGGGAACCTATTAAACAGAAAGGGGCTACATTATAATCCCTTGCAAAGAGCCCACTGAGAAATGAAAACAGAAGTTTGTCTCAACAAAAACAAATTGAAAAAATATTATCATTGAAGTGCATATTTTTGGTGTTGACGAACATGTTTTTAAGTATTTTGTAATGTTCGAGATAATAATGCAACTATCGATAAGGCTCCATCAAAAATATAATAGATGTATAAGGTGTTTACAAATTAGATACCAACACTTTAAAAGACGTTAACTTCAACATCATCATCACACACAGGCACAGGGTACAGGCCTCCTTTCAGAATGTGACGTGTTACATCAAAATAATTTACTTTAAATAGGACTTAAGAAAACTTTTTATATGAAACTAGCTGTTGCCCGCGACTCTTTCCGCGAAAAATAGGGGTAGATATATAAAAAAAATAGCCTACGACCCTATTCTCAGACCTACCGAATGCAGAGAAAAAAGTTTCATAAAAATCGGTCAAGCCGTCTCGGAGGAGTTCGATAACAAACACCGTGACACGAGAGTTTTATATATTAGAAGATTAAGGGGCTGTTTCACCACCTTATTGTCAAACTACTGGTTACGTAACCAATGAATAAACTAAGTACTGCACAAATCTGTCGGCCAGTTTTTTTTTCACTTTCACCACTCCGGGCCTGTGCAAACTAAGTACCACTTAACTAATCGTCGGTTTAACAAAAAGTCGGAATAGCAACGTCCCATTTCACGACCACGGGTTCCTGTTCGCATATTTTCGTTCAAAGAGTCGCTCATTATTAAAGCAAAATAAATCGTAAACTATGTAATTTTTAAACACATCTATTTTTTTTGCATAAACAAATGTGTAACATTATAATTAATCCAAAAACGGTATTTATTTACGATACTTTGGTTAAAAATAACAAAAAAAAAAAAAATCACGTAAAACGAATCGAAAAGTGGCGCCAAACCCTTTGACAGATTAACTTTTTTTTTAATGGCGATGTACAAGTTCAGGTAGAACAAACGATTGTGCCACTGAAAAAGAGTCTGTAATTAAAAAATATTACGAAATTTTGGATTTATTTTTAAATACTAAAAGCGTACCTATATTTTTTATTCAAATCTTGTTTAAATTCTCGTTTGCAATTTAGCATGACTTCTTTCTTTAAAAAATAAAAAATACTTTGATTTATTTCTCTGAAACCGGCTGAAGGGCTCTCCAACCATGGTCACAAAAAAATAAACTAACTAATTAAAAAGATATGTGACGGATAAAAATGCTAAATGCCACCTGATCTGATGGTCAAATTAAGAAATAGTTTGTCCGTCACTTAGCGCTAATCAAGACTGGTGAAACAGAAATTTTTATTCCATGTGACAAATAAGGTTATGATCAAGCTAATCCGAACTTTAAAAAAAGTGGTGAAACAGCCCCTTAATATGTTTCCATTTTCCTAACAAAATAATTAAAACTCCAAAAACTAACATAAAGTACTTACTACTTCTAAAGATGAGTACTACCAATTCTAAAAATATTGGCATCTATAATTTGTAAGCACCTTATATATTTTTCTTTACATTTTATCTAATCGTTCGGATTGACCGTTTGCCTACGTCGTGCTGAGAGTCGACCTTTCACGGAACAGCAGGGGCAGTCCACCTCGGATGTTCTGCACGATGCCCATTTTGGGCTCCACGACCGGCTCGAGGAGCGTCTCCGGCGCTGGAGACACCCAGAACCGTGCCAGCACCGCCGCCAGCCCCGCTAGTGACTGCATCAGACCTAACCGCTCGCCTGCAAGAATACATCATCATCATAATCCCAGTTATATGTATACGACCCACTGTAGGGTTCAGGCCTCCTCTCAGAATGAGAGAGGTTGGGCCGTAGTGCCTACGCGGGCCCAGTGCGGATAGGGGACTTCACACACACCATTGAGCTTCTTCGCAGGTGTGTGTAACTTTCCTCACGATATTTCCTTAACCGTTAATGCTCATGGTAAATTACAAATGTAATTTCGCACGTAAATTCTGAAAAACTGAGAGGTGCGAGCCGGGATTTGAACCCACGATCCATATAAGAGGCCATACGATAAGGTCAAACCACTAGGCCAACACGGCTATGCAGACCCACCGCTCGCCTGCAAGAATACATCATCATCATCATTCCGCCTATATACGTCCCACTGCAGAGCACAGGCCTCCTCTCCAAATGGCCCAAGTGGGCCAAATTTCTTGGTAAACTTCATGGTAAATTCGAAATGTGATTTCGCTCGTAATTTTGGAAAAACTTAGAGATTCGAACCCGGGCTCGAACTCACGAGCCTCTGTGTGAGAAGCCATACATAGGTCAAGCCACTAGGCTAGGCTTTTTTGAAATGAGAAAATAAAAAAAAGTTAAAGGAAACCATACAGGAAATGCCGGTAAAGTGTGCTTAAAATATGTAAATTCTACATTATATCTAACTAACTAAGCTAGATACGAGTAACATCGTGTAAAATATCCCACATTAAAACTGAACTGTTGTTGCCGTTGCAAATAAAATGAAACTAAACCCGGCTATAGCGAAATAAATTAATAAGTAAAATACTATTTAATAATTATAAAATGCTACTTTCTGTGAACTACATTTTTACCGCCTACATATTTTACAAACAACCTAGGTATAGGAAAGCAACTTTGAGCAAAACTAGGAAAACCAACTAAGTAATTCAACTGTCAGATTTTGATCTTTTCTCACTGATCCGCTTCCTAGCACATACTTTGTGGATGCGCAGCCTAATGATAAGATGTTTGATTACGTAATGATGTGGTGGATGGAACTTATTTGTGCCATAAAATATTTAAAATATTAATAAAAACAAGTAAAACGTTTCAGATCCCACATATAAACTTAAGCAAATCATTAAAACTACTGAACATTCAAAGTCGCCAAATATTCTCAAAGCTTTCAGCAAACATACAAATCTACTCACCAATACAAGCTCGCGGTCCCTCTCCAAAAGGTAAATATATATATTTGTATTTATTTGTGTCAAACTCGTCGGGGTGGAACCGCTCCGGGCGGAATTCGTGCGGCCGGTCGAAGTATTCGGGGTCATTGTGCAGAGCCTGGACGGGAATGAGGACCCGGACCCCTTCATCTATCGTGGCCGACGTGCCCGGGATGGTATACTGGCGAGCGCAGCCTCGGATCAGGAACCCCAGTGATGGAAACATCCGCATGCCTTCCTTAAACGTCCACTTCAAATAATCCATCTCTTTCACAGCATCGTAACTGAGCCTGTTGTTATGCTTAGCTAGCACGGTGTCAATATTCTCCTGTACTTTCCTTTGTACCTCAGGATTCAAAGCTAACTGGTGCAGTGTAAAACTGGTCGCAGACGACGAGGTTTCGAAACCGGCGACGAAGAAAATAAAGACTTGCGAAGCGAGCAGCTCGTCATCCCACTCCAGTCGTGCCTGCGCCGGCGTGCCATCGTCCGAGATGTCCTCGATTGAATCCACTACCATGGTCCCCTTCGCCTTCAACTCTAACAGCTGATCGATAAAATCATTTCTTCCGGAATGTTTGTGATTTCTTTGCTTCAATATCTCCGTTACGATTTCCATAAAAGGTTTCTCAACTGTTCCCAGGAATTTCAAGTGCTTGCTGGTTTCTGGCATCGCGTGTTTCAACATGCCTATTATGGCTCTCGTAAAGGTCATGGTGAAAATTTTGACTCCTAATTTTCTGAAGGCGGAGTTCTCGTCTTTGAGTGCATCCCCGTCTATGCCAAAACCGCAGGCACCAATGAAGTCGGTGGTGTACCTCGCCATGAGATCCCGGGCGTCGATGGTGCGTTCTTTGGCAGCGACGGAAAGCAAACGCTCTTGCAGTCGCTCGGCGCGTTCCACAATGAGTGGGAACATCGCCTTGAGCTTGCCGCTCGTGAACGCCGGCGTCATGCGCTGGCGTAGCAGCCGCCACAAGTCGCCATCCGCGAAGAACACGTTACGCATCAGTGGCTCTATGACTGACTTATGAGTATTGATACCACGCGGGTAGAAGTGCACGAAGTCAGTTGAGATAATATGCTTTATGATTTCCGGATCCCGTATGATCAACTCGGGCTTCATGCTTCGATAGAACCCGACAACTTTCTCTTTTGGATATTTATTATACATTTCTGCGGCTAACTGGGTGATGCTGCTCTGCATGAAGTAGGTTTTTGCGTTAGTTCCGAGAAATGGTAGAGGCTTGTCATGTTTGATGCCACGCTTCTCCCAATAGTCAAAAGTTCTGGTGCCGTACAGGTATAGTGCGACCAAGACGACGATAAAGATTGTTATAGTGATCATGTTAGCTACTTAAGTTCACACCGACGTATAAAGTATTATCTGTTAGAACGAATGGTCGAATATATAGATCGTTTTTATCTTTGCAAATCCGGAATAGTTAAATTTAAATGATAAAAATGCGACGATAAAGGCAAGTGATATCATGTTGAATCTCCATAAGCCATTGATTGGTTGGGAAAGAGACAACTATAGAAAGTTTGAAGGGTGTGTCATGATAACCTGAAGATAACAAATGGGAACGAGTTATATTAATACTTACGTACTACTGGAAGTTAACGGATAGTTTTCCTTATTTCGCACCAGTTGACGGAGATTCCAGTATATTAAATGATGCAGACAATTTATGAACAAAAAGCGAAGGCGAAGGAGCGTGACACCACGATTCTCAAGGATTAGTTAATTTCAAAAACATTATCACAATAATTTAAAATAAACGTTGCAATTATATCACCACATAAAACTGCATGGAATGGAAACGTGGTGTGAATAGAGTTCCTAACGTCATTATTTTAAATTATCTTCGTGATGATCACATAAAACGAAATTTATGTATTTTGAGATCACGACCCTTGCAATTAAATATACTTGAAATACGAATACCCGACTATAATAATAATTATATAGTTTGAATGACAATACAAGTACAGTTAATTTCATATGTTTTATGGTGGGCTGCAAAAATGCATGGACATCTCGGGGCGATAATCGCGTGAGCGCGCGCGCGCGCGGGTATGTTAATAACGTCAAACGATTATAGTTTAGGCGTTTCATGATCGAAACATTCCAATTTCTATTAATTCTCCTTGTATTTTTAGGCACAATAATCACCAAGTTATCTTTTCAGGATGCCTTCAGCAGCGTCCTAGTTCAGAATTAGTGTTATCTATGTGGACTTTGGTTATCTAATCTAGCGTATCGGTTTTTATCTGCTGTTATTTTGCACTTTGCTCCAGCTAAAGCCGATTGTATCGGTTATTTTCCATTCAAGAAATATGATTAGGCATTTTGCAACACTTTTAATTATTGCAGTAGTATCAATGTGTATGAGTAATACTTTTCCTGGCATTTCATTTTATACTGGGTCACCTGGGAATGTAGGGCGTTGTCAGTCAGAAGTAACATACATAGGTAGGTTTAAAAGGTGTACTGACAACGTAAAGATAACTCTTATTAAGGCGTATTGACAGGCATTCTACACCTGTAGCCTATGGATCAACTACACTCAAAAAGTTTACAGCGCCTTACGCGTCCAATATAACAATGTTATGGTTTTAGGTTGCTGCGTCATTGCAGTGCATCGGGGATATTTTGCGAGACCCACGCGGATGGCATTCCCGCCATAATGCGCAAACGGAATGCTCTGAGGAACTCTTTGACCTCCATTCCAGCTGCGGGGTTCCATTACATATCCTCCCGTCGTAAGCGTTCATTTCATTGACATCATGTTGATGAATGGCAGTCTTCGACGGTGCGTTTTAAGCGGTCTCTTTTGCCACGAACTTGCAAAATCTGGAACGAGCTTCCCGCTGGGGTCTTCCCATCGAGTTACGACCTGGGTGCCTTTAAGAGGCGAGTGTACAATTCTCTGCAGGGCCGGCAACGCACTGGTATCGCGTAAAGCGCTGCGAGTGTATAGACACACGTCCATAGGGACAGTGGTGTTCATTTAACATCAGGTGACCCACTAGTTCGTTTGTCTGGCTTCACTAACAAAAAAAAATAAAAAAAAAAAACGCGTTGCATCCCTGGTGAGGCGACTACGCGGCAGTTCAAACAGCCTTCTCCGGACAGTAGCAGAGCGACTGGATGGACCGTTCCACCTCCACTGGGATAAATTGCACATGGCCAAGCGCTGTAGATTAATTATTTGAATTATGTCACACTAACATAGATTTAAGTTCAATTGTTACTAACAAAGTATGGGAACATATCTGAAATAAACTTAACAAATCTATTTTAATGCAAAAAAAAACGTAAAATTTCCTGTTTATTAAGTCGTGGTGTTGAACAAAACAAAATTTGTAATGAAAAGAAATTTGTTTTCATAGAATATTATATAGTTTACAAACTGTTATTACAGAGTAAATTTCATTATCATCGTCGTTATTTCAGCCAAAGGACGTCCGTTGCTGAACGTAGAAGGGCCTGCGCCATCCGCATCTGACGTATTCTCGCAACCTTAACAAGGTTCTCGCTCCACACTTACGCTGCCAGGACGCCACTCGAGAACCTTTTCATCAGTTCTACGAGCGATGTGCCCTGCCCGACTGCCAATACAAATTTACCCTTAGTTAAACCAAACATTAACCGTGTCATCGTGATTTCAACTAGCACGCAACACCTGACTATTGACCGTTGCATTGACTATCATCTTTTCTTATTTTAGGATAAATTAATTTGAATTGTATTATATTATGCTGAATGTTTCCCAATACAATAAATAAATAAATAAATAAATAAAGAGGAAAAAATTACAGCATTCCATACGACAAGATCCCGCGGACTCTATCACAAAGAACTAAACATTCCACTTTTAAAACGGTAAATGCCGAGCTGTTCGGGAACATTCTGCTCGCATTCTCGGAGCATAAAAGAATCAAGAAGCGACAAATGTCACTATTTTAAGCAATTCTTGACAATAAACAAGTTGACTATACGACATGCTTGGCCTGTGGAATCCCACTACTGGGGCCCCTGACAGCTGGGAAGCGGCGGACCAACGCGCCTGCCAATCCCAGTCTTAACTCATCGTGACAGGAGCTAGAATCCGCTGAAAGTGCTACATTTGTGTCTCCATGAACGACAGTGAAAAATAAAACCTATACCAATAAGGTTTAAGCTGGTTCTGGAACGAGAACACCGCGTATATCTCAAAGGAGCGATTTAAAACATGTTCCGAACGTTTGCGGTGAAAGCTTTCTTGGCAAAGTTTCTTGCTTAGTTTTATTTTTAAATTGCGATTCATGCACGGATTGAAGGTGGCCTTTGAAGCGTCGCAGCTCGCTTCCGCAGGCTAATGCAGGATTAAGTATAGCGCATATATTGTTTACTATTTAAATTTTTAGCGTACCGTACACAAGGCATAGTCGACTAAGGAAGTGCTTTGCCATATTTTAACCCCCGACCCAAAAAGAGGGGTGTTATGTTATAAGTTTGACCGCTATGTACTTTATTTGAAAGCAGGTTTCTTGGCAATGGTTCTTAGACCTGTTTCATAAAAATTGGACGAGCCGCTTTAAAATTATCAGCTCTTTTGTTACCTGCGGAAGGTATTTTTAACGCATAATGGGTATTTATTTACTTTATTATCAAACAAAATGTGTGACTTATTTGCATCGGGGGTTTGTAAATTTTTTAATTGTATCCTCTAATATTTCAATAAAATGGTTGTATAATTTATAGTTTACTTCCAAGTCGAAATGTGATAAACAGCCGTTATTGCTTTATTTTGTTGATTTTCACATTCATTGGGAATAATAGTGTTTGATATTTTAAACCGGACACTACATTGAACCGTAGGATGAAAGAGGATTTTTTTGGTTGACTGTACCACAAGATGGTGGATGGGAAATTTCGATTAATTACCCCTGTAAATAATGTTCATAATTTTTTTAATGAGATCGACACATCGATCTCTAGTCGCCTTTTTTTTGAAAAACTAGATGTTAATCCCAAAATGTAGAGCTCGCAAAGTACTGTAACTTACCATTGGATTAAATATGGATATCTGAAAATAATATACTTCTAAAAGAAATGGTTAACGTAGTAATTGTTCGTGATGAATGAAACCGCTATAACCCAGAAAGATGCTTAGGTGACTAGACATGTTTTTTCCGTGGACCCGTCTTGTTTCAGTACATAGGTGTATCCGATGTTCATAGCATACCATCAGAAGCTGATTTGATGATGGAGTCGGGAGCTAGACACTGGAGCTTTAAAACTTGGGCTTGTTAGAATACTTACTTTTTAGGATGTACTTTGACCAACAATGGTATCCAAGGTTTGATGATGGAGCAGTCAGGCAGGTTTACCATTAAAGGGGGTTATTTAGTTTTATAAACTACTGGCCTTCCGTCCGCAGCTTCGCCCGCGATAAATTAATTTTCCCGTAGGAAAATATAGATATACGTGTATTTATCTTGCAAAAACGTGCAGTACGTATCATATGCTACGCCCCTCACGTAACCCCCACATGGTAACTTTTCATAGATAGCAACATAATGACACACATTATGACAAACATTTAAAAGTGCACGTATTATGCAAAGAAACAAAAATATGTTGGACTCAGCATGTTGTCGACTTGTGAAATCCAGGAAAACTGTGGATATTGCGGGGCCAGGAATCTATAATAGACTACCCGATAGCATCAAAAATATTCATAACGACCTGACATTCTCCAACCGATTAAAAAAATGGCTAACAAAAAACGCTTTTTATGACATGTCAGAATATAATAATAATAATAATGATGATTTAATTTTAATTTTTTTTTTTTATATTTTGATTGAAATTTTTTATAATTGATTTAATTTTAGATTGTTTTTATTATTTCTTGTATTGAATTAATTATTACGTTTTATTTAAATGGAATGATAATTATTATATTATTATTATTATCATTAATTAATATATAATGTAATGTAATGTGTGTTGTAATTTTATAAACTTATATGTATAATAATTTGACATGTAAAATTTTTAATTTTATGAAGAAATGAATATGAATATGAATATGAAAAGGTATTTTCCCACGATAAAAAGTAGCCTATGTCACTCAGTGATAATGTAGCTTTCTAACGGCAAAAGAACTTTTGAGATCGATCCAGTAGTTTTAAGTTTATTCGTTACATACAAAAATACATCCTCTTCACAATATTAAGTGTAGATAATTATTGCATGTTGAAAACGTCATTTGATTGGGATGTCTGCATCCTCTTCGATACCGACTCCAGATAACGGGCAATGCAATCGGGAAAAAACTTTACTGAACATGTAATGTAAATGTAAATGTAATTTGTTACGAAAGCCAACCAGCTAAAATAATGTATTGAGAATACAGAACTAGTTATATATTTTTACATTATAGTCTGGACTGTCCCACTGCTGGGCAAAGGTCTTCCTCTATTTTCTCCATGCATCCTTTTGAAAGAAAAAAAAAAAGTTAACAATCCGCACTGACCCGCATGAGAATCAACTGCCTAAGCCCTCTCATACTGAGAGGAGGTGACCCCAGCAATCAAATGGGACGTATGTAGCCCGGAGATGATGTTGAAGGATCA
This sequence comes from Archips xylosteana, assembly GCA_947563465.1. Lineage (NCBI taxonomy): Eukaryota > Metazoa > Arthropoda > Insecta > Lepidoptera > Tortricidae > Archips > Archips xylosteana. The sequence continues at coordinate 20,026,872 of OX387360.1, forward strand.
GTACAACAGCTACCGGTAACTTCTATTCCCAAGGGGACTTAACTATGTCGAAAAGAGCAACTACCACGACTGACTGACTCAAACGCCTAGCTGATATCCTTATCGCAGGCAACAAAATTAAAATATTACATAGTATGGCACCCTTGACGATGAAATCAAGTCAAGGATGAATGAATTTATGATGAGGTACAGATTTTTGCGATTTCTGCAAAATTCTCACGGAATAAACAGATCTCTACCGGGGGCGAACCACAAGAGCCACATAAGTAGTCTACATTTAAAAAAGTCAATTAATTGAGTTACTGTAAATAAGAAAGTGTTTATAAATAGTTTACGTAAAGGAAAAGTACATAAACAGAAGAACAGATCGCCATAATGCAGCACAGTCTAGTCGTATTTATTGCAGCCCGGAATATACGATTTGATCCAAATGCCAAAGTAATTTCAATTCAAATTCGAATGGGAAGACAATATCAAAGGATCGCCAAATAACATCTAAAAACTATCGTAACCCTACACAAACGTCTTCGCAAAAACTGCCTCTCTCGAGGTTTCCTGGCGTTTGATAATAGACTTTAAGTGAGTGATGATAGGGTCGAGAAGGCTTAGAGGGATCGGCGGGATCCAAAGCCCGCACATCTACTGGAGACGGATCGGTCGCGGAGCATGTTTTATTCATGAGTTGGTGTTTGTCTAAATTTCCCGTGGCCTAGCTCGCCGAGCTGCCGGATTGAAATTTTGCCAAAAAACTTTCCTGTTTCCTACTCTGTGTCTCCTGTCGGGCAGCCTGCTTAGCCGGAGCGACGGCGCTGTACGAATGCGCAGGGGTACATTACAATAAGCGGCTGTGCAATTGCAGTTTCATTGTAAGAAGTGCAAGCCAAAACCTAAGGCGTTACTACTTCAAAATCGTTTACGAGTATGTATATTACTCGTTTATGAACGACCTCGCAGGCCTCGCAAGGTTCGCCAAACGGACTTGTCCTGCGTCAGTCGCTTCATTTTGCTGAGGTCTACATAATGGTGGTGTAGCTCACCGTAGTAGGTATATAGTGGTAATTAATAAACTTTATCCCTCCAGGGAAAGTAGGTACTCACTCAAAATACTGAAAATAGGAAAATTTGCCCAAAGGAAATATTCCTTTATTTTTTAAAGGAAAGATAACTGCATTCAAAGATTTTTGATAATTCGCTTGCCGCAAACGGGAATCGAACCGGCTAAAATCTGAAAAAATTAGCACCTTGTATATTTATTTCATTGATCGATAGGGTCAATCATAAGGATCAAATCTCTCTAACAAACTTGGTAAATTAAATGAAGGAAAAACCATGAGATTTTTGCATCCAACAAAATGGAGCCCAATTAAAATAAGTTGTGATTTCATAGTTTTCCTTTCTTTTAATTACTTTTTGTCAATTTTGCTTCTCTATCAATTGTGGTCGGTGGTCGACTATTTTTACAATAAATAATAATAATATTTGTTACGGATGTTCTCTATATTATAAATGTGAATATGTTATTATTTGTAATTATTTTTAGTGTTTTTAAATTTTTTGTTTTGGTTTTTTTGTTCATAAAATTATCAAGGAAATGAGCGAAAAGGCACAGACTGGTTATCTTGTACAGCAAACACCTCAGGTTTCTGACAGAATATCAGCACTGCATGCAGCACATGCTGAGTCAGTGCCTATTTGTAACATCATAGCATGGCTCTTAATTTAGGGAATACCTATGTAAGAAATTTTATTTCATTTGTCTAAATTTAATTTCTCTTTTTTTGTTTTTGTGAATATTCTATGTAAATTATCCATCTTTGAGCTTTGTACGTGTTTGTTGTGAATAAAGTTAGTATCTATCTATATAATTTATTACAATATATTACTTCTTTATTTAATTTTTTTTAGATAAACGCGTGATTTTCCTTCACGGTGCTTAGGGTGCGTCTGCGGGGCGTATAACGCGGCGTCAGCGCAGCGGCCGCGGCTTTATGTCCCGCCGTTTACGACGCCGCTCCCTTCGCAGCTCAGTCTTTGTTTACTTGCCCTTCTTTGATTTTCGGTTTATTAAGGCGCTTGGGATTTAAGACAACTACCGGGTGATTCAGGAGTCATGAGCAGAGGCCGTATTGCCTAACGCTTCTGACGCTTGCCTTCGCTTTTACCATCTCTTTCTGTCATCATTATTCCGATTGACATAAAGAAAAAGTAATTGCGAAGGCAAGCGTCAATAATGAGCCTATAGGAGTGAAAAGGTTGATGGGGAAATTCACATTGAGCAACTTTTACTATGCGACCAGTTAAATCGCGAAACTCTAACTATCCAAAATGCATGGGATAATATTTTTTTTTTGTAATTTCTTGGCTGATTTGGTGGCTTGGTTGGTTGGTCTGGTGAAAGTTGCTCAGTTTGGCCCTCCGCATCACCGCTTTTACTCCTGGTCATGACTCCTGAATCAGCCTGTATGCTACTAGATTCAAAGGTAACCTTCGATTGTCATTCAAACTTCCGTTTGACTCGTTTATACTGGGCAGTATCTAACCTACGGAACACAAACATGGTCTCTGACCGAGAGAAGTCCAAATTGAAGGTCTTCCAAAGAGCTATGGAGCGCAGCATTTTAGACGTGAAAAAGACGATTCTAAGACGGTCGGTGTTCGAAGGGCACCGCGTCAAACGCGAAATACATTAGAAATCAAAAATACCCATAAAAAAAATCCGCTAAAGATTTTAGACACCTTGAGTAAATTAAATTAAGAATTTCATAACTATAAATTCAAAATTTTAAAAACCCCCATAGGTCATACTTATGGCTTTAACTTACTCCTACTAAGGTAAATGTGATTGAAATGCTAATGGCCAATAGATCACAGTCTGAAAAACCTCCGACGCAATTTGCTCACACATATGTTTGAAAATAAAGTAAATGCCCATTATGCGTCTAAGATCCCTTCTGCAGCTAACAAAAGAGCTTATAACTTTGAAACGGCTAAACCGATTTTGATAAAACATATCTAAGAACCATCGCCAAGAAACCTGCTTTCAAGTAAAAAAAACCGCTTCGAAATCGGTTCACCCGTTTAAGAGCTATGATGCCACAGACAGACACACACTCACACGGTCAAACTTATAACACCCCTCTTTTTGCGTCGGGGGTTAATAAAAAGATAAATATTATACCTAAAACATAAAAAGTATTAAACAAATTTAACATCACACTAATTTACCTAGTCTCAAAGTAAGAAAAGCTCTATTATGATTAGGCAACGGCCAACGTAAAAACATATTAAACATCCAAGACGCAAGATCCAACATTCGTGTTTTTCACACACAATATCTGCCCCGACGAAGGATCGAACTCCGCATCTCTAACTTCAGTCTTCAGTATTATTATAGTCAGGTTCTCTAACAATTAGGCTGGATAGCCTAGCCTAACCGGATGGTCATCATGACTCGACTCGTTTTAAATTACATCATGACGTCCAGAAAAGATTATCGATATCTTGACAACGTTCGTGTGGGCTTGTTGGTGATTTTATATCACGCAAACCGAATGTTTAATCAATCAAGAGACCTGCCCACGCCCACGAAACTACTCGTGTGGACTTGACTTGATATCTTAACACCACCATTTCAGTTTATCTGCCCAAAGGTTAATTGATCCGGCCGCCTTACTAAGGAATTCTACAGTTCTTAAATAATACAAAGTTATGAGAAGATTTAGATATAAATAACTTTATGTAATGATAACGCCACCTATTTATACCGTTAGGCGTTGGGAGAGAAGGCATTATGAATGAACGCTGAGTAAAAACTAGAAAAACTAGAATAATACATATCCCTCGGAAGCAACGCGTTTTTTTGGAATAAGAAGTATAATATTCTAAATGTTAATCCCAGTTATAAACTGTGTGCCAAATTTCATTACAAACCGTCAAATCGTTTTAACGTGAAAGGGTAACAAACAGCCACAGATCCATCCATCCTTACAAACTTTCACTTTTTTAGGGTTCCGTAGTCAAATGGCAAAAAACGGAACCCTTATGGATTCGTCATGTCTGTCTGTCTGTCTGTCCGTCCATATGTCACAGCCACTTTTTTCCGAAACTATAAGAACTATGCTGTTGAAACTTGGTAAGTAGATGTATTCTGTGAACCGCATTAGGATTTTCACACAAAAAAAGAAAAAAAAAACAATAAATTTTTGGGGCGGTTTTTTCATCAAACCCATACGTGTGGGTATCTATGGATAGGTCTTCAAAAATGATATTGAGGTTTCTAATGTCATTTTTTTTAAACTAAATAGTATGCGCGAGAGACACTTCCAAAGTGGTAAAATGTGTGTAACTTCTAAAATAAGAGAATGATAAAATTAAAAAAAATATTATGATGTACATTACCATGCAAACTTCCACCGAAAATTGGCTTGAACGAGATCTAGTAAGTAGTTTTTTTTAATACCTCATAAATCGTAAACCGCAATTTTTTATAGATAATGGTACGGAACCCTTCGTGGGCGAGTCTGACTCGCACTTGGCCAGTATTTTGATTGATATATTGACTGATGTGGGAAAAATCTTTTATTTCTTCACGACGCGTCGACGCGGCACCAGGGGCTACTATGAAATTCGAAATCCGTATTGTGGCCTCCCTTTTACTCTTCGTGAATGGAACAGGACGACACGAACTTCGAAAATCCTGGCCTAGTAAGATGACCTATGACCTCTCAAGCAGAGGATCGTGGTGGGTTCAAATCCCGGCTCGCACCTCTGAGTATTTCGTAATTTATGTGCGAAATTACATTTTAAATTTACATCGTGCGGCAACTGCATACACCTACGAAGAAATTCAAAGTTCCCAATCAACACTGGGCCCGCGTGGGAACTACGGCCCAACCCCTCTCATTCCGAGAGGAGGCCTGTGCTCGGCAGTGGGACATAATATAAACTGGGATGATGATGATAATGAAGTTCGAAAATCGAATTTCGTAGTAAAGGCCACCAGCAACGCGGCGCGCGGAGTCGGATCCAAAATCCTTTCGGATATTGATACGTCATCAATTCTTGAGGTTGCCATTTAAATCTCGGAGCGCGTGAGGCCTTTCCGTTGATCGCACATATCTGTCCCTTTTTATGGGCCATCGATCATCTCCAGACAGCTGCTGCTTGGCTTGCCTGACAACTCTATTACTGATCCGGATCAAAGTCGAGACGTTTGCGGCGTTCCTTGCTAAATATTTAATAGCTGGTGCCCGCCGATTTACAAACAGTAATGAATGAAATTACTTTGTGAAGGTACTTTGCTCAAGTAGTGAGCCCAAGTCATGCAACAAACGCACGCATGATTGCGTTGAAAAAATGCTTTTTGATGCAATTTTCCCGCCTTCCCTAGACCAGCAACCAACCGCCGCCGTGTGTGCTCCAAGAGGAAGCCCGAAAGATGTCGAGCTAAACTAGATCATAGATGTAAGGATATCCGTGGTGTCTTTTTCACTAATCTAACTATGAAGCTTGATATCCGGAAGCTTTGATGTGGGAGGATCTTGTAGGTTTCATTGAACATGGAATCTGAGAAGGGGACTTGTGACCGGGTTTTTTAGTCCGTGCAAGTCGGACACTGTCTGGGCCCTCCATTCCCAGTTCGTCCGAAGGGATTTTTCCCGAGCACAAGTCACTCTTCCTACCCTAAAGTTAAAAAACAGCAAAGACTTCGCGTCTTTGGCCCCTCTGGCGACTCATTATATAAAAAAAAAAACATGGAATCTTATTGCAATCCTGGCAGACTCAATCTTGTTGCTTTTTAAAAAAAAAAATCTCTGTTGTTTCCTTCTTGTGTTCTTATTCAATAAACTCTGCCTATATACGATGATTTTTAATCGGTGATCAAAAGTTGAAAGATATAAATCCCTAGCCAAAATAGAATTTAATAGATAAGGTCTGAAGCAATTAAGTCTCTGTTTAATTTAAAAAATAAACTTTATTTATAACTACCGTCATCTACCGAATACATGGTCATCCTGACATTTGGTGAAGTTAGGTAGTTTCGTCAAATCTCAGCGCTTTATTCAAGAAACTGACTTCTCAAAGAGGTTTTAGGCTCTTAGACTACCATGTGTAGGGTGTCAATTATTTTAATGAAAAAATAATTTTCCAAATAATCTTTATTGAAAATAATAACCGTTTTGTTTCACGTAATCGCGACTTAAACGTGATCGCTATTCGCTACCGAATACTGATCTAGATAATCTGGTTCCTGATTACCGATTAAAATACATCGTGTATTTGGTAAAAAAATTATGTCTTTAAATTTTAATTGACAATAATTATAGGCTCATTAGATTATGTTGATAGGTCACCTCCTTAAGCTGCTTAAGTTAGACTACACTTGAAACGCAATCTAAAAGAAACATGCACCATGCCTAGTGAAAAACATAAACAAATTCAGTAGAGCAGTTAAAGCAACCCCAAACAAAAAAATGTTTTAGCATTCATTGGCAAAACGCCAAATCAAATTATGTCCCTTAGGAATTTTAATTTATTTTGGTGGTGAATGAGGAAAAGTCGTCACTATTTGAGTCACGCGTGCCCCCGGGGTGGGGGGGGGGGCGGATGCACGACGATTTGTCTTCATCCCGCCCAAGGTTGCTATTTTATACGAATCAACATAGATTGACACGGAATGGGGGCAAATTGAATTTTGAAATGTCGACGCGAATTTAAAGTCGCTTATTTGAATAATCATCTATACGTATAATAAAAAGGAGAGTTCTGACCGATTGACTGGCTGATTCACTCACTCATTGACTTACTGATAGACTGACACATCAACGTTTAGCCCAAACCCTCCTAGAAAGCTGGATTTTTGGGAAGAAGTTGCCTTCATGATGTATCGTAGGCAAGGAATAAAGAAGAATTTGTTGAAAATCTAACAGGATAGGGAATGAACGGGATATACAGTTGTGGCCATATAATTAAGAACGATTATTTATTGAGATGATTTTTTCAAAGTAACAAGTATAACTAATTGCCCGTATTTTTTTTATTTCTTTCGGTATTGCAAAACTTTTCCGTACTACCGGTACATTCATTTATGCAACATTGTTGGCTAAAAAATTAATAGAGAAACTTTATACATTCGATCTGAACCTAGTATTAGTACTTACTGGCTGGTCACGTAATTAAGAACACTGAATAGTTTATTATTTTTTCAAATTTAAATAGAGAACACTGTGTGGCTCTGTGGTTGTAGATTATTATTCGTATAATTTTGGCGCCATTTCGTGCTGTTAAAGTCTTAAAAGTGATTACTTCGTATAAAAACAATGGGGAAAAATAATAGTTGTGATAAATCTACAAGAGAAGTAATAATAAAACTTCGCGAGAAGAATTGGTCGTATAAAAAGATAGCCGACCATCTGCAATGTTCAAAAACAATGGTTTTCCATGCCGTAAAGCATTTTTCCACGTATCAAACTACTTCAAACGTTCCGCGTGGACCTAGACAGAGAAAGTCATCTCGTCGAGATGATCGAAATATCGTTCGTTTGGCAAAACAAAATCCTTTTAAAGGGTCTAATGAGTTGAGAAAAGAATATTTTGGCGAAAACAACCCTTCAGCAATCTCTGCACACACTATTCGAAGGCGTTTGGTAGAAAATAAGTTGAACGGAAGGATAGCAAGAAAGGTGCCTATGTTGAAACGATGTCATAGGCAAGCCCGACTTGCATTTGCAAGAAGGTATGAAAACTGGACAGTCAGACAGTGGAAAAACGTTCTTTTTTCTGACGAGACAAAAATAAATAGGGTATGTTCTGATGGAAAACGATATGTACGACGCCCTCCGAATAAAGCATTCGACCCAAAGTACACAAAAGTGACATTAAAGCATGGCGGGGGAAATGTGAAAATTTGGGGGTGCTTTTCTGGACATGGCGTTGGACCTGTTAGGCTGATGGAAGGAAACATGGATCAATTCCAATACAAAAATATACTGCAAGAAACAATGTTACCATATGCCGAAGACGTGCTTCCGGTTATTTGGACATTCCAGCACGACAATGATCCAAAGCATTCTGCACGCACCGTTAAGGAATTCCTCACATCACAATCAGTTTCAGTCTTAGATTGGCCAGCCAACAGCCCAGATCTTAACCCAATAGATCATCTTTGGTGCGAAGTCAAGAAAAAGGTTTCAAATCGACAGTGTGGCAATTTGAGAGAGCTGTACGACGTTTTCTTAGAAGAATGGAACTCTATTTCTCTTGCGAAATGTCAAAAATTGATAGATTCAATGCCTCGCCGGTGTAAAGCCATAATTAAAAGCCGTGGACATGCTACTAACTATTAATTTTAGTTCAAATGTATTAAATTGCTTTTTTTTCTATACCAACTTCACATTAATATGATTTATTTAATCTAAGTTTCATATAAAACAACTCTCGAGCAGTTTAATAAATCGTTCTTAATTATTTGTCCAGCTTCATTACTATTTGAATTTATTAGTATAGAGAACAAATAAAATTTGTAAAAAAAAATGTTAGCAATTATACACTATTATTATTAATCCTGTTTGCTCTATCCATGTGGCTATTTTATAACATAACTTGTTACTTCTAAGAAGGAACACAACTAGACATATGACATGATTTAGATAAAAAAAAATCGGAAACTTCAAATCGTTCTTAATTGTATGACCACCACTGTATGATGTTTGGTTTAGAGTGGCTGTATCTCAACCTTCACCTACACGATCATAAAAGTAAAAAAATTTACTAACTTTAAGATTTTTGGATATTGCTTTCCCGGAGTTTTGGTTTATTTAATGAAAGATACGTATGAAGAAGCTTTGCCACAAATTTGAACCGATGGGGCCGAAAGGTTCTCGAGTAGCGTCCGCGGACCGGAAGACGCAGTGTGGGTAGGCCTCCACAAGATGGAGCGACGACCTGGTTAAGGTGGCGGGAACGTATTGGACGCGGATGGCGCAGGGCCGATCTGTTTGGCAAGTCTTGGGGGAGGCCTATGTTCAGCAGTGCATATCAGAGAAATAGCTAAGTTAGCTTAATGTCAAAAAACCATAAATAGAGTTAGTTCGTTAAATCCATAGTAACAATTCGCATAAGATGACGTACAAGGTGAAATTTCAAATGTGGTTTTTTTAATTTTTTTTTATTCGATTTTGCAGACATATATTGAGTAGGCGATTTAAATTTCAAAGAGTATGAAGATTCTTAATTTTACCTGACAAAGTAATTTAAACTTGTCGTTTGTCAAGAGAAGATGAAGATCAGTGGCACAGAATATATAATAGTACTAACGTACAGAATGGACACGCTCCGCCCCGCACCGATTCGAGTTACCCCACCCCTCAAGGCGCAGATTGCCGGACCCCGCCGGAATCCAGAAGAGTGCGCGCGCGATGTATGTAGGCGTACGCGTGTACAGACGTCGTCGTGCTTATGTAGATTCAAGAACGCGTATTTGTACGTCGTGTCCGCCGCGTGTCAGTGGGTCAAGTACACATTAATTATTTGTTGACGCCTCTCCTGTGGACATGGCGACAGTTAAGGGTCTATACTCAATATTTTTTAGTCAAAATCCGACCTATTTCAATAAATAGATAGATAGATAGATACAAACTTTATTCACAACAAACACGTACAAAGCTCAAAGATAGATGATTTACACAGAAAATTCACAAAAAAAGAAAAAAAAAATTAAATTTAGACAGATAAGACATAGACATAACTTTATTCGACATCAAAAAAGAAAATTCACTGACTAATACACTGAGAAAAATAAAAAGAACAATAATAACAATAAAAACAAAAAACATAAATATAGATGTCGAAAAGGAATTTGACTCAGCATAAGCTGCAGTAGATGCCTGCTACAGCGCTGATTTTCAGTCAAACCCTTCATATCCGTGCATCAAACTTGTTGGACCGGAATCAGCACAAACAAATTCTGTATAAAAAGTGTAAACAAATAAAAAGATACATATATTATAGTGGGAGTTAGTTATTTTTTATTATTATTTATTTCAATTATAAATAAAATAAATTTTCTTACATAATCCCTAAATTAAGAGCCATGCGATGATGTTACGAATAGGCGCTGACTCAACATGTACTGCAGAGACCTGCTCAGTGCTGATATTCTGTCAAAAGCCAATCTTTAGTTTGCTAGTTGGAGTCGCTAATTTTTATCCCCGACACAAAAAGAGGGGTGTTATAAGTTTGACCGCTATGTGTGTGTGTGTGTGTGAGTGTCTGTCTGTCTGTGGCATCATAACTTTTAAACGGGTGAACCGATTTGGATGCGATTTTTTTTATTTGAAAGCAGGTTTCTTGGCAATCGTTCTTTGGCATGTATCATAAAAATTGGTTCAGCCGTTTCAAAGTTATCAGCTCTTTTGTATGCTGCGGAAGAGATCTTAGAGTTAATTGCGTTTTCAATTTATAGTTATATGTCCACAGGAGATACGACAGGACAGGACAGGAGATATGTCAGTAAACCTATCATTTTACGTAATTAAAATCAGCATATTTTCAGTATGCTCAATTAGACAGTCACAAAAATAACGTAGCAAATATAAAATCAAGTCTCAATGTCTGTAGCCATCCCGCTGTAGGCCTTGTTTGCCGCTACAGAGGTACAGCTAGTCTCAGTATACCTAAGGGCCGTTTGCTGCGTAACTAGTACTTAGATCCTGGAAAGGGTGGACAAACAGAGCGCCGGGGGCGTAACGAAGAGACCGGAACGGACCCTAGCCCGGGAGCCGGCCGCAGCGCACGGGAAATGTCGTTCTATCCAAGAGCCAACAAATCGACTAACAAGACTATACCCGCCATAGTGAAATTATACGGATCACACACGTCTTAAAACGAGTTTAACTCGATATGTTTCGGCCCAATCCGTTGCCACACGTCACGGTGGCCGCCAAACGCGCACTGCGCGCTACCGCTCTGCTCACGCGTCTGCTCGACGCAACAGACTGACAGCGACACACAACTACCCCCGTTTTCATCATCACTTTTATTGTCATTGTCAAAAGTAGGGTAGCACACAACACTAAAAACATCACTTTGCAAAGGTTTGCTCACACTCACCGTTGACGCAGTACGAACATTCAACACTGTTTTCCAACTCCCCAGCCCGAAACATGTCGAGTTAAACTCGTTTTAAGACGTGAGTGATCCGTATATTTTCACTATGAGTGAGTCTTACGGCAGTTTCGTGATTAAACTGTACCTGTCGTCATACTTATTTCATTAACTTACTCCTACTAAGGTAAATGTGGCTGACATGCTAATGGTCAATATGTCACAGCCTGAAAAACCCCCGACGCAATTTGGTCACACATATTTTGAAAATAAAGTAAATGCTTATTATGCGTCTAAGATCCCTTCCGCAGCTAGCAAAAGAGCTGTTAACTTTAAAAAGCCTGAACTAATTTTGATGAACTATGTTTAAGAACCATCGCCAAGAAACCAACTTTCAAATAAAAAAAACCGCATCCAAATCGATCCACCCGTTTAAGAGCTATGATGCCACAGACAGACACACAGGCAGACAGACAGAGAGACACACACAAAAACAGCGGTTAAACTTATAACACTCCTCTTTTTGTGTCGGGGTTAAAAAAGGGTGCGTCGATAGATATAACAACACTAGCTGGTGCCTGTGACTACGTCCGCGTGAATCATTGATGCTCCGCTCCTATTGGGCGTAGCAAGATTTTTGCAATTTGAACCAGTAATCCACCACCAAACAAACTCTTCAGCTTTATAATATTAGCATAGATTTGATATATTGACCTTTACCTATACACTATTTCGAAGAAATTCAGTGATGTGTGTGAAGTTCCCCATCCACTCCTCCTCTTTTTCTTATTCTGAGAGGAGGCCTGTGCCCTGCAGTGGGACGTATATAGGCTGGGATGATGATGATGATGAATAGTTGACACCCTGCTTGTCACCACTATTGCTAAATACATTCAATATAATATGATAGTAGGTGTAGCCTACTTGCCTACAATTACCCTACAGTTATCCTAAAATATATATAAGTTAATAATCAACAACAACAGAAGACACTTACAATAATTTATTAACTTATAATTATTTATTTATACATCTTATATCTACTTAATACTAAACACACAAAATAATTATAAATACTTAAACATCTATACATATATACAACACTAGTATTACAAGAACATATATTATATACAATAATAACAACATTTTATCGAACGGTCAATAATATCGATAACATCGATACATCGATAGGTCGATAGAATTTATCGAGACCTCCAACGCCCTTACATTTTGATTTACCGTTAGGGCAAGGCGGCCGGTGCATCGCCGGCGCAGCGCAGAGGTCAAGCCAGTCATATTCTGAACTTTGACGCGGAGCGTGCGCTCGATCCTCTCGCAATACTGGCTTACGAAATTGAACTTTATATACTCGCTTTTAAGTTGCTTGTTTTTACGCTTTCATCTTTAAATACTTATTGACTATCCTATCTTCTATAAACTTTCTGCTGTGCTTGTGCCTGTGCTTGTGAATTCTTCTGATTCTATTGTGCCTTCTGACTTTCATGTTGTGTATGGACGTGTGCTAACGGACAATAAACTTGTAAGTTGAATATTTTGTTTAACTACATTAACACTAGGAAGACCCGTAGTACCCCCATACCTACAGTAGGTACCTGCCATGCCATGGTCTCCATTTGAGAACTTTTCAGCCCCAACGGCCATCTGTTCTGCCCTCTGCTCTTATAGTGCCACTTCATTATTGAAGGCAGTCAGCTCTTTGAATCTCATCCATATCCATCTCAAATAGCTGTTCCACAGTCTTGATGCCGATCAATTCTCTTATTATTCTTTTAATACAATATAGGCTTGCGTTTGACCACAATCACGCCTGATGGAAAGCGAAGATGAGGCCTACGATCCATCGTGCTCCAGCACGCTTGCCTAGTAAATGCTTATTTACCCTAGACTTGAATTTAGGGTAATAAGCAGGAAGAAGGCAGTTAAACGAGGTGTTGCGCTGCGCGCGCTTCAAGCTGCAAACCGTACAACAAATACGGGGCACTGTAACCGGTACGCGCGCTGCACAACTGCTCAGACCATTTCTCCAGAACGGCTTCTGTAGGCAATAGGCCACCACCAACCAACAACCACCAACTCTTTTGTGTTTTTGTTCGCGTAAAAAGAAAACTGAAAAAGAAAAAAAATGAAAAATGCACTACAAAATGGAACTTAGCACTCTCTTTTAAACACTAAATCTAGGTTGATTGCCTCTCTCGTAGACGGCAGTCGAAAATAAAGTTGGTTTACCCACTTAAGTTAAATTGACAACATTGTGGAGTGTAAAGTGGTCGTTTATTGTAGTTCTTGTTTGTTCATTCTCGTCAAATTCACTATTCTGAAAACCTATGTGAATTTTCTCTGAAATAAAAATATTTTATGAAAACAACCAGTCATTCTGTAAGCGCTTTTTCTGCGTCGTATCTTTCTTGAGTCTCTAGCTATTTAAAGAAAACGCAGCTTATCTGTCATCATTGCTCACGTTGACCCGTCTTAGCAAGCATTTGATTTTTTGACATTTTACTTTTCGATATTGTTAGCAAGGAAAGAAAAATATGTAACTGAAAATATAATATGTTATTTTTCATCGTTATCTAGGAAACTTCCTACCCCAGGAATACACGATTAATAAACAAAAAAAATCTCGTTTTTTGTGCACTAAATTACAAGCGTCCAAAACTTTTAAAACTTTTAGAATTCATACTACATTTTTTCACGAACGTAAAATTATGTTATTTATCTAGCAAACTAAAAATCCTTTTATTTAGTGACTTATTTTTCTTTTATAATTTATTCTATAGTTTGAGCCCTCTTCGAGTGGCGGGGGCGGAGCTCTACCGTGGGACCTATTTTCAGATGCCTCGTCTTAAATAAATAAGGTAATGAAATCTTTTCGCAGCGGGCAGCGAGACTCTCCCGCGCACCTAAGACAAGATATATACGGTGTGGGCACAAAGAATCAATCGGACAGCGGTGAAGCTGTTTTCTTTTTCAATCAGCGGACGTCCCCCGGGGCGGATCGTACACACTAGTAACGTGGGCCTCGCTTGTTTACACAGACGGAAAGATAAATAGCACGAAGCATTATGGACTCGAGTTCCCGCGCGATAAAACCTAGTTACTCTGCTACACTGTGGCCCGAGAAACTCAATGCTGTATAAGTTCAGGGTGTGATAGTTAGAAATAAATTGAATATTGGAGAGTGGCTGCGATCGCGTTCGTTTCGTTTCTATATGGAGTGTGGCTTTATTTTGAACTTGTCGTAAAGTCCGAAGCGGGTGACGTACGATAAATGGTGTCTGTCGGACGGCGGGGTGCGCGGTACGGGGTTTACGGCCTTCGTTCCCGGGCATTCGCTACTCGTCAAAATCGAATAAACCTAGGATGGGTGGCGGCCGAGTGCATCCAAACGATAAATTCGCTCTACATTTTCTGGTGTGAGAAATAACAAAATTCCATCGCCGTGCCTTCATGGTGCTGTAAATATCCATGTTGAATAATAAATAGCAAAAGGTTTGATATTTTAAAAGCTCAGATAAGTTCATCTGACACTTTTTCCTTGAGAGCAAGAGGAATTTCATATTTGCTTTGAGATTTTTTGCTGCAGCGATGTACTGAAGATTCCTTTGTTTAAATTCCAGGGAATGAGAGTTAATGGAATGAATGTTACTCTATTAGCAAACGACGTAAGTTAATCAGCGACAGATAAATCGTTCGCGATTTTCGCTCGCTGTTTATAATTAATATGTATACTTAATTTTCTTTTTTCTTAAATAAATTAAAAAAAAAAAATTGAAAAATTTTAGTTTTAATAACATTACTTTATATTTTTAATTTTATGTTGTTTAGTTACTACATTGTTATTTTAACGGTACGCAGCCCAAGAACTTACCAATATACCGCGGTGTTAAGTCAAAAGTCTGTAACCAAAAAAGTCTGTGTCTGTCTATATCTATGTCTAACCAGTGTGAGTTGCCATGCCAGTGATGACTTATGGCATTAAGACGTGGCCGCTAACGACGAGTCTCATAAGAAAGCTCAAGGTCACACAAAGGGGCACTATGCTCGGAGTTTCTCTGTGGCATCACATTAGAAATTATGAAAAGTGGCCAAGAACTATAGGTCGAAGAATCACCAGACTCAAGTGGCAGTAGGCAGAGCACATTGCTCGTAGAACTGATGGCCGATGGGTCAAAATGTTCTCGAATGGCGTTCACGGACCGGAAGACGCAGTGTAGGTAGGCCTCCGACAAGATGGAAGCGACGACCTGGCTATGGTTGCGGGAACGCGTTAAATGCGAATGGTGTAGAACAGGCCTATTTGGCGAACCTTGGGGGAGGCCTGGGCTATATTCAGCAGTAGTCTTTTGGCTGAAATGATGAAGTGACAATTGGAAGGCCATATCACTCGAAGAACAGATATCCATTGGGAAAGAAATGTTCTCGAGTGGCGACCTCCTGAAGACGCAGTGTTGCCAAACGTCTCACTAGGTAGACTGAAGAGAGAATTGCGGGTAACCTTTGAATGCTGGCAGGTTTCAGGTTGTCATTGTGACTTCCTAAGGGGAAAGTCTCTATATATCATACTAAATACGAACTGAAACAGAAAAACCCAGAAAAAAGACCAGCTCTGGGGATTTTATTTTATGTTCTTTTTGGTTCGATTGAACCCAGGTCATTCCGTACAGCGTGCTATACCCCTACACCACAACTAATCGGGATATAGACACCGTAATTTTTCTATGCATCACACGTCTCAGCTCGTTTAATCACCTATTGCAGCGATACTAAAATAAAAAAAACTGGCCAAGTGCAAGTCGGGACGCAGGATTCCGTACAATTATCTATAAAAATCACGTTTGTTGTATGGGAGCCCCCTTAAATCTTCTTTTTATTTTAATTTAATGATTTATTTTTCTGTGAATATTTCAAATTTCTACCTGTTGCCGTTATCAATATCGAGCAAAAACGAGCAAAAAAATCATGTTTATTGTATGGGAGCCCCCTTAAATATTTATTTAATTCCATTTTTTAGTATTTGTTGTTATAGCGGCAACTGAAATACATCATCTGTGAAAATTTCAACTCTCTAGCTATCACGGTTCCCGAGATACAGCCTGGTGACAGACGGACGGACAAACGGACGGACAGCGGAGCCTCAGTAATAGGGTTTCCATTTTTACCCTTAGGGTACGGAACCCTAAAAAATTGGAGTTGAAAAATAAAAATACAAGAAGATACTCCATACCAATCTTGGGAAAGTCTCTGTACAACCGTGAGCATCTTCCAGCTGATGAAGTTCATGCAATATTTCTAATTAATTATTTAAAAAGGATTTATGAAATAATTTGGTATCCATCATAATGCAGGGCGGTGGAAACGGCGCCGCGGCGGCAGGATGTCCGACAAATAAACAATGTAAGCAAACAAAAATGAATATTTACCCGCAGCTGAATTTTGGAAACAAACTTTTTAAACAGCAGCAGTGCGGAAGCGCGCCGGAGAGCGGAACGCGGAATGGATAGGTTTTCGAACGAGTTTTTTCATCCGGGATAGAAATGGTCGACTTTTTTGGCCGGTAATGCGGTTAGAGGATGTTACACGTTTTGCTACCCTTTCAGCTACAAAACCGGCCGCACGCGAATAGGCCGGAAACGTCAAAGTAGATGCATATTGCATGAAGGTATTAATAGTGCTTCAACCAATTTCCCAATCCCGAATCTAGAAGCCGTGGTGGCCTAGCGGTTTGACCTATGGCCTCTCAACCAGAGGGTCGTGGGTTCAAATCCCAGCTCGCACCTCTGAGGTTTTCGGGATTCATGTGCGAAATTACATTTGAAATTTACCATGAGCTTTACGGTGCAGGAAAACATCGTGAGGTAACCGCGAAGAAATTTAATGGTGTCTGTGAAGTTACCGATCCGCACTGGGCCCGCGTGGGAACTACGGCCCAACCCTTTTCATTCTGAGAGGAGGCCTGTGCCCTGCAGTGGGACGTGTATAGGCTGGGATGATGATGATGAATTTTCCAATCTTTGTATTGTTGTCGTGTAGTATTTATTTTCCTCAACTCTTAAGATTCGTGGATTTCCGAGTATAATGAAATCAGTGGATTTTAAACCTGAAATAACGAGCTTCATCTCCTTATCGGATAATAAATAGGTTTATAAACGGATAAAAACAAAAATTTCCACCAATAATAATAAATAATTACTAAAATTGTTTTAATGTTTTTAATATTACCAAAACTTTCAGATGTTGCTCCTATTTTATTTTATAGAAATTACAACGAACTGCATAATTATTTCGGCCTAAAAATATCAAATGACTTCCGAATAATCATATTTATAAGCATTTCCCGCCAAACGGCAAATGCGAAATACTAATTATTATTATAAATGCGAAAGTATATCTGTCTGTCTGTCCGTTACTTCTTTTTAAACCGCTGAACAGATTTAAACGAAATTTGCTATATAGAGATAGTTTGAGTCCTGAGAAAGGACATAGAGTATATTGTTGCCAAAATATCAAGTATCCGTCCATCTAGTAGTTTATACTGTGGGTTGTCTGTTAGTCCGTCAATCATGCAGCCAGTCACGTATCTCACTACCAAAATTCATACATAATTATGTACTTATGAAATGGCAAAAATTTAGCACAGCATAAACCATTTTGAGTGTACGTAAAAATCAATAAGGCGTTTCAACATTTCGCGTACGCTTCATGGCGAATTTATTTAGCAGTTTATTTTATGGAATCGTCAAAATCGGATCGCGTAAACGCAAACGTCAAACCGCGCGTCGAAGACAGCCAATACGGCAGAATATCTCAGTTAGCGGCTTAGAATCAGTATTCGCTTCGCACATGCGGGTTTACGAGCAATGAAATCATCGCCGTGATTCGGCCGCGCTGATTTGATTGAATTGTGCTTACATCGGGAAAACATTACCGGAGCCAGTAAAAAAAGGTTTACGAGTCTCCGTTAAGTAAAGTTATCTGACTTTGAGTAGGTTACGTCGTGAGCCGTAAACTCCTGCAGCGCGGCAGCCTCAGACTCCTAATCTATCATCATCATCATCATCCCAGCCGACATACGTCCCACTGCAGGGTACAGGCCTCCTCTCAGAATGAGAGGACTTGGGCCGCAGTTCGCGGGCCCAGTGCGGATCGGGATCTTCACACACACCATTGAATTTCTTCTCAGGTTTATGCAGGTTTCCTCACGATGTTTTCCTTCACCGTAAAAGCTCATGGTAAATTTCAAATGTAATTTCGCACATGAATTCCGAAAAACTCAGAGGTGCGAGCCGGGATTTGAACCCACGACGGCTTGAGAGGCCATAAATCAAACCGCTAGGCCACCACGGCTTCTCCTAATCTATATTTTTTTATTTATTTTCTACACTTTTGCTTGTAATACCTAGTAATAGCAAGGATGATATAGACTGGATTGGCAGTCGCCATAGTACGGATCGGCCGCGGTATTTGTATTTCGATTATTAAATCTAGATGGCGCTAAAATATAGCCAGAGGCTTTGAAGGCAAAACAATAAGACTACAGATGTTTCATATTACTACAAATGTATTATTTTTCAAAAATATTGCATAATAATACATTTGCAGTGATATGAAATATCTCAATCAATGAGGGAGGCCTATGTCCAGCAGTGGACGTCCTAGGGCTGAAATGATGATGATGAAATATCTGTAGTCTTATTGTTTTGCCTTCAAAGCCCCTGGCTATATTTCAGCGCCATCTAGATTTAATAATCGAACTACAAAAACCGCGGCCGATCCGTACTATGGCAACTGCCAATCCAGTCTATATCATCCTTGGTAATAGTGTGCCCATGTTTCTTGTGGAGACTTGCAGAAGAATTAAGCGAGATAGCTCAAAGAATTGTGCAGTTACGGCCCCTTGTATCAGTTTTTATGCTAAATGTATGGAAGCGTTGCGATTCAAAGCAAACAGAAGAGACGGGGCGGAGACGCGGCCTGCGAACAAACGACGCCGACTGCGACGCGCCCCCGTCCACACATCTTTATTTATTTATCACTACATACTATAAAACAAAGTCGCTTTCCGCTGTCTGTCTGTCCCAATGTAGGTATGCTTAGATCTTTAAAACTACGCAACGGATTTTGATGCGGTTTTTTTAATAGATATAGTGATTCAAGGGGAAGGTTTATATGTAATGGTTTGTGTATAATACACGAAAGAAAGAAAAAGAGAAAAAAAAAAATTTACGGCTTTAAAAGTACCACCACCAAACATTAGAAAATAACATAAATAACTACATCTAAAAGACAGGTTCGTCATGGCAGTTACACCAATTGTCACCGAAAAAGGTTCTCCACTCAGCATGTGTTGCTACATAGAGAGTGCAGGTTTGCTACATAGAGAGTGCTGGTTTTCAGTAGAGCCCTGATTTGAGCTACACGACAGCTTTGTTACAATAAATATAATACCCACATAAACAAACAAACAAACTAAACTGCTGAACTGAACATGCTTAAAAACACTAGCAGCTGGCTTAGTAGAGAAACACTGATAATTTTAGAGGTTTCTAATGTGATGTCGTAAATAAACACATTTTTTTGCGCTTACATTGCAAACGCTGCTGAACCCTACGAGATACATCAAAATAATGTACTACAGTATTGTACACCATAAAAAGGTCTACAAAAAAAACGCAATGGTATATGTCTATCTCTTAGGGATAACCCACAATTGCCATTTTTTATCCTTTATTTAGTATCAGCATTGCACCCGTGCGAAGCCAGGACGGTCGCTAGTAATATCACAAAACAAGCCTCGTGCGCTCTGCCTGGTGCCGCGGACGCCCCGGTGCGTCGCGCGCCTCCGCTCTACAAGTTAAAAATGAAATTAAAAGACTCATTTGTGTATTTCATTAAGTTATGAACTCTATTCTAGCCGGCCGAGGCCGAAATATTAACGAGTGGTGCGAGAGACACGCGCCAGCGAAAACTGCTAACTGCAACAGTTGTCGTTGTTGTGTGTTGTATAATCGACCAAGCACCTACTGTTAACTAATGTTTTTCGATACTTAATTAAATTATAAATAAATAAATAAATAAATAAATATTAGGGGACAATCTTACACAAATCGACCTAGTCCCAAACTAAGCAAAGCTTGTACTATGGGTACTAGACGACGATAAACATACTTATATAGATAAATAAATACTTAAATACATAGAAAACATCCATAACTCAGGAACAAATATTCGTGCTCATCACACAAATAAATGCCCTTACCGGGATTCGAACCCAGGACCTCTTGCTTCGTAGGCAGGGTCACTACCAACTAGGCTAAAGCGGTCGTTCGTCGGACGTTCAAATTATGAACTACTTAATTGCTGAATTACCTCGTCGTTTAGACCGCATTATTGACTCGTGAACACGGCCGCTGCAATGCGGTCGAATCGTCGACGTAATTTCAGCAATAAGTAATTCGTAATAGTCTCTCGAAATATAATTTATTTTATTAGTTTTAGTAGTGAAAACTGCGAAAGTTTAAAACATTATACTTTTTTGTCAGTTTCTTATCTCATCAGAAAAAGAAATAAGTCTAAAAGTCAAATGTGTAATCTCTGAATTTTTCGAAATTTATATGACAAATTACCGTGAGCTTTCGATGAAGAAAAGCATCGTGAAAAAACCACCATGCACCTGCGATATACATAGTTCAGTGACGTATGGAACGTTTCCAATCCGCACTGGGCCCTCTTATGCTGAGAGGACGCATGTGCCCAGCAATTTAAAAACATATTCTGTAACAATAATATCTTTATTAAAATAAATTATCATATTAACAACTGAATTTGACGTACCTATATAACTTGAAGATGAGATCAAAATGACCCTTAGTACCCAAAAGAGGCCAGAGCCCGTATTGTTTAACGCGCGGGCATTTGCTAACGCATGCATCATCTTTTTCTGTCTATCTAATACCTACTATAAAATATGACAGAAAGAAAAAGTGTATGTGATAGCAAGCGCCCGCGCCTTAGACAATAGCCTTACTGGTCTTATACCTACTCAAAAGTTAGAAATTCGTAGTGCGTATCGTACCGTCTCCTATTAAATTCTTTTAGCGCGAGCGAGATGGTCGAGTCTTTGAATTTTGAACTTGGGAGAAGACTTTGACTCGCTGGCGCCTGTACCTTGTAACGCAGCGGGCCCGCGACGGCGCAAAACTCGACTCTTTGACTTCAGAACAAATAGTTAATTACCTAGAGAGCTCGTTAGGCGCGGATTGTAGCGAACTCGGCTTCTGCTGTCTCTGCCTTTTTCTGCCGCGCCGGTTAAGCCCCTAGAAACAAAACTAACTAAGTACTTTACTGAACTTTATTACTTGGGTTGTGGTTCAAATGTATTTACTGACTGGCCAATGCGCTTCCGTCCGGTCTTTTAGTCCAACTTTTAGGTCTGACGAATGATTTCAAATTCCGGGTTAATACTAAATTCCTAACCTAACCTAACTATCTTTATCCGGCAGTTTTGTTCGTGTTAAAAATCCATGAAAAAAGGTTACGGTAAAATTTTTAAGCACAACGGTCGATTGGACAACGCCATCTCTTGATTGCCGGTGAAGTTAACGCATCATCTTGAACGCCAAGGTAGATATTTAACGTTCTTGGACTATCTGTCCGGTTGTCTGCCCAGTCTATACAGTTTGTCAAATTTAAAAAAAAACTGACTAACAAAGTTTTTTTTTTTAAATGGCTATATCTCAAAAACCGTGAAACTTGGCAATATAGTAAATGTGATCAAAAATGTTGAACTATTATCCAATAAAACCGAAGCTTAAAACCCCTACACCCGACTGCCAAACACCCTGTATACAGGCTGAAATTTTGAACGTGATACAAAATTAGTGTTTCAAGCTTAGTTAATGCTGGATAAAATAATGCATTTACTCAATTGTTGAAATTGGTCTGATAAAATTTTGTATTTTCATACTTTGCTGTAGTTAAATTATGAACAAAGTGTATGGACACCTCAAATTTAACAATACTAGTTCTAACAACTGGGTAAATGCATTATGTTGTCCAGCATTAACTAAGCCGGAAACACTAATTTTGTATTATGTTCAAAATTTCAGCCTGTATAAGCAACACAAACATGAAAGTAACAATTTTTCAGTAGCTATGCATCAAACAAAGCGCACCTGGCGAGTAGCTTAGTTACTTCGCGGGTTGGCAACTTGCCAATGCCAACCGATTTTAAATCAAAATAGCAACCAATTAATTCAAATTACGCTACTAATTAATCTTCAGACTCCAGTAATACTCGTAATAGGTACTCTAATGAGCTACTCGCTGTCTGTTTTGCGAGACAGGCAAAATGTGATGTTCGTAAAATTTTGGGTAAAAGATTTTGGAAACTGGTATAAATGAACTGAAACAATTACTTTGCTCAACCGCGACCTTACGATAAATAAATAAATAAATATCACGGGACAATTCACACCAATTGACCTAGTCCCAAAGTAAGCTAAGCATAGCTTGTGTTATGGGTACAAGGCTACGGATAAACATACTTATATAGATAGATACATACTTAAATACATATTGAACACCCAAGACCCGAGAACAAATATTTGTATTATTCATACAAATATCTGCCCCGACGCGGGAATCGAACCCGGGACCTCAAGCTTCGTAGTCAGGTTCTCTACCTACTAGGCCATCTGGTCGTCTAAACACATTACATTTATGTGAAAAATGCGTGTTCATGCAGTTCCTCCACCTCCACACTGTACGAACACGCACAAATCACACAAACCCAACTATCACAACCACCAAATTACACTGACGCGTTTCGAACTCAACCAGAGCTCATCTTCAGAGTAAGTACCACAACCGTGCTATGCTACCCAATGTTAGACCATGTGTTGTTTGAGTCTAAAGTGCAATTTAGGCGCTTGTCTCCGCAAAAACTAACCGACACGACAACACGTGTAGCCGAGTGGAGCGTGTCGCACTCACATTGTCCAACCGCGTCGCGTCCAGTCGCCAGCAGCAGCTGGACTGGAGACACTAAATTATACAGTCGCTACAAATTCAAAATATTATCTTAACTGAAACACGTTTATAACTCCGGTACAATATTAAAGCCAACTATTTGGTTTTACGCGTATCTTTTAAATAACGTCTTTAATTTCAATACCATACGAAAACAATAAAACATAAACCAACATAAACCATTCATTCATACCATTACACGTCCGTCTTAGCCGTCACCAAATTACATAGGTATTATACATAAGTAAGTGCCAAATCTCAACTCAAATCCAATAGGTAGTTTCGAAATTGTATTAGTATATCGGAAGTCCGTGTTTCCCGTTCCCACGATAATTCCGGAAAAATGTACTTACCCTACGTCATTCTCACAATGGAGACGAATCTAATGACATCTTTAAAATCCATGGAGCCGTTAAGGCTGCATGGTGTGCCAAAGAATGATACGTGTATGTTTCAACTTAAATTTCAACTTGATACCACCACGCGTTCCAGAGAAAAGGGGTCACGACAGACAGACAGACGGACAACAAAGTGATCCTATAAGGGTTCCATTTTTCCTATGGTGCACAACCCATAGACAACGGTTATACGTTCAGTCTGTCGTCTGTTCAGTCCATCATTTAATTCTAGTTTTCTGTCATTCACAACGGATTAAAAAATGTTATTTATGGTACCTGTAAACAGGGGTTACTTTAGGAAATTTTGGGGCTATTTTGATAGATTTAAAATGATTATAAAAACGCACATAATATTCATAGCTCGATTGAGCAAATGACGTAAAAAGTTAGGTGATTTATCAAGGTAGTTATTTCACTGCCACATATGGTCTAAAGAAATAAGGACACGGCGTAAAAAGCTGTTTTCTAAAGTAGCCCCGCATTTCAAAGTAACCCCAGTTTACTTACTTACTTACTGCCAGGGCATTGAATTACGGTATTGAATTTTCATCAGTCTGCCATCAGTCTCTCGTCATTCTGAACAAAACGATGGCACAGATGCCAGAATGAACGTGAAACCTTTGTCATAAAAATTAAAATGGTAAAACACTTTGTTGGTGACTATATCCGCTTGTATCGCATGCAAATACAGAAAAATAGCGACAGTAATCCACTGTGCACTGCACTCCGCCTGTTGAGTCAGCAGTTGCGAACTTCGCGCACCTAATTGAGATACACGAGGCACTTTTACAGTGTTTGTGTTAACTCTAGTAAAGTAAAACAAGGCTAACGATGCCTGTTAATAATGCGAAACATAAGCAAATGTTATTCGTTTAGTGTACAAAAAAAAAATGTTTTAATTTAACTGCATTTCTTAAAAGTGCTTTAAACATTTTAAAGGATTTAGGCGACTTTACGGTTGGTTTTTAACCCCCGACATAAAAAGAGGGGTTTTATAAGTTTGACCGCTATGTGTGTGTGTGTGTGTGTGTGTGTGTGTGTGTGTGTGTGTGTACAGTGAACTGATTTGGATACGGTTTTACAGTACAGTCGAATTTCGGTTGACACTTGACGGCTAAACTTGACAATTTCACGCAACGTACTGAGAAAAAAGAAGGCCACTTTTATCAAAGTGGCGCTCATTTGGCTCGGACATTTTCGGGCGCGCGACTGTGCATCTACAGTTATAATTGATCAAAGTATTGAAGTTAAAATATCTTAAATCAGTTGCTATTTTTGTTTGACGACCTTATAGCCCAGTGGTTAGAGAACTTGACGGCAGCTTGAGGTCCCGGGTTCGATTCCCAGTCGGGACAGACATTTGTGTTAAAAATACGGTTTGTGGAGTCAATCGTCCCACGACTAAGTATTAGTACCTGGGCGACCGAGCTCTGCTCGGGCAGAAACTCGGTACCAAGCGTTTTCCCAGAGATAAGACCAAGCTAGATCAATTTTTCATCCCCGAAAACCCCCAAATACCAAATTTCATCGAAATCGTTGGAGCCGTTTCCGAGATCAAAACACCGGAGGGGTGGGGGGGTGAGAGGGGGGGAGGGGATGCGGGGGAGGTAGCGCGGGGGAATTAAAGGGGGGATGAAAATTTCATTGATTTTGCCGTAGGATGCACCGTTTTCAAGATATTTGACTAAAACACCGGAGGGGGTGGGGGGGGGGGGGGGTGAGTCACGGTAAACTATCGTCCGTAAACCGACTTTACAGACAACCGGCTTTTCCTGTTCTGTGCTCCCAATAGGGAACGTGCACATAGACGGTGCTGCCAACTGGTGCCATAAGGGTGCCATCAATTTGAATGTTTTACCTTGATAAGTTTGTTTTACTGTCCGCATAGTGTCTCCTCTGTCGCATTAGTGCTGCCGCCTATAGTTACTGCACGTTCCCTATAATACTTTTTCTAACAAAAAAATAAACTTTTTCTCACAAAAAAGTAACTTTTTCTCACAAAAGAAGAAACTTGACGTTTTCTCATGAAAAATAAACTTAAAAAAAAAAACTAAAAATCTTGAAAAAAAACGTGGATTCGAACCGAGGTCGGCTGTATCCGCGACCACCCGATTTCTAATGTGCCATTATGGTCTGCTCGAAGTTGGCGAAATTTAGCTTTATATTCTAATGCAAACAAAAATAGCCGGAAAACACGAGTAAAAGCGATTTTCTGAAAATGAAACATAGCTAGATCAGTTTTTCATCCCCGAAAACCCCCACATACCAAATTTCATCGAAATCGTTGGAGCCGTTTCCGAGATCCTGATTATATATATATATATATACATATATACAAGAATTGCTCGTTTAAAGGTATTAGATTATTATTAAGGCGTTTTTCATCATCATCATCCTACGAGCCTATATACTAGTCCCACTGCAGGGCACAGGCCTCCTCTCAGAATGAAAGGCCTTGGGGCGTAATTCTCACACGGGATCAGTGCGAATGAGAACTTCACACATACACCATTGAATTTCTTCTCAGATATTGTGTGCAATATGTTTTCTTTTTCTTATTGTTATTAAAATATTGCATTTAAGTGTGATATTGCGTATACCACGCCGAATTAGCGCATTAGTCGTGGAACTCGTGGCTGTATCGCGGTACCACTGCTATTAGTCACGTGTGTGTGGCATAAAATTAGCTACTACATCGCATCTGTATCGTTGCTGAAAGCCAGCGTGTGTACCGGCCTCGTGTGGGTGCAGGATCCCGGGCAGCATTTTATTATGTGGCTGATTGGGCGCCCGCGCGATAAGGCGGCTCGTAACTCATCGCCGCGCAACTCAGATTGCGCACGATTTATTCCCGCGGCATAATGCGCGTAAACATAAGGTAGGTACCCCGCCGGTGCCTTCGCCAAATAGCGGTGCGACCGTTCAGACGCCGCCTTTAAATTATTTTTGACGTGACAACGTCTAAATAAATCGATGACCCGGCGGAAGACCAGTGCTGGTTTTTAACTAGCGACATGCTGAGCCGGGTCCCTTCTTGTAGCAGCACTAATATGTACATTTCTATGTCTATGTCTATGTTTGTACTCTTATTTTTGCCTGTGTATGTGTTATTGTTGTTATAAAATAAAAGTTTTTCTTTCTTTCTTTCGATGAACGCTGGCTGCATACACGAAAAAGGATGACGCAATGTAAGTACATGTCCCGTACGGGTGCCCCTTTTCTCCCATAATCTTTTTTATCCGAATTTTGAAAGTCATAAATTGATGTCCATAATATTCTTGCTCATAAATATCGATGATCATAATTTTTGTAAAGCATATCGCTTAATAGTTCTAACTGCAATGAGCCATAATCCCATTGATCATAACTTTAAAAAGTCATAATATTGATATCAATAATATTTAAGGGAATATCGTTGATTATTCAGAAACGTTATAGGGCATATATCTTAAAGTAATAATTGTTTTTAGTCATAATTTTTCATTACCTAAAATGCACTAACCATCTACATTGAATTCTATAACATCCAAAGGAACATTGATAATTATTCAGAAACATTGTAAGACATATCGCTGGCAGCGAGCGAGCGAAGCGAGCGAGCAAGACTTTCAGGGCAGAAGCGACTCGGACAGGTTAGGTTCAGAAGGCTAAGGCGGGAGCGAAGCGTAAGCGTAGCTCCCGCCTTAGCCTTCGATGTTAGGTATTTTTTTTTATGACAGCACAGAAAAGGATTATTACCTTTAATATTATGAAATGTCATACAACCATGACATTGAATGTTATTACAAAGTAATATTGTGCCTTAAAATAATTATGACCTGCGAAAAAAGACCTTGCAATAATTATTACGAGTGACTTTAGTACCTTTAATATTATGAAGTGTGATGCTTCTTGACACTGAATGATATGAGTTTACTTATTAGTCCTTACAATAATTATGACTTAAGAAAATCGTAGCTCTAATTTATGATGTTTAATATTATGACTTCCGATAATATGACAAAGAAAAATTATGACAGAAAACGTTATGGTCTTGAAAATTCGGAACAAAAATTTTATGGGAGTCATTATAGACCCGTCCCGTACATGTACCTACAGAGCATTGAAGGCCAATATGTGTACAAGAGAGCGACGAACGCCAGCATGTACTATCTTAGTACTAGCGCTCGGGTAGGGATTGAGGGGAGTGCGGGAGAGGGGTGCGGGGGTATTAAAGGGGGATGAAAATGTCATTAATCTATTTATTTTTATTTATTTATTTACACACACACACACACATACATACGCGCACGCACACCTACACACACACGCGCACGCACATGTACATAAACATCTCAATTTAATACCTGTGGTTTAGTATAAATTTAAGTATAGTTACTAATATTTTTTGTTAATTATTTTATAATAATCGTTTATGAATCTATGCTAGATAACATAACTGGGCTTTGGGCTTAAAACAACTAAATTTCACAATACCTTATTCACTAATACCCCTAATTTTCAAATTACCATGGGCTCATAATACCTAAAAATACCTAAACTTTAAAATTTTAAGATGAGACAATTTGAAATTTTAGGTATTTTTAGGTGTTATGAGCCCATGGTAATTTGAAAATTAGAGGTATTAGTGAATAAAGTATAATGAAATTTAGTGGTTTTAAGCCCAAAACATAACTGGCACGATCGGTCGGGGTCGGTGATGTGATGATGTCTTTGCGCTCTGACACCTTGACTAAGTACGGCTTCTACATATTAATCTTATTAAATTTTTGACAATAAATTGCAGCGTTGAGGTGGCAGAGTGTGAACATGTCTCCGACTTTGATCCGATTTTATTTCTTATTAATACAAGAACGAGACCTCCTGATACAGGTATGTTAATACCTACTAGGTGGTCTCAAACACCATCATAATAATGTACAAATTTGTTATTACCCAATAAACGATTTATTATTATTTATTATAATTATTATTGCATTTTGGCGTAGGATGCACCGTTTTCAAGATATTTGACAAAACACCGGTTCTCGTCCGATCACCGAGGTTAAGCAACGTCGGGCGCGGTCAGTACTTGGATGGGTGACCGCCTGGTTTCATTTTTGTTTTTGAATGTTTTGCTATGACGTTGTCACGTTAAACTATCGTCCGTAAACCGACTTTACAGACAACCG
The DNA here is from genome assembly GCA_947563465.1 of Archips xylosteana. Lineage (NCBI taxonomy): Eukaryota > Metazoa > Arthropoda > Insecta > Lepidoptera > Tortricidae > Archips > Archips xylosteana. Next base: position 20,055,592 of record OX387360.1, read on the forward strand.
GTTTTTTTTTTCTTTTCTTTGGCTATGTCTAGAGATTGAGCCAGCGTCATGTCGATTTAGTAATGCAGAAAAACAAACGGAGGAGAGAAAAAAAATACGAAGGAAAATCAATTGCTATTCCTGTAAAGTAAAAAAAGGAAAACCCACAGCAAAAATAAAAAGGTTAATAAGTACAGTAATAAAGAGCTATTCTTCCAAGGATACATTGATGTGGCTGTTAAATTTAGTACCAGCTGGAGTACAGCTTGGTGGTGGTTGTGGAGTAGTGGAGGGGGGTATTATAGGTCGCTTGAGGTCCCGCGTTCGATTCCCGGTCGGGGCAGATATTTGTATGAAAAAAAGAATGTTTGTGCTCCAGTCTTGGATGTTCAGTATGTATTTATGTATTTAACTATATAAATATGTTGGGTCTATAATGACTCCCATAAAATTTTTGTTCCGAATTTTCAAGACCATAACGTTTTCTGTCATAATTTTTCTTTGTCATATTATCGGAAGTCATAATATTAAACATCATAAATTAGAGCTACGATTTTCTTAAGTCATAATTATTGTAAGGACTAATAAGTAAACTCATATCATTCAGTGTCAAGAAGCATCACACTTCATAATATTAAAGGTACTAAAGTCACTCGTAATAATTATTGCAAGGTCTTTTTTCGCAGGTCATAATTATTTTAAGGCACAATATTACTTTGTAATAACATTCAATGTCATGGTTGTATGACATTTCATAATATTAAAGGTAATAATCCTTTTCTGTGCTGTCATAAAAAAAAATACCTAACATCGAAGGCTAAGGCGGGAGCTACGCTTACGCTTCGCTCCCGCCTTAGCCTTCTGAACCTAACCTGTCCGAGTCGCTTCTGCCCTGAAAGTCTTGCTCGCTCGCTTCGCTCGCTCGCTGCCAGCGATATGTCTTACAATGTTTCTGAATAATTATCAATGTTCCTTTGGATGTTATAGAATTCAATGTAGATGGTTAGTGCATTTTAGGTAATGAAAAATTATGACTAAAAACAATTATTACTTTAAGATATATGCCCTATAACGTTTCTGAATAATCAACGATATTCCCTTAAATATTATTGATATCAATATTATGACTTTTTAAAGTTATGATCAATGGGATTATGGCTCATTGCAGTTAGAACTATTAAGCGATATGCTTTACAAAAATTATGATCATCGATATTTATGAGCAAGAATATTATGGACATCAATTTATGACTTTCAAAATTCGGATAAAAAAGATTATGGGAGAAAAGGGGCACCCAAATATGTTTTTCCGTTGTCTAGTACCCACAGTACAAGCTTTCGTTAGTTTGGGACTAGGTCAATTGGTGTGAATTGTCCTGTGATATTTATTTTAGCAGAAAGACCATTGTTGAAGGTATGCCTTTCCCAAGATTTGCCAAACAGACTGGTCCTTTTTACAAGCTTTTATCTAGACACGCGGCAGCGTGTCAAGCCAAGTTAAACCAAAAGGAATAAGTAGGCGAAGCTGCAGTGTGTGTAACATTACACGAACCATTTGGAACAACTTTTGACCTGGAGGAGTGACCTGAAACAATTACTTTGCTCAGGTCGCGGGTGAGCAAAGTAATTGTTTCAGTTCATTGATATGGACCTCCGTAAAGTAACGCCTGATTCAAATAAATTATTTTGACTCCTTCAGAACTTAAAATCTATTTCACACAAATATACAACATTTGGTTTATTTATTGATACTTACCAGTAAGCATAAGTAGAACACCTTTCATAAATGCAGCTTAAATGACTGAGCTACAGATTAAATATTATACTTACTTTATTTATTTTTCCATTGTCTATCAATCCTTTTAGCGGCGAAATCTACAACCAAGCATATTTTTAATATTGAACATAATCTTACATTATTACATTTGGTTGGATATAGTTGTTACATAATCAAAACATTTCGGATTCTGCACGAGTTCTTAAGACATCCTACCTCTTGAAGCGTATTATTTTGAGTGAGTTATAGCCGGGATCTAGTGCTTCGTTGCGTGTAATATGCATGAATTGAGTCTAATACCCAGGTTTCAGGTGAGGCAGCGGTTGCCGGCGCGCCGGAGCGAGGAATGTGGCCGTCTACCGGACGGCGGCCGGCGGCCGGCGCGGCGAGGCGGCCTCGGGGCGAGGAATGCGGCCGGCCGGCCCGGCGCACCGCTACAATGATACCATCCCGTATGAAGGCCTTTACTAATATTTCATGCTAAATACAAACTGAAACATATGCACAGAAAAAACCCCAGAAAAAAGACCAATGCTGGGAATCGAACCCAGCTCCTTGGCATTCCGTGCCACGTGCTAAACCCCTACACCACCACTGGTCCTGACCAATCCCAACAACTCCTGAGTTTAAACACAAATTTTTCCTTTGCATCATACATTCCAGCCTGCTATCATCACTTTTACAGTGATTCAGTGCCATCTATGTTCAGTTCTCATTGAGAAACATCAACACTCCTTCGGAACTAACCGCTCACCCGGACTAAGAGATGTCGCCACTAGGCCATACTTTAACAAGCTTGGTTTGAAGTATTTTTTTTGTATTTTTTTCCCTTTACTAATGCTAAGGCTGTGTGAAATCAGGGCCTGGGAGGCTACTACAAAATTCGAAGTTCGTATCATCATCATCATCATCTCAGCCAATGATGATGTCCTCCATGTCGTGTCCGACAAAGGCGAACCTTTAAGCTCATTTGTTACTTGTGTGCCCGAATATGGCAGGCAAAGCCAAACTTTGTTTTGAAAGTTCTATTACAAAGTGCGCAATGTAGTTGACCACTATCATATCTCAGCCAATACTACGTCTAACACTGCAAGGCACAGAATGAGAGGGCTTGGGCCGTAGTTCCCGCGCGGGCCCAGTGCCAATTGAGAACTTCATACACACCATTGAATTCCTTCGCAAGTGAACTTATGCCATTTTCTTACGATGTTTTCCTTCACTGTGAAGCTGCTGGTAAATTTTAAATATAATTTTGCACATACATTTCGAAAATCTCGGAGGTGAGAGCCCGGGCAGGAATCCACGACCCTCTGTTTGAGGCCATACATCTAACTACTAACGGCCCGTTGTTTGATCAATAGTTTAAGTTACTAATAGTCAAATTTCCAGCTAAGGCTTAGACCACGTACTCTTAGGCCAGCTGCGTTTTAGACCACTTACTGCTTAGACCAGTAGCGACGTAGACTGGTAGCTACTTAGACCAGCTGCCGTGCAATTCTTAAACAACAGTAAGTGCAAAAAGTGAGTTTCGAGAAAAACGCAAAAAACCCTTTCAAAGCACTTTTTTTCCACTCTACCTATAATTATTTACAAATCTTTGAATGTAGAAATAAAGTATGGAATTCACAGAATATATTGATGTGATTAAAAATATTTTCTACGTGTCCGGAAATAAAATATTTGGGTTTTTCAAATTTGAAACAATTACTGTACCTTTAGTTAGATAGACAAAAAATCATAATAAAAACAGATTAAAATGCAGTAAAAATTCGGATTACTGTAAACAAGACTCGTACCCTCAATAAGAGTGGTGTTGATTGCATGCTAAACTACAATAGTAAATGGATTCTTAGGGTACTTATATTAATAAAAAAGGGTGTGTTTTACAATACCGAAGTACGAAAGACCGAATGTATTAAAACATCGAATGGGTCAAAAGACCGACACGATTTTTTTCTGAAACCGTAAAATTTTCAGAATTTATTAAAACGGCATCATACAGAACCCATTAGGTTAGGTTAGGTTTGTTTTATAACAATCTTAAAAAGTTAACGGTTTCAGAAAAAAATCGTGTCGGTCTTTTGACCCATTCGATGTTTTAATACATTCGGTCTTTCGTACTTCGGTATTGTAACACATACCCATTAAAAAATAATACATAATGATATAAAAATAATTTGAATGCATTTCTAATTAATAGTTAAGTACCTGGGCGACCAAGCTCTGCTCGGGCAGAAACTCGGTACCAAGCGTTTTCCCAGAGATAAGACCAAGCTAGATCAATTTATCATCCCCGAAAACCCCCAAATACCAAATTTCATCGAAATCGTTGGAACCGTTTCCGAGATCCTGATTATATACACCGGAGGGGTGGGGGGGTGTGAGGGGGGGGAGGGGATGCGGGGGAGGGAGCGCGGGGGTTTTAAAGGGGGGATGAAAATTTCATTGATTTTGCCGTAGGATGCACCGTTTTCAAGATATTTGACAAAAACACCGGAGGAGGGGGGGTGAGTCACGTTAAACTATCGTCCGTAAACCGACTTTACAGACAACCGGCTTTTCCTGTTCTGTGCTCCCAATAGGGAACGTGCACATAGACGGTGCTGCCAACTGGTGCCATAAGGGTGCCATCAATTTGAATGTTTTACCCTGATAAGTTTGTTTTACTGTCCGCATAGTGTCTCTTCTGTCGCATTAGTGCTGCCGCCTATAGTTACTGCACGTTCCCTATAATACTTTTTCTAACAAAAAAGCAACTTTTTCCCACAAAAAAGTAACTTTTTCTCACAAAAAAGTAACTTTTTCTCACAAAAGAAAAAACTTGACGTTTTCTCATAAAAAATAAACTTAAAAAAAAACTAAATATCTTGAAAAAAAACGTGGTATCGAACCGAGGTCGGCTGAATCCGCGACCACCCGATTTCTAATGTGCCATTATGATCTGCTCGAAGTCGGCGAAATTTAGCTTTATATTCTAATGCAAACAAAAATAGCCGGAAAACACGAGTAAAAGCGATTTTCTGAAAATGAAACATAGCTAGATCAGTTTTTCATCCCCGAAAACCCCCACATACCAAATTTCAACGAAATCGTTGGAGCCGTTTCCGAGATCCTGATTATATATATATACATATATATATATATATATATATATACATATATACAAGAATTGCTCGTTTAAAGGTATTAGATAGATAGATGTAATCGCATTACACATAATAACTGTATTTTAAATAAGAATATCTAACAAAATCAGAATGACTTTTTATTGCTAAGGCACTCTGTTTCTTAATATTCGTATACTTTTATTTGTTACTATGCCACATATACTATTTGGTCCAAAATCCAATAACTAGAATACACAATTCACTGTCGTTTTTTAAACTTCAGCTATGGCTATAATATATTTTTGTTTCTGCTATAATTTTTTCTGAAAATAAAATGAAATCTAATACCTTTAAACGAGCAATTCTTGTATGTATATATGTATATATATATATATATATATATATATATATATATAATCAGGATCTCGGAAACGGCTCCAACGATTTCGATGAAATTTGGTATGAGGGGGTTTTCGGGGATGAAAAACTGATCTAGCTATGTTTCATTTTCAGAAAATCGCTTTTACTCGTGTTTTCCGGCTATTTTTGTTTGCATAAGAATATAAAGCTAAATTTCGCCGACTTCGAGCAGATCATAATGGCACATTAGAAATCGGGTGGTCGCGCATCCAGCCGACCTCGGTTCGATTCCGCGTTTTTTTTCAAGATATTTAGTTTTTTTTTTTAAGTTTATTTTTTATGAGAAAACGTCAAGTTTCTTCTTTTGTGAGAAAAAGTTACTTTTTTGTGAGAAAAAGTTACTTTTTTGTTAGAAAAAGTATTATAGGGAACGTGCAGTAACTATAGGCGGCAGCACTAATGCGACAGAAGAGACACTATGCGGACAGTAAAACAAACTTATCAAGGTAAAACATTCAAATTGATGGCACCCTTATGGCACCAGTTGGCAGCACCGTCTAAGTGCACGTTCCCTATTGGGAGTACAGAACAGGAAAAGCCGGTTGTCTGTAAAGCCGGTTTACGGACGATAGTTTAACGTGACTCACCCCCCCTCCTCCGGTGTTTTTGTCAAATATCTTGAAAACGGTGCATCCTACGGCAAAATCAATGAAATTTTCATCCCCCCTTTAATACCCCCGCGCTCCCTCCCCCGCATCCCCTCCCCCCCTCTCACCCCCCCCCCCCCCCCCCCCGACCCCTCCGGTGTATATAATCAGGATCTCGGAAACGGTTCCAACGATTTCGATTAAATTTGGTATTTGGGGGTTTTCGGGGATGAAAAATTGATCTAGCTTGGTCTTATCTCTGGGAAAACGCTTGGTACCGAGTTTCTGCCCGAGCAGAGCTCGGTCGCCCAGGTACTACTACATAATAGGTACAAGCCTTTGTTTAACGCCAATATTAAGGTAAATAATAATAATAATATTACGGGACAATCTCACACAAATCGACCTAGTCCCAAACTAAGCAAAGCTTGTACTATGGGTACTAGACGACGATAGACATACTTATATAGATAAATATATACTTAAATACATAGCAAACATCCATAACTCAGGAACAAATATTCGTGCTCATCACACAAATAAATGCCCTTACCAGGATTTGAACCCACGACCTCTTGCTTCGTAGGCAGGGTCACTACCAACTAGGCTAAAGCGGTCGTTAAATATTAAATATATGGATAGGAACATAGTGCATCTTTTTTCTTAATGTCTCTCGGCAATCTTCGGAATTCCGATTGCACACAAAAATTACACTCACTCAGAGGGCGATGGAGAGGGCTACGCTTGGAGTTTCTCTGCGGGATCGCATCAGAAATGATGAAATACGCGCAAGAACTAAAGTCACGGACATAGCTCGAAGAATCGCTAGACTTAACTGGCAGTGGACAGGGCACATCGCCCGTAAAACTGACGGCCGATGGGGCCGAAAGGTTCTCGAGTGGCGTCCGCGGACCGGAAGACGCAGTGTAGGTAGGCCTCCAACAAGATGGAGCGACGACCTGGTGAAGGTAGCGGGAACGCATTGGATGCGGATGGCGCAGGGCCGATCTGTTTGGCAAGCCTTGGGGGAGGCCTATGTTCAGCAGTGGGCGTCTTTTGGCTGAAATGATGATGACGAAAATTATTACGGTAATAATAAAAATGATTATGTGAAGTCCGATTTTAATATAACTTTCAAGTATATCGCAAAAGAAGTAGCCAAATTGGTTTATTATCTAATACATTTAGGTACTAACTTCCACAGACCACGAGCCACGTGCGTTCTCGCAGCAGGACGGTCTGCTTCGCACACCGCGAAACGCGACTGAAGACCAAAATTCGAGCTAATTCACAATAAATGCAGCCATGATTGATACGATCATGGCTAACGATATTTTACAAATTGCTAAATGGCCGTCTAAACAACAGTAAGATAGTTCAGTATATACTATACTTTAGATTGTATAGTGCTCTTGTATTCGGGACAAATGCACCACTTAATAACAGCAAAAAACATTTTTACTGTGCTTTAGCTTAGTTAGTTTGGTAAAAAAACAATAAGTTTTAAAACACAGTATAATTTTTTAGAACATTTATATTTTACTGCATTTTAATCTGTTCTTTGGCATACAAGTTGACATCACACTACTGGCTAATTAAGGTTAAAAATAAGATGTTTACTGTATTTTAATCAGTGGATTGTCAATATTCGTAGACGATGTCGTTTTTACGGCACTTTAGTTAGTTTTATCAACATAATTCACTAAGTTTTTGTTATTTACTGTGCATAGAGACTTCGGTTTCTAACCGTTCCTGTCGTCGAAATTATAAATCGAATACACACACACCTGCGTCTTGTTGTGCTGATTCTAGATCACTTGAAAACAAAAAATCGCAGAATCAGCACTTACTGTTGTTTAAGATCTGCACGGCAGTTAGTACTAGTTGCGTTTTAGACGAAATTATACTAACCCACGTTAGTGACTAACGGTTAGGCCGTTCGGTGAAGGTTAGTCTTCAATAAATAGACTTATTTTTGACGTCGATCCCGCAGTGTAACGTCGCCGGGATTACGGCGTACCTATCATTTATAACTACAGCCAGACTCGGGCCTCTGCGGAGGTCAATTACATCCGCGTCTCACAGCAGTTTTGTTTAATTAACTTTCTTAACTCCTGGAAATTAGACTTAAGAGTTAGAGCGCGCGCAGGAATTTTTGGACGAACTCGCTTGATAGACTATTCAAGTCTCTTTATTGACTCTAATTTGTAATTACGTTAACTTCTCCGGCGTTTGATGCTGCCACTAAAATTTTGCTCTTAATTTAGTATTTACGATGCTCTTAATAATTTAAGACGTTTGCGGACTCATCAGCGTTTTAAACCTTTTGAACGCCAGCGTCGTCTATAAACGACCATACGGTAGTACACAAATTAACTTACCCGCATCCACATAAGAATCAATTTTGTTCGTAACAAAAACGACGTGTGGCGTTCAAATCAAATTTTCGCTTTGGTTTCGTTACGGTGATCACAGTCCTACTCGCACTTGGCGGTCTTTTTATAGTGATACCGGAATGCTTAGCCTTTAAGCTCCAAATGGTCACACAGCGGCGGCGTGGCGGTGACGGTTGTAATATTCTAACTTTTGTATGAACGGTTGTGCGGTTCCGTACCGCGAACTCGATCATACAATTTAGAATATTACAACTGCTGTCTGTACGTTTGGAGCTTTACGCTATAGAAACGACGTCTTGACGTCCAATTAAGAATAAGCTAGTTAAGCGTAGGCGGTAAATGGAGTCTATTTTTTGCTTTTGAATATTCCGCCCTTTATCCGTTAGAACTCTTTTCATAACCTCAGTATAATGTTCTTGCGACATTCTTTAAGAATCTTGTCTGCGGCGACGAATGATTCAACAGCTCGCGATGAATGGCACCCCCAACGCCCTCATTAGGTAATTCGAGCTGGTTCCAAACTCCGCAAATGTCTGTTATCTTGCATTTGACTTGTTAGCGTTAATAATGAGAATGCACGTTCAATCGATAACGAGTACAGTCCCGATAAAAGCTTGTTAGAAGTGTGTTTAAAAAAACTACAATACAATACAATGACTCTTTATTGTACACCAGGAATAGTAAGCAATACAGAAAACAGGTACACAGAGAGACAGTTACAAGGTAAGCAATAGGCGGCCTTATCGCTTACGAGCGATCTCTTCCAGGCAACCCTTTAACAGAAAGAAGGAAGGACTAGTTTACAGCAGGTGGTGCATCAACAGTAGATCAGAAAATTAAAACGAAACAAAAATAGTACATCTACTCATGCATATGTAGTACTTACATTATAATAGGTACACGTCTAAAACAAATATAAGCAATTAAGCAGTGAGATAAACAGCCACATATAAATAAATAAATAAACTATAACATAGCTAATTATTACAAGATGACAGATAGTACACCTTAAGCATAGATTTAAAGATTGACAGAGATTTTGCCCGTCGTAAGTCAATCGGTAAGGCATTCCACAACCGAATAGCCTGGACAGTATAAGAATAGACATAGAATTTGGAGTTAGAGAGAGGCACGGTAAGGAGAAAGTTCTGAGAGCATCGAATAGAAGTTACGTAGATAAACCGCTCTTTGAGGTAGCGAGGAGTTGCAGGGTTAAAGAGAATGCCGTAAAGAAGGTGGAGAATGTGAGAGTGTAAAAACTATTACCTAAATAAAATGTTCCAAGCCGGGAACGCACAATCGTTTTACTTACACATACGGAAAGAACCCCTTGTCTAGGTCACCTTCTTAATTAAATTTTAATCTAAAAATGTAGAGCTCGCAAAATACTATACTTACCGTTACTTACCGTTGGATTAAATATGGATGTATGAAAGTACATATTTTTTTCCTTCTAAAGAAATGGTTACCATGATAGCACCTACAAATGACATACGAGCTAAAAACGCAAGATGCCTTTATGGTTATACAAAACTCGTGTGCGTTGTATAGACGACCAGATGGCCTAGTGGTTTGAGACCCTGACTATGAAGCTTGAGGTCCCGAGGAGGGTTCGATTCCCGTGTCGGGGCAGATATTTGTATGAAAAATACGAATGTTTGTTCTCGGGTCTTGGGTGTTTAATATGTATTTAAGTATGTATCTATCTATATAATTATGTTTAACCGTTGCCTAGTTCTGTTCAAAAAAACAAGAAAAAGAAATCGACTTTGAAGTCAAAATTGCCAGCGAAAATCTGCAAATAAATAGATGCTCCCTTAAAAACGATCCAGTGATCTCCTCTTAATTCATGAATGTATACGAGAATCGCTTTGAAAATAAGCAATAAACACGTCATAAAGGAGGCTTCAATGAAAAAGGGCGATATTTGAAAAGAGGAATAAACACATTTACTGCTAGTAATAAAAGGCATCGCGCGGTGCGGCGATGAATAATATAGCGGCATACATTACGGGCGGCGCGCGGCTACCTCATACCTGCCCGCTGCGCTCGGCGCCTGCGACGGTTCTTGTTGGTGATACCTTAACAATTGGTTTAAAAATTTTTTTCTCTTCTCATGCTCGTAAAGTTGTTCTTTATGTCGAGACAAGCTTTTTATGCTCTAGTCCGACCGCTTTAGCCTAGTTGGTAGTGACCCTGCCTACGAAGCAAGAGGTCCTGGGTTCAAATCCCGGTAAGGGCATCTATTTGTGTGATGAGCACGAATATTTGTTCCTGAGTTATGGATGTTTTCTATGTATTTAAGTATGTATTTATCTATATAAGTATGTTTATCGTCGTCTAGTACCCATAGTACAAGCTTTGCTTAGTTTGGGACTAGGTCGATTTGTGTAAGATTGTCCCCTAATATTTATTTATTTATTTAGTGCATAAAGTAAAATCTTCGTCTAAGACCAAGGCAATCAGCCGCAAACAGTCACAACCAATAAAAATTAAATTTTTGATTTTTTTTTATAATACTGGTGTTTTACATGAAAAATAAGAGCTTGTAAATTTAATATCAAATGTTGCTGTTTAATTTCCTTGCAATCGAAGTGAAAATCAGAGTGCAAAACTCGAGTATTAAACCCATTCTCCCCTCGACGTCTCTAATCCACATAAATGGAGTGCACAATATAATTTTAGGAAATTCCCATGGGAATTTATTAAAATCTGACTGACAGCTTTCCTGAATTTCGGGAGGGAAGCCTAAGTAATATACCACCGGATATTTCCTCATTGCACTGCGTGGACCGTCGGAGCATTGTTTTTCTCCTCCTTTTCGAGCGGGTATTGCAATGTTTGGGAAGTAAATAATAACAATTTGGCTGGCGCGGATTTTAATGCCGACTGGGCAGAGATAAATTCGTGGAGATTTTTCAGCGACGCGGCGGGACTGCGCAATGCGAGCCGGAGCCGCGACGGTATACGTACAGTCGACAAAACCGAGGCCTGCCCAGTTTCAAAACAAATTTGCTTGCAGACGTTGAAGTTCATTGGTATGGATTGGTATGGATGGACAGATTGTCTAGCCACTGCAAGCAAAATAGACGTTTAAGTGTCAAGGCGACCTTTTTGTCGATGGTACGTTCATCATCATCATCATCATACCAGCCTATACACGATGGTTTTTAATCGGTGATCAGAAGTTGAAAAATGTTGATCCCTAACCAAAATGGAATATAATGAACGAGGTCTAAAAGCAATGAAGTATCTGTTTCATTAAAAAAAATCATTAAATAATTCCTGCATCCACCGATTGCATGGTCATCCTACATTTAGTTGAAGTTAAGTAGTTTCGTCCAGACAAGTGTCATCGCTTTTTGCGAGGATTGGACAGGTCTCACGTCAAAGTTTGTTTAAAAAATTTAATTGTCAAAGAGGTTTTAAGCTCATAAACTAACCAGCTTTCTAGGAAGGCATTCCATTTGCATTTGCATTTTGGCATTTCCGGAGTGACACAACTTGGAGATCTTTATAAAACGAGCCTATCTATCTCTTAAAAGACCGGCAACGTACCTGCGATACCCTAAGTGTTGCGGGTGTCCATCAGGTGACCGCATGCTCGTTTTCCCCCTTTCATATAAAAAGTTTAGCATTTGTTGTAAAAATGTGACATTTACGAAGCATTTCTGCTTTTTGTACTCGTACATTACACTAGTACACCAGTTTAGTTAGTTTTAGTAGGTACACTAGTTTTCCTAACTTTACGAGCGCCACATTAGTCGCGCCGCAGGGCATGTCTTCGCCGTCCGCGACCCCGGCCACGGCCCGTCGTAAAACGCACGGGGTCCCGTTTCATTACCCAGCCATTTTGTTTAGGTGCTTGTTTTTCTCATAACACCATACATTTATTATCGTTTTGCGCCGTTAAACGAATAACCGGATGAGTAACAGGTTAGTTCGGGACGAAGCCAAGAAGCTATTTAGATAAGCTTTGAAAGAAGCATTAAATATAATGGTTCGATGCAGGTGAAGTCGCAGCCACTCTCGAACTGAACGCTCTGAAAGCCTTCAGTGAGTACAAAACGTTCCTAAATTGACCGTTAAGAGCAATCTTGAGCAACAATTGGCCACACTTGCCTCGAACACAATAAAACTTAAATGGCCGGCGGGAGGCTCGCGCGCTCGTGTCTGTTCGGGTCTGCTCGGGTGTCCTCGGCTCGTGCTCGGGCCTGCTCGCACCGGCGGAAATCCATTCGTGAAGCTGGAGGCTCTAATTTCCGTTCGTAGGACCGTCTCGGATAGATGGAGTGATTTCCGCGACTCCGCCGACTGAGCGTGTTGGGTTTTTTGTAATTAGACGTCCGGCCGGCGTTCGCTGCTCGACCTTACTTACAATAATAATATCATTATCATAGCATAAGTTGCTTTAACTTATTTTAAAGGACCTTTTGCCTGCTTTTGATTACTTTATTTCATTGGTGATTGAGGGAGTACAAAGCGTGTACGTTTCAGCTTCGGCAAAGGTGTATTCTTCTGTCCATCTGTCTGTTTTAACAAATATTTCTGAACCGGTTCACGTGAAAGAGTGATGGGCAAATTGGTCTGCGTAATCCAAAACATCCCAAGTGAAAGCTAGGTAGCTTAATTTTCTAAAACAAAAACCAACTTCACAACCCCGGCGAAGTGAGTTATCAGCCCTCAAAATTATGTGAGATTACAAATATTTTTTTCTTTGTTTTTTGAGTGTGTTCCGTAACCTCCGTGTTACCGTGTTTCGTGTGTGTTTAACGACCGCTTTAGCCTAGTTGGTAGTGACTCTGCCTATGAAGCAAGAGGTCCTAGGTTCAAATCCCGGTAAGGGCATTTATTTGTGTGATGAGCACGAATATTTGTTCCTGAGTTATGGATGTTTTCTATGTATTTAAAAGTATTTATTTATCTATATAAGTATGTTTATCGTCGTATAGTACCCATAGTACAAGCTTTGCTTAGTTAGGGACTAGGTTGATTTGTGTAAGATTGTCCCCTAATATTTTTTTTTTTTTTATTTTTTTACTAAAACTATGTCTTTTCTCCCAGCTTTCATAGTATAGTCATCTTAATAACAATTATAATAAAATAAATGGTAGAATCGATAAGTCTACAGTACAGTACAGTACATTATAATCCTATCGGTGATCAGGCTGGGTCCCATGCATATCTCCCCATCGTTACTTTGTGAACGCATAACTAAGTGACCTTTTTCCTTATTTTTTCTAGAACTGTCGAGTCTTGTCTCTCCTGGTACCAGGTTATAGCTGAATATTGGGGCACCCTATATGCTGATTAAATTTTAAATTTACGATATGAAAATCAAGATGGGTTTACCGTCAAATCCTTGTTTCAATCCAGGTTTCCGCACGATGTTTTCCTTTATCGTAAAGCTCAAGATAAATTTTGAATATATAATTTCGACAAAAATTCCTAAAAACTCAGTGGTGCGGATTCGAACCCACAACCCTCTGCTTGAGAGGCAACAGGTTGAACCACTAGGCCACCACGGCTTTTCATCGTGGTATCATCTACCTTGTCGTTTTTGACCTAACCAGAGAAGTGTTGGTCGAGCATCAAGCGGGAGGCGTCTGGTGCCCGCAGTCGTCTAACCTAGCCCTCGACAGTTCGTTACCCAGCGCGACCGGCCCGGTTGCTGAACTATCCAGTATTTTCGACCGGCCTAGTCCGACCGAGAGTTGAGGCCTCGCACCTGAAACAATGGCGCGGCGGTTTTTATTACCATCCTAATTACTCCTTGATGAATGAAACCTCACCCAGGGCTTTATCCCGCTTACAATTCCCGAGTAGCTTTCATTTATTTGATAAAGGGTGGAGAAAAATAAAACAGATTTGAAAACTGAAATGTGGTGGTTGTAATGGCGGTCGACGTCGCACTCGTTTTTTACCTCGGCCGGAACAGGAATGGCGGAGTGGCGCGATCATAATACTGCATCGCATAGACATTATGTTAACTCTGTTCATTCATTCATTCATTCATCATCATCATCATTTCAGCCGAAACACGTCCACTGCTGAACATAGGCCTCCCCCAAGGCTCGCCAAACAGATCGGCCCTGCGCCATCCGCATCCAATGCGTTCCAGCTACCTTAACCAGGTCGTCGCTCCATCTTGTTGGAGGCCTACCTACACTGCGTCTTTCGGTCCGCGGACGCCACTCGAGAATCTTTCAGCCCCATCGGCCGTCAGTTCTACGGGCGATGTGCCCTGCCCACTGCCACTTAAGTCTAGCGATTCTTCGAGCTATGTCCGTGACTTTAGTTCTCGCGCGGATTTCATCATTTCTAATGCGATCCCGCAAAGAAACTCCAAGCATAGCCCTCTCCATCGCCCTCTGAGTGACCTTGAGCTATAAGACCCATCGTTAGCGGCCACGTCTCAGTGCCATAAGTCATCACTGGCAACACACACTGGTCAAAGACTTTTGACTCATTCATTGAAACTTAAGAATTACACTTTTGTCGGTGGAGTATCTTCCACTCATCCCTCCTATGAGCCATCTTCTTTACCTCGTGATACGACACGACTCCCGTTTTTCCCTTTGCTTGATCCATGTAGCTGCGCCTAGCTAGACCAAACTCTTCTTCTTTTCCCCTCGATCTTTCCTTCTAAACTAGTCTCTCAACGCTAACTCCATTTTATTTGTATCAGTGGTATGGTAAATATTTATCGTAGCGCTTAATATGCTGATGGCCAATAATAGATGGCTCCCTGTAATCACCTCTATTACTAACAACATTAAATTAAAAAAAGCAAATGGATAGTTCCACTAGCGTTTCGACCGCTATCAGTATCCTATCGCATTAAGTTGAAAAAATAAACAACATCTAAAAGAAGGTGTTTCCAAAACGGTGCGAATGCTTGCGGTACAATTTCAATTGGTACAAATTTTATGTTGACTGTGGCTTATTAGCTTATTACTTTAATATTCTACTATGCGTCAGGAAACTGAAGACACGTGCTTTTAATTTGTCTCGTTTGGCGTCTAGGTCAGCTTTCTAATAGGTTTCGAAGTTACCAAAGAGACGTTTAGCTCAAAACGCTTTGCTACCAAATATTCCTAGAGAACAGGCTCAATGGAACATCTCGTCATATGCCGTTTCTGAACGTCTTTGAACTTCAAGAAAGGTACATGTATAAAGGCCCCATTTACAATGCAATAATTAACTTGTAGGTAAACTACAGTGCTCTGGAGTGCACGGAAACCTTATTAGATTTACTGGAAATCGCTCCCAGCCTTAATGTAACTGTTAATTGCTTCATTCTTCGCGTATGCTTGTGTAACATCTGTGGTGCTAAATGCACTACCAAGCCCTAAAAGTACGAATTAACTGGGCGTTTTGAGGTTAACTGTAACAAAGCTGCCATTCTCGCTAACGAACATTTTCCGCAGCAAATACATATCTGATTCGCATCCCTCATACCTTAGTTAGTAACGAAAGTAGCTTTTTAAACAGGAATACATAATATCTGAGTTTTAAACAGGGATAACAAATGCAACATTTTGGCCCGCAGTTCATGCGACTTTGTGCTCAAACCGCTGGACAGAATGATGCAGTGTTATATATATTTGGAATCAGAAAAATAAGATCTAGACGATTAACGTATTAGTTCAGCGAATTTTGAGAAAAATAAGAGAGTTATTATTTTGGCGGCAGTTAAGAAATCCGTAGGGACGCACCTGACAGCTAGGTCCAGACGACCGCCGGTCGAGAATTTCGTAGATTAAAGATTATTATTAGGTTAGCGCCTTCTGCATGACCTTAATAGCAGGTATTTACTTGAAAACACTTCGCGAATCTACTTGATGCAAAATAGTTAAATTAGCTTGCATTGTTCATATCGATTAAGATTTAAGTCAATCGATTGACGATCAATACTGAAAGTTTTAGTACCGCCCTAGTGACGTCATGACAGTCAGTCACGACCCGGAAACCACGCGAAGCGCACGCCACCTTGCGTGCCGATTTTGACAGCCGAGACTGTCGGTGTATCTGGTACCTACTGTTTGCTCGCCGCTAGTAAATAATATAAACTATGTAAATCGCTGAGTGGTGCGGTAGTGGCCTTAGAGGCTTTTCCCCAGTGTTGCTCGGATTGGCTGCGACGATGCCAGGGCTACGGGTCGGTTCCGGCGTGACTCATATAACCGCCATGAGTGGCGATCAGAAGACGCGCGAGACGCGTCTGAGACGCGCGCGCCGCCGTAGGCCTCCGCAAGGGGTGTCCCGCGTGCCATATTGGCGCGCGGCACGAAGCCAAGGCGACGCGCCGTCCCCCGGCGTGGGAACTTCCGTGCCGCGAAGAATTCGCCATCCCCAGCGACAGCGAGGCGCGTGTGACGCGCGTATGACGAGCGAGCGATGCGCGCGCGCCGCCCGCCTTCTTCCCTTCGTCGCGTATGACGCTGACATGACCTTACGGCCCGCTTGCTAGCTTGTCGTTGCTAGCGCGCGACTCCGCACGCCGCCCTCGTCTCTTCGTTCGTGAGTTTACCTGCTCACCGGATTTCACGTTTGTCAAAGCTCGGGACTTGTGAGTACTGAACATTTTATAATTACTGGCCAGTAAAGTGCGCGTCGATTTAAGGGCAGCGAGCCTTCGTGTCCGTGTCCGTTAGATCGGGTGCACCCAACTACTTTCATTAGGCCCTAGCGTAAGAGACCTTTGTTCCACCGCGGCCGTAACCGCCATGTCGCGTTTTCTGTAATACATACATTGTGTGCATGCCAAATGGTGGTATTATTGGTGAGGAGTCTTAGTCCTTTAGCCTTAAGCATACACGGTCCTTGACGTAGAAGCCCGTTGCTCTTCCGAGACCATTCCGGTTTATTCTAATTCATATGTAACTAACTGTTACGGCGTAAACACATAGTCTTGCCTTTAAATAAACATCAACAAGTCATCCATTGTTATTATTTCTTTTTTACACGCTTTATATTAGCTTCACCTGTATGTTTGTATGTTTGTAACCGACTCCTTAGGGCGCGATTTTGACCCACTTCCCGGTTTCCGATTGAGCTGAAATTTTGCACATATGTGTAAATTGGATGACAATGCAATATTATTGTAACATGGAGCTGATCTGATGATGGAGCTGGAAGGTGGCCATAGGAACTATGTAATAAAACAACACAATCCCGTCGAGTTTGGGCTCGTTTGATTCATAATTACTAAACTAAACGGGACTTATCACTCAATAAATATTTATTTCGTTCGTTTGATTCGTCTTGACGAGCACTTTGATCTCAGATGGTAACCAGGGTCTGATGATGGAGCTGGAAGATGGCCAAAGGCACTCCACAATAAAACGACACGAGCCCGTCGAGTTTGGGCTCGTTTGATTCGTCTTGACGAGCACTTTGATCCCATATGGTAACCAGGGTCTGATGGTGGAGCTGGAAGATGGCCAAAGGCACTCCACAATAAAACGAAACAACCCCATCGAGTTTGGGCTCGTTTGATTCCTTTTGACGAGAACTTTGGTCCTAGATGGTAACAAGGGTCTGATGATGGAGCTGGAAGGGGGGTAGGTGGCGGGGTAGGTGGCGGTGTGGGGGGGAATGGGGTGGGGGTAAGGGGGTCGGGGGTTTAGAGGGTTGGGGTTAAGGGTGTGGCGGTTGGGGTTAGGGGGTGAGGGGGTTTGGGGGAAATAGGGTGGGGGTGTTGGGGGGTTCGGGGGTCAGGGATTTTGGGGGGTTGTGGGAAATGGGGAGGGAGTAAGAGGCCTAGATGGTAACAAGGGTTTGATGATGGAGCTGGAAGGGGGGTAGGTGGAGGTGTGGGTGGGGGAGGGTTGGGGGGAAATGGGAGGGGAAGGGGGTTTAGGGGGTTGGAGTTAAGGGTGTGGGGTGTTGGGGGGGTTCGGGGGTTAGGGAGGTTGGGGGGTTGTGGGAAATGGGGAGGGGGTAAGGGGGGTTCGGGTTGGGGTTTTAGTGGGTTGGGGTTGGGGGGTACGGGGGTTGGGGTTAGGGGTTTGGGGGAAGTTTGAGGAAATGGGGTGGGGGTCCGGGTTTAGGGGGTTGGGTTTAGGTGGTTGGGGGTTTGGAAAATGAGGAGGGGGGTTAAGGGGGGTTTAGAGGGTTGGGGGTAAGGTTGTGGAAGTTGGGGTTAGGTGTTTGGGGGGGGTTGGGGAAATGGGTTGGGGGGTTGGGGGGTCTCTTTTTAGCACATGGAAACTCTCACTGTGAAAAAAATGCAACTAAAAAATAGAAAATAAATAATAGTTTAAAAAAACTAAAAAACACGCTTTAAAAAAATAAAAAAAAAATAAAAAAAAAAAATTCAATTCACTATTCTAATAGTGCAGTAAAAAATCTTATTAAGTAATTATTATATTGTTATATCCAGATCAAAATTTGTAAACAATTCTAAATATTGATAAAATAAATAATTATAGTTTAAAATATTTTATTGTAAAAAAAGCGTGGGGTGCTTTTTAAGATGTTGTCAAAATGATAATCCTTGACAATTAAATTGACAACATGCTCCCCACGCTTTTTTTACAATAAAATATTTTAATATTTTTACTAATGATGTTAATGTTCTTTCTATTCATGAATTTCTAAAATAAATAAAACATAATGGAAAAGACGCAAGAAGGAACAAGTGAGCCAAGAGCCACTTATCATAAGTAACTGTTACATTTTGTAAACGCCTGTGGTTTATGGGCGTCAACATGACTGTGTAGTACTTAGTTGTCTGTGTTTGATATCTAAAGAATTCCTCAGTTAGCCACTCTGTAAAAGCATAAAAAATCACCTCTAACTTTATTCCTATGGTGAAGTACACTAATGTTCGAAAGTCGTGCATCATTTTACACGGAAGCGAATATGAAAGACTGAACATCTTAAATTAAGCCGGTAATTTGGCAGCTATCCGCGAGTTTCCCGCAACCTTCGGCGGGACAAATGGGGAGTCGCTGGAGTTCATTTTAATCATGCCCTTTGCGCCTCGATAGCGCAGTGACGCCTCAATTTTGGCGCGCGGCGCGGCGCGGCCGCTGCACGGAGCCGGCGGGAGCGGGGGTTTATTGCTCTGGAGGGATGTCACTAAACGAAATATGTTCAAAAAGAAATAACTGTGCATGTGTCTAGGTTAGTTGAACTTACACATGAAAAGTCCCTATCTCGCTACTGTAGTATTCGTCATTAAGATCGAGCCAAAAATTTCGTTGCACGTTGCTTGTACGGGACAAGACAATAATAAGAATAAAGATGGAGCGTGTCACTAGTTCAGCATACTGCTGATGTATTTGTGGCACCCTAGCGCTGATTTTGCAGCCAGCATCGTCGGTGACACTCGGCCGGTGAAATAGTATAAATAAATAAATAGTTTCAGGCCTCACATGCTGAAGGCGCGTGTCTCTGCAGTTCTTACAGCGGCACCCAGTGGTTTTACACACACCACATTAAGTATGTGAATAATCGAATTACGATTCAATTTATACAGTATTGTAGTAGACGGATAAACCTGCTACAGATAGATACTAAAGGACGAAGACAAGCGATAGTCTCCTCAAACTAAAAATTAATCATGTCTTGCTAAGTTTAGAACAATATTTGCGCTGCAAAATCAGCTACATAATCACAGAATATATAATAGTACTAACGTACAGAATGGACACGCTCCGCCCCGCACCGATCCGAGTTACCCCACCCCTCAAGGCGCAGATTGCCGGACACCGCCCGAATCCAGAAGAGTGCGCGCGCGATGTATGTAGGCGTACGCGTGTACAGACGTCGTCGTGCTTATGTAGATTCAAGAACGCGTATTTTGTACGTCGTATCCGCCGTGTGACGAAATTAAACAATGCTTATTGGAATATTACAAATGTTTTCAAATGTGTCAATATGCTTGAAATATTTTCGGTTTTACTGCCGCCACCGCTCTCGCCCGCCGCCGCGCCTGCCTCCGCACCCGCCCCCGCGCCCGCCTATGCGCCCGCTATAGCGCCCGCTCCGCTCCGCCCTGAACGCGCGTCTTGCCGCCATCTTACGCTAGCAGCTGCACAGTCCGTAGATTACTTTGCAATTGAAAACAAATAATAATAAATACGGCACGCCTCGCGCAAGTCCCGGCAAATTGGAAAAGGGAAAAAACGCATTCAGCTGCTGCGGAACCTGCTCTCAGGGAAATATTGGGAGATACCAGATGTTCGAATATGAGTTTTATTTTCTTAAAGCACCTACAGTTACATTGTTTCCGAATCTGCAGACGATTGCTCTGAAATTTCACTTTCGGTGCCGCGCGCGGAGGCTGCTCGGTCGCGGCTCGAGACGTGATGTTGGAAGTTAGCGACGTGTTTACTTTCTTGTTTGTGACATTAAGTTAAGAAGTACTTAGGAAAGTCAATGTTCACGTTTATAATGGGACCGGCAAACAGGTTGATGGCACATGATATGATGAAAGGGAACTGTAGAGAAAACGATTTTTTAAACCGGTTTTATAATTAGGTCGTTCGTGACCTTGACTTTAAAGCTAGAGTGAATATGCCGTTACTGATCCAGTGAGATACACTCTTGGTCTCATCTGCACTTTTCATTAGGTGAGATAGAGATCAATCATAATACTGGCCTTATCTAACAAAGTGACTTTTTGTGAAAGTGAAAAAATGCCTTCTTTCTATCTTTCCACCCGTCGGGCATGGTTAAGTACAAGCTTTGTTACTATGGGACTGCAACTGACTGGCATAAAATGTAGATTGGCTTAGGTATTGCCTAATGATGTGCCCAGCAGCACACTAGTAGTTTATTTGAATAACAAAACCGTAGCTTTACTTCAATATAGACAATATACACAGAAGCCGGAGTGGCTGCCGCGCAGGCTCAAATAAACAAGCGCCGCAAATATCTGCTTTAACAAACTATCATAAGTTTGCGGCGCTTGCTTTTGAGACAATGGGACCATGGTCAGAAGACACTAAACTTTTTATTAAAGACCTGTCGTTGCGATTGGTTCTGACCCCAGGTGACCCCAAGGCTGGTACTTACTTCTCTCAAAGATTAGGAGTAGCAGTTCGGAGAGTCAGCGGCCAGTTTCTTGGGGTAAATGCCTGTGCCAGAAAATCTCGATGACATTCTTACTTTGTAGATTTAGTTTTCTACTTGTGTTTTATAATGTCGTTTGAATTATGAACCAGATGCCGTATTGTTTAACGCGCGGGCGCTTGCCTTCGCTTTCCTCATCTCTTTCTGTCACCATCTACCTCTTGACAGAAATAAATAGTGAATACGTTAGCAAGCGTCCGCATGTTAGATAATACGCCCTCTGTAGCGACACAGTTGCATACTTACATAGCGAGAGCTATAATACCTGGTTTACACTCGCGTACGAGTGGCGAGACGAACTGCGGGACGAGCCACGAGACGAGAGTGTGAACAGGCGCGCATCGCGCCTCGTCTCGTGATTTGCCTTGATTTTGAGGCTCGCGTCCGGAGCGAAACGACGAGGCGAGGCGCGAGGCGAGGTGACGAGGCGTGAGTGTAAATCAGGTATAAAGGTTAGCTACACCGGTGGGCTCGCCAGTAGTCTTGATCTCGTAGGGCGGTGTATGTTGTCCTTATGGCTAAGTACCTGGGCGATCGAGCTCCGCTCGAGCTGAAACTCGGTACCAAGCGTTTTCCCAGAGATAAGACCAAGCTAGATCAATTTTTCATCCCCGAAAACCCCCACATACCAAATTTCATAAATCGTTGGAACCGTTTCCGAGATCCTGATTATATGTATACAAGAGTCGTCTAAAGGTGTTAAGAATTTGCCAATTACTTTGTTTAAAAGAAGATTGAAAATATGGCTTATTCAAGAATGTTTCTATTCCGTTGATGAATATTTTGACTATTTCATTGATAAAATGTGACACTACACATAGGGTTTATATGATAGTAATGTGAATATTGTGACATCAAAATGGACATTATTATGTAAAGTATTAGTTTAGTTGTTTTCCTTCTGATGAATGTTTTAACTGGTTATTTTTATTACCATTTTCGTTATTATTTTTTATTGTGTTTGACATTGTAAAGAAAAGATTTGTTTCTCGTGAATTGTTGCGGCGTTAAAGTTGCTAGATTGATAAGACTTTTATAAAATTTTGTAGAGCATGCCCTGCCTAGTGTGCTTAGCACTTAATCTCTCCGTTTGTATGCCAATAGTTGGCAAAATGTGTGCGACCGCTTAATTAACTAAAAACCATATTGTACCACATTTTATGCAAATAAATTAACTTTGACTTTGACTTTGACTAGATAAATAATATTTATCAGTATTTTTTGTTTGAACTTATCTCTCAGTTACACTCCCAGTTAATAGACTTGTATATAACCAAAGAGTACCAAAATTGTTTCCCTTTTACGTATAAACACCTTAAATACGATATCTGGGATATAAAAAGCTATCAGGGCATGAAAATAAGACCTCAAAGTATCTAAGTTGCCTGACGGGGCAACTACCCTGATGCTCGGCCCACGCAATATTCTTTTATTCCTTCAGATTTTTATAAATGCCGCCATTAACATAATCACCCGGCGCAAAGGGTAGAGGGCAGGATACGTTGCCGACCTTTATATTGGTTAATGTAACTGTGGCTATATAATTTCGCTCGTTAAAACTGTTAGGTCCATTTCTCGCTATTTTACTTATCAGCGCTGAGTTTTGGCTGTCTCCATGGTTTTTATAAGGTTCCGTATCCGAAGGGTGACTAACATCGCCGTAATCGGGAAACTAAATGAGAAATAGGGAATATGTGAATAGATCACAACAAAACTATAGTTTTTCCGAGCCGGTGGTAGATTCTTCGACATTCATAAGTACTTTTTATAGGTTAAATTTAATAAGAGTTCAACGGGGCTATCGCAAACCATTAATATGTGACCGCACCAAAGCCCCGTCGACGCATCCGCGCAATGGAGCCCCGATTAAAACTCTCCAACTTCAATCGTACCCACAAGGACCTCCCACAAATAAGTAATCAGGGATTTTAATTCCCCTAGCGAATGAAAAGTAACCGTAGCGAAAGACCTTAAATGTTGTACGGGATAGTAGAACATGCAAATAAACAACTCTAATTTGTATCAACATCAACGTGAGATAGAGAGAAAAACAATTATACAGTCAGTGTCCGATTTACAACCGCAATGACACAATATCTTTATTCTTCGTGCTGTCTAAGTATTTGTAGTAATATTGTGGCGTCTAGTGTTGTTGTCAATAAATGTATTATCTTTCTTTCATATTAAAGAAAGGTAACAAATAATAAACATCGAATCCTAGAACCCAACTCAGCATAATATTGTGTCAATTCGTAACCCTGTTTTTCAGTGGGACACATTTAAGTGTTTAAACACTGAACACAAAAACATAATTACACTTTGTGACGACGCAAACGCCAGCGGAAAGTGTAGTTCACAACGAAACCTAACTACAATAAGCAAGTATGTATGGCAACCATTGACCTATAATAACACTTGATCAGTTTAATCGTATGAACTACTAGCTTTTGCCCGCGACTCCGTCCGCGTGAAATTAGTAATTTGGGCAGCTTATTTTTTTTATCCAATTTGCTTTTTCATCAATTATGGCTCTCCTTAGTTCCTCGATATAAAAAAATTTACCCCCCTCTCACCGACCCCCCACCGAACCCCCCCCCCCACACACCCGCGTTCACATTGACCACCGAACCTACTCCCAAGTCACTACTTCTGAAAACTGTTCTATAAATTCTTAAAATAGACGTATCTTTCTTACTTGTGAACCGATTCAAATGAAACAAACACTAAATGTTAATCCAAGAAAATACCAACATATCAGTGAAAACAGCATCCTTCTAGGTTAAGCCGTTTCTGAGATTAGCGCGCACAAACGCACAGACAAACAGATAAACAGACAAACAGACAATAATTCTAAAAAACATTGTTTTGGGTTCTATTGTAACGTAAATACGTTACATAACTTAGGTTATGTATATTAATAAAAGAATACTTCGAATAAACAGAGTTAAACGTCTATAATTATTGATAAAAACAAAGCTTAAAACCTTAATAATAACACTTACCTTATAAACAATAATAACACTTAAAAATAAACACTTGAAATATCTACATTAAACCTACATTTAACTAGGTCTATCGGATATCCGCGCTTGTTGCATGTTTCTGACGCCGACTATACTTAACTCGGAATGCTTTGTTTGTGAGAACCAGTATGCGCCCCCTTTTCCCCGACCGCGCGGCCCGCGGCCGCCCGGTCTCGGTCGTCTAGCTCGGCCGACAGACAGAAATTCGCTGCCCGCGTAGGCGCACGTCACTCTTTCCTAGTGCCATCACACGTCGCCTGCGCGTTCGACTCCTCGATTTATTTTTCTAAATTTTATATCTTGTTCCGGCCTAGCTCTCAATTGTCAATAAAGTATTAAAATCAGTGTTTAACCCCGCTATTGGGTAAGTGTTGAACAGTTACTATGCTTTTAAACGTGTAACGATAGGTTTAAATTTAAAGGTGCGCACATAACGGTTTTGTTAACCGTTATAATGTTTCATGATTATTCTTGCTTGCTGTTAGTACTTAATGCCTTAATCGCACATTCCCCATATTCTTACGCAAGCTTTATTGCTATGTGTTTTCTTGTGTAAATTAAGTAATTGTTTAGTGCACACCTTCTCAATTGTAAACTCCGTCTGACTGTGACATCCGTACATCATCAAGCCATTTCATGTCACCATCACGTAGTGCCGCTACCTGCTTCTGCTTAATGCCAGTCACAGTCAACGGAGCCGATCAATCGGTGAACAAATATAACAGCGGACGTAAATTCCAGGGTGCTACTTTGCGGCTCGAGCCCACCGTCACTGTTCCCGGGTACCGGCTGACGCCCGTTGGCTTCCTTCATCTCCTCGGCGTCGGCAGCAGCAGAGCAGGGAAGTGCGGTTATGGTGTTTGTGGCGTAGCATAGCGACCCCTTAGTACCAAGAGGCTTATACCAGACCGGCTTATTGTGACCCTCACCCTACGACTTATTCGTGTGCTAGCGACGCGGTTTTCTTTGTAAGCAGGAATAAATTGTTGTAAATAGTTAACCTTTGTTTTAATTATTTATCTGCGACCGGTAAGCGGAGCACTGGCGCCTTAACGTGTTTTTTTTAAAAAAGGTCTGGTTTTAGCCTCTTGGTGGGTAGTTGTGTTTGTGTGTGCTTGATGTTTTTTTTGTTTTTGTGAAACGTTTTATTTATTTGTTATGTTTGGTTGCAAGCAGCTGATGTGAACGAAAAACTTTTTGTGCAATTTGTAAAAGACAGGTTAGTTAGTATCACAAGTACAGTTGGCCACATTTTAGTGTTAGCAACTTATGAAATTTTAATTGTAATTTTTTTTTCTCGGTATCCTTTCTCTAATTGTTTAACTTACCTTTTGAATAATTAGTCAATTATTACTATTTAATTTTATTTGCAAAAAAAAGAAATAATTTTTTTTTCTTAATCTCTTTTAATCTCAGTTCCGTTCACATTAGTTGCATTCGAAGAACGCTTTTTATGTTTTCAGTTTTGTGAGCGTGTTTTTTTGCGTTTTTTCTATTTTTACGTGCTTTATTTGTGCTTTTCGCTAGTGCTTAAGCGTTTTAAAGAAAAACAACCAAAAAACGTTATATCATTTAAATATTTATTCTGTAACGGACGGAGTATTTAGTTGTTTTTTTTTAGTATTGTTCAACATTTACCCAATTTATATTTCAATTTTTTTTTAATATTTTTTTTGTTTTTGCCATGGATCGGCATGTTAAATTCTTGTCTCTTCAAAAGACTGAGTTAGAGTACGAGGTTGCTATTAGGGGGGAAGCGCCGGCTTCTACAGTCCAGGAACTGCGTAAGCAGATTGCTAAGTGTGGTCCCTTATTTCCATCTGAGGACGTTCTTACGAGTCCACTGGATATTGAGGACGATTTAGAGGGCGTTTCCGATGTACTGGACAAAATTAATTCCTATTTGGACACCAAGCCATTGGATAAGAGTACCTTGCTCCGAGCAAAAAATTTAATTAATCATCTTTATCATAGGCTCAACCGTATCGTTTGTGTAGATAGTGAACACAAAGAGGCATACGATCAGTGCGTTACTCTGTTCAAGCTTTGCTCGGATCGTGCTGGTTCCTTATTGACCGGTATTGTCTTAGACCCGCTGGGCTCAATTATTACTGATCCTCTTCCACCTCCTGTCAATTATGCATCTCCACTTAATATCACGGTGACTTGTGATGGCAACAACTCAAATCAGTTATCAAAATTGCGTTACGACGGTAAGACTTGTGTAAGGGCTTTCATTCAACGCGTTTCCGAGTTTTGTAGTGCAAAAAATATTACTCGTGATAAGCTTCTACATAATGCTACTGAGATGTTTACAGGCGACGCAATTCATTGGTTTCGCGGCGTCAGAGATATGGTAACAAGCTGGGATGAGTTAGTAGTGCTCTTGAAGAAGGATTTTGGACAGGCTGATTTTGATTACAGGCTAATTTCCGAAATCAGGTCTCGTACACAAGGGGAAACGGAGAATATCGTAATATATCTCTCAATAATGTCAGGTCTTTTTGCACGATTATCAAACGAATTGTCTGAAGTAGATAAGCTTGAGATCCTGTTACATAACATCCGTCCTTGTTATGCAAGCACTTTATCCTCCGTTTCGGAAATTAAAACTATTGAGCAATTAAAGACCTTATGTCGTAGTTATGAGAGCATTCAGTCTCGTCTGTCTCAATTCAAGGAGCCACCTCGTCCGAATTCAGATACTCTTGCACCAGAGTTTGCTTATGCGGGCGGTTCATTAAAGAATAAACCAAATTTTAATAATACAAGTTTTAATAATGCAAATTTTGATAATACAAGGTACAATAATAATAATAAATTTAAATACAATAATTATAACAAAGCAAATACACAAAATCAATATAATAATAATAGTAATTCGTCAAATAAACCTAACCCTAATTATGTGCATGCTATTGCTACTCCAGCATCTAAGACACGTTTTTGTCCTAGATGTCGTGTTAATACACATAACCTACGGCAGTGTAAAGCTAATAAAGATGTTATTGTGTGTTTTGTTTGCGGACGTGAAAATGTAAAAACGCCAGATTGTCCGGATTGTAACAAGAATAGACCTCAGTCAAAAAACTAAATAAGCAGAATTGTGTTAATGAACCAACTAAAGATAATTTTGATAAAAATGATTGGGATACTTGGTTGCGTACAGTAAATATATTTTTCAGGACTTACAAAGTTGACACAATTCTGAAAGAAAATAATTTTAATGATAACAGACCCTATGTTTCTGTACTGATAAACGGAACTAAAGTATTAGGATTGTTGGATTCTGGTTCCGCAGTCACTATTATAGGTAACGGTGCTCATTCAGTACTTGTCAATAGTGGCCTTAAATTGATTAAAGATAATTTTATTGCAGTCACCGCGGCAGGTGGACAGATGTTGCAAAGTGAAGGATTTATAGACGTTCCATTGCAATTTGATAACCAATTCCACATTTTGAGAGCCTTTGTCGTGCCAGGTATACACAGCAATCTTATATTAGGTGTAGACTTTTGGCGTGCGTTTAATATCTGCCCAAAGTATTTAAGTAGTATTGTTTTGAATGGTATTGATGATTCAGTTAATTGTGAAGTTTTTTCAAACCCAATTACCTTCATTCAAGGTTATGATAATTTAGAGGAATCTCAAAAACAATTAGCCGATAATGTCGTAAAACAGTTCGAGGATATATCGTATCAAAAGAAAGGCCTAGGTGTTACAGACTTAATAACACATCGTATCGACACGGGGGATTCCTGTCCTATCCGTCAACGTTACTACCGCTTGTCGCCGGAAAAGCAGCGTATTTTGATCGAGCAGGTGGACGAGATGCTTTCTCTGGACGTGATTGAGCCTTGCGAAAGTAGTTGGTCATCGCCCGTACTGCTCGTCACTAAAAAGAACGGTCAGCCTCGTTTCTGTCTTGACAGCCGCAAATTGAATTCGGTAACGAAACGCGATGCTTATAACCTTCCTTACATATCCGAGATTTTAGATAATCTTAGAG
The DNA here is from genome assembly GCA_947563465.1 of Archips xylosteana. Taxonomy (NCBI): domain Eukaryota; kingdom Metazoa; phylum Arthropoda; class Insecta; order Lepidoptera; family Tortricidae; genus Archips; species Archips xylosteana. Next base: position 20,083,976 of record OX387360.1, read on the forward strand.
ACGCCCGTTATTTGTCTAGCATAGACTTGTCCAAAGCCTTCTGGCAAATCAAAATCGCTCAGGAAGACAGAAATAAAACTGCTTTTTATGTTCCTGGTAGGGGGACGTTTCACTTTAAGCGAACTGCGTTTGGCCTGACCAACGCTCCTGCTACTCAGCAACGATTAGTGGACCTGTTGCTCTCAGAGTTCGACCTTAAAGTGTTTGCGTACCTGGACGATATTATCGTCGTTTCTGAGGATTTTAATAGTCACGTGACCTTACTTTTACGCGTATTGGACAAGTTGAAGCAGGCTTACCTAACAGTCAATTTAGATAAATGTAATTTTTTTAGTAACAAACTTAAATATCTCGGTTATGTGGTCGATGGTTCTGGCTTACGTACTGATCCCGCGAAAGTAGAAGCAATTTTAAATTATCCTACTCCCACGTGTCGTAAGGACCTTAAGCGTTTTTTAGGAACTGCTACTTGGTATAGACGATTTGTCCCTAATTTTAGTACCATAGCAGGCCCATTGAACAAATTAACCTCATCAAGGAAAGGTTCTCCACCGTTTAAGTGGACCCCTGAGGCTGAGTCTGCCTTCACGCAGCTCAAGGAACGTTTGGTATCCGCACCGGTTCTTTGCTGTCCAGATTACTCCAAACCGTTTGAGGTCCATACAGACGCTAGTAATTATGGAATAGGCGCAATGCTCACTCAGACGATCGACGGTAAGGAGCATCCGATCGCGTATATGTCAAAAAGCTTGTCATCGGCTGAGAAAAATTATAGTATCACGGAACGCGAAACTTTAGCCGTAGTTACCGCTCTCGAACATTGGCGTTGCTACATTGAAAACGGACAGCCTTTCACGGTCTACACAGATCATAGTGCTCTTAAATGGTTCTTGTCCATTAGTAATCCAACCGGGAGACTGGCTCGTTGGGGTGTTCGCTTGTCAGGATTTAATTTTACTCTTAAACATCGCCGAGGCGTCGATAATGTTATACCAGATGCCTTGTCGCGGTTGCCAGTGAGTGCAATTTGTACTTCGAACTCTCACATAGATTCTAAAGACACTTGGTACACCAACATTTTTAACGGTTGCCTTCATAATCCGATTGATTTCCCTAATTTCATTATTAAAAACAATTCCTTGTACCGTTTGTCCAGAAATAAGCATGAACTTACATCGGAATTTTCATGGAAGTTGGTTGTACCCGCCGAATTACGTCAAAAGGCTATTTTTGAAAACCACTCAGAACCTTCTGCAGGTCACATGGGAATATTTAAAACTTATCGTAGACTTGCCCTTCGATACTTTTGGCCAGGTATGTACCAGGATGTCGTTGAGTTCATTGGCTCGTGCGATAAGTGTTTGTCGTATAAGGCTCAAAACCATCAAACCTTAGGGGAAATGGGGAGACCTAAACAATGCTCACGCCCGTTCCAAATGATCTCTATCGATCTGATGGGTCCTTTGCCTACAACGAGGAAACGTAACAACTACATCCTAGTCGTCACATGTTGCTTTTCCAAATATTGTTTAGTTTTTCCAATAAAGAAGGCTACTGCAGAGGTTATAGTTCAAATTTTAGAGGAATCGGTTTTCTTGGTGCATGGTGTACCGCAAACTGTCATGATGGACAATGGTACACAGTTTACTGGAAGAGTTATGGAGACCTTCTTTAAATTCTACAATGTCCCCAATGTTTACTATAGCCCAAAATACACACCGCAGGTAAATCTCGTGGAGCGCTACAATAGATCGATAATTACGTGTATTTCCACCTTCGTAGAAGACGACCACAGGTCATGGGACATGTTCATTCCACGAGTCCAGTTTGCCATCAATAGCTCAGTGAATGAGGCCACAGGTTTTACACCTGCGTTCTTGGTGTATGGGAGAGAGTTGGTTGCTTGTGGGACACACTACACGGAAACCGACATTGGGAAAGAAGTGTTATTTCTACCTCGAGATATCTACGCTGAAAACTTGGGTTGTATGTCCTCAATTTTTGATGACGTGCAGCATAAGCTTTGGCACGCTCATGCAAAAAACACTGCTCACTACAATCTCAGACGAAAGCCAGCAGACTTTAAAGTAGGTGACATTGTTTTGAAGCGCACTTACTTCTTAAGTGACAAAGACAAAAACTTTACCAAGAAATTGGCACCAAAATTTATTAAGGCTAAGATTGTTGCTAAGAAATCACCTTTAGTTTACGTACTACAGGATTTATCAGGAAAAGATCTTGGTACCTGGCACGTAAAGGATCTCAAACTAGTTGGTCTTAATAAGTAATATATTTTTATTCTACCATTGACCTTACTTGCAAGTCTAAATATTTGCGTACAATTTCGCGTCTCACCATCTTTAAACATAAGTACCTAAAGGTTTCCAGTTCTCGTAACGGGTCACCTAATATTCTTTGGAAAGTAAGCGTTGGTATTTAGTATTATTTATATACAAATTCGACGTATTCATGTCAGCGTGAAGTATGAATGAGTTGTACGACAGTGTCCATTTAGGTGCTGAGCTATGCGGATTTCATTATATTTAGATATAATAAAATCCTTCCCGACGCGCCGGGGTATTGTAACGTAAATACGTTACATAACTTAGGTTATGTATATTAATAAAAGAATACTTCGAATAAACAGAGTTAAACGTCTATAATTATTGATAAAAACAAAGCTTAAAACCTTAATAATAACACTTACCTTATAAACAATAATAACACTTAAAAATAAACACTTGAAATATCTACATTAAACCTACATTTAACTAGGTCTATCGGATATCCGCGCTTGTTGCATGTTTCTGACGCCGACTATACTTAACTCGGAATGCTTTGTTTGTGAGAACCAGTATGCGCCCCCTTTTCCCCGACCGCGCGGCCCGCGGCCGCCCGGTCTCGGTCGTCTAGCTCGGCCGACAGACAGAAATTCGCTGCCCGCGTAGGCGCACGTCACTCTTTCCTAGTGCCATCACACGTCGCCTGCGCGTTCGACTCCTCGATTTATTTTTCTAAATTTTATATCTTGTTCCGGCCTAGCTCTCAATTGTCAATAAAGTATTAAAATCAGTGTTTAACCCCGCTATTGGGTAAGTGTTGAACAGTTACTATGCTTTTAAACGTGTAACGATAGGTTTAAATTTAAAGGTGCGCACATAACGGTTTTGTTAACCGTTATAATGTTTCATGATTATTCTTGCTTGCTGTTAGTACTTAATGCCTTAATCGCACATTCCCCATATTCTTACGCAAGCTTTATTGCTATGTGTTTTCTTGTGTAAATTAAGTAATTGTTTAGTGCACACCTTCTCAATTGTAAACTCCGTCTGACTGTGACATCCGTACATCATCAAGCCATTTCATGTCACCATCACGTAGTGCCGCTACCTGCTTCTGCTTAATGCCAGTCACAGTCAACGGAGCCGATCAATCGGTGAACAAATATAACAGCGGACGTAAATTCCAGGGTGCTACTTTGCGGCTCGAGCCCACCGTCACTGTTCCCGGGTACCGGCTGACGCCCGTTGGCTTCCTTCATCTCCTCGGCGTCGGCAGCAGCAGAGCAGGGAAGTGCGGTTATGGTGTTTGTGGCGTAGCATAGCGACCCCTTAGTACCAAGAGGCTTATACCAGACCGGCTTATTGTGACCCTCACCCTACGACTTATTCGTGTGCTAGCGACGCGGTTTTCTTTGTAAGCAGGAATAAATTGTTGTAAATAGTTAACCTTTGTTTTAATTATTTATCTGCGACCGGTAAGCGGAGCACTATTGCGCTAGTAAATAGCCCTAGTGACAGTTTTTCTCAAATATCTTCAATGTACAGACACCGACTTGTTACAGATTTATTATATGTATAGATTAAACCGTAACAACTCAACTCGTGACCGCGGCTGCTGCAATGTGGCCGAAACGTCGAGGTAAATATTTTTTGCGTGATAAGTTCCGTTTAGTATAACAATTATGCGTAACAAACTTAGTTCCAGATATATAATAATAATAATAATATCACGGGACAATTCACACCAACTGACCTAGTCCCAAAGTAAGCTAAGCATAGCTTGTGTTATGGGTACAAGGCAACGGTTAAAGATACTTATATAAATAGATACACACTTAAATACATATTAAACACCCAAGACCCGAGAAAAAATATTCGTATTACTCGTACAAATATCTGCCCCGACGCGGGAATCGAACCCGGGACCTCAAGCTTCCTAGTCAGGTTCAGATTCAAGTGGTTCGTTAAACCTCAGCCTGTACCATACAAACAAAGGATCTTTGTTCCTTGCATAAGCTTGGTCTAGTTTGGGACTAGCAAAATTGCTGGTCTACATAGCCCCGCTGGGCACACTTCTCCGAACCATCTCAAGCTTAAGCTCTTAGTTCCTACGTGGGCCCAGTGTACTTATGGCACTGAGACGTGGCCGCTAACGATGGGCCTTATAAGAAAGCTCAAAGTCACTCAGAGGGCGATGGAGAGGGCTATGCTCAGAGTTCCTCTGCGGGATCGCAATAGAAATGATGAAATCCGCGCAAGAACTAAAGTCACCGACATATTATAGCTCGAAGAATCGCCAGGCTCAAGTGGCAGGGCACATCGCTCGTAGAACTGACGGCCGATGGGGCCGAAAGGTTCTCGAGTGGCGTCCACGGACCGGAAGACGCAGAGTAGGTAGGCCTCGAACAAGTTGGAGCGTTGGATGCGGATGACACGGGACCGATCTGTTTGGCGAGCCTTGGGGAGGCCTATGTTCAGCAGTGGACGTCTTTGCTGAAATGATGATGATGATGAAAGGCTTTATACCTCAAACCACTAGCTACCACTTTTTTAATTATCCTTGTTTTAGATTTAAATCAGCAATAGTTGTTGTCAGGGGCCGATAGTTGTGCACCAGGGGCGCTGCGTGGCGCGCGCGTCGTATTCGCGGCACGTGCGTCTCGCTGACGGATGGGCGGCGCCGCGCGCATACTGATGCGTCATGCGGCGCGTCCGCCGCGTACCCGCCGCGTGCCCGCTAGACTCGGCTAAGGCGTTACTTCCCTTTCGCTGTGACTGTCGTTACAGTTCCAAAAAAATCACAGTGAAAAATAATCGTTGTGGTCGTTGGTAGATGTGAGACGTCACAAAATCACATTTTGCGAATTTGTTCAATAGTTCGATCGGAGTGCTCGGAGTGATATGCAGTGACAATAACATTATCATCGACCAAAAGAGATGAGATTATAGGATTCGTTAGTTATTATGGTTATGGATGTGCAACAGCTGCACAAACTTGTGTAAAGTTTATGAGTGTGAAGTGATACAATGCCATTTAATAATGTTTGTATTGATATCTTATCTTCTTTCTAATTATATAAAATCTCGTGTCACAGTGTTTATTATCGAACTCCTCCGAAACGGCTTAATCGATTTTTATGATTTTTTGTCTTTAATTTTATTCTCAGACTTACGAGAATAGGCCGTGGGCTATTTTTTTATACCCCTATTCTTCGCAAACGGAGTCACGGACAACAGCTAGTAATAAATAAAATAAATAAATCAATACTTTATCGTTGCGGGAGTAATTAATTCACCTAAAAGACGATGGAAAGACCTACGTTATTTTATAACGCTTTTCCACCTTCGAATGTCACGGCGACAGTTTTAGACGGCGGATCACTGTGATTTTTTCATCGTGACGTTATTTTTCACTGGTACTGGAGGAGTCCAGTCCCCGCCGCGTCTCTGCCGCGCCGCGCGCGCCGCTCCGTACGGCTCAGCCAGGATTACGCCGTGTTTGGTCCACGTTCATATTTCTTGTAAGCCGGAGAGGAATGTTACTCATTTTATGGTCACTTGCTCGGGGTTTAGGGGAATTCTGCGTGCGTTTTGAGTAGCTGTGTTACTTCAACTCAGTCACTCATCTGACAGATATGAGTAGGTAGAAGGATTATCATTTTGATAACATCTTAAAAACACCCCACGCTTTTTTTTACAATAAAATATTTTAAACTATTATTATTTATTGTTAACAAATTTTGAACTGTTATAATTAAGGCCCGGAATTGTGCGTGCAGCTGATGACAGATCGTAGGGAGAGAGCACCGCTTTTTATTGATATTATCGACAAATCGACAGGTTTTTTGATTTATGTTTTTATTAAATAAAACCTTCTAATTTTCCGTAAGTACTTTTTTCAGTGGTCAATGATGAAAAAGTTCGAAATATCGGAAAGTTTAATCCGTTTAGATTGCTTTATTGAAATCACTTACTTACGAATACCTCTATATTTTATAACTTGAGAAAAGATCCCTCTGAGACCACTTAACGTTTGGTAGCTTGTTTGCCTACCCTTTCATAAAATAAAACAGAAAATATTATTTTGTACCTATTCCTTCATTTCTTACCATAGCCAATATAAATTAATTTTGTAATAATATTCCAAGCAAAAATATATTTACAATTATAAGTATGTACGATCTGTCATCAGCCGCACGCAAAATTCCGGGCCTTAGTTATAATAATTTCTTACTAATAATTTTTTTTACATTATTCTTAATTCAAATTAATTAAAATTTATTTTTTAATTTTTTAAACTACTATTTATTTTCTATTTTTTAGTTGGATTTTTTCACAGTGAGAGTTTCCATGTGCTAAAAAGAGACACGTGACGGTTTTTTGATCGTCTTACATAGAATCGGTCCATCTTATACTGGTCTTTGGTGCGCGCGCACTGTTCTACAGTAATATACCAAACGTAACCCTCTCTCTTTCTATCTTTACCCCCTCACCCCCCCCCCCAACCCCCAACCCCCTAATTAATTCGTGCGCGAGTCTGACTCGCACTTGGCCGGTTTTTATTTATTTAAATAAAAAAAGCAAAAAATAAATAAGGTATATTTTATTGAAAAAATAATTTTATTGCGCTACCAAAGAAATAAACGTAATCATGTTTCTATTTGCGCTTTCTGACTACTGATCTGTTTGAAGTACCTATAGCAGCTCTGCTTGAGATTTCAATTACCGAAAGGATTTTTATACGAGTTCAAGAGTTTCTGAGATTATTTCCTATTGCCTACTCTTTATTATATTCGTATAGTTAGAATATAGGTAGGTAATAGGTATAAACTGTACGATTATTGTCTAACGCGCTGATACTTGCTGTCGCATTCACTATTTCTTTCTGTTAAACGGTATGAGACGGTGACAGAGAGAGATGGTCAAAGCGATGGTACGCGCGTTAAGAGTCCGCGCGTTAGAGACAATATAAGGCCTCTGGTACAGAAGATTTCAAGTAAAATTTTCGCTGCAAGCTTTTGCTAAATGTCGATCTGAGATCGTAGTGGGCAGACACAGATCACAAGCAGCAGCTAAACGACGGCCGTCACTTAGCGGAAAAGTGCCAAAAAAATCACGAAAGACGTTTTTTCGTGAACTTTCCAGGAAGAAATGGAAAAAGTTCTCTCATTATAACAGAATTAGGGCCGCGGTTTGCGTGGCCCTTTGTGAGGGCGGCCGGCCGGCGCATTAGCTGCGCAACGAAAAAACATTTATTCCCTTACATTGCCTATTGCCTTACATACCTAGAAAGAGCCTCGTAAGTTGTGATAGCCTAATGGTTTGACCTGTGGTCTCTCAGAGGGTGATACTCTGAATTTTTCAGATTGAAATTTACCATGGAAACGGTAAAGGAAATATCATTATTTCAGTCGTAGGAAGTCCACTGCTGGACATAGGCCTCCCTCATTGATATCCAATCATTACGGTTGGAAGCGGCTTGCATCCACCTTGAACCTGCGGCCTTTACCAAATCGTTCTTCCATCTCGTTGGTGGACGTCCCACGCTGCGCTTGCTAGTCCGTGGTCTCCAGAACTTTTCAGCCCCAACGACCATCTGTTCTACGTGCTATTGCTATTCCATCGAACTAATCCGTTTGGCTATGTCGGTGACCTTGTGTATCTCCTCATTCCTGATTTAATTTCGTAGAGAAACCCCCAGCATAAGACCTCTTCATAGCTCGTTGAGCGACTCTGAGCCTATTCATCAGGCCTAACATACCTACATAGAAAGGGCCTCACGAGTCATGATATCCTAGTGGTTTGACCTATGGTCCCTCAAGCAGAGGGTCGTGGGGGGACTCGGGCTCTGAATTTTTCGGATTGAAATTTACCATAAGCTTCATGGTGAAGGAAAACATCGTTTTAATGGTTATCTAAATAAAGTTCCCGATACGCACTCGGTCCGTGCGGTAACTACAGCTCTCAGCCTGTCATTCTAAGAGGCGGCCCGCGACAAGCAACGGATCTTATTTAAGTTGAAAATGTTGATAACTCAGAAAGACGACAAAACAATGTAAGACAATAGCAGAAATAATCAGCACCGTCTTTCCCAAAAGGGCACATGGAGGGTTGTACCCAGGGCCCCGACCACACTTCTCAAGTCCGATACCTTAAACAACGGCAAAAAGGTTTCTTTGTTGTTGTCAATACACTGTTTTTATATTCCAATGGGGCCCAAATTCGTTGGTGCGTGGTGCCCTAAGGCTATCAAACCGCTCTGGAGACAGCAGAGAAATAATTAACTATCAAGGCAACAGATGCCAGTTGACCAAGTAATGCCTTTGCCACCTCAAAGTTCAATACCACGTTGTGTGGTTTAAAATATGAAAGAATATCACTAATAATAACTCAATGTAACAATCAGCCTTATTGATTTTATTCTGACGTAGAAACAGTAAACAAAATGGTACAATACTCAGAGCGCGCGCAGACAGAGAGCGGTCTGGAGTTCAGAGTTCCGCGTTCAGAGTTCTGTGTATTGACCGCTCGAGAGTTCCGAGCCGCCTGCTGTGTGCGTTATCGTAAGGGACTCAGTACATTCGAAAGAACGCAGAACTCTGAACGCGGAACGCGGAACGCCAGACCGCGCTCTGTCTGCAAGCGCTCTCAGTGCTGACGTTTAAACAAACATAAGGCTGCTTGCAGCTGAAAATATATTCATTGTATATGTCGGGGGAGAGGTAACGTTCGCTCATGTCAACGGATTTTAGAAATAATAACTTCCTAAGGTTGATTAAGCGTGTATTAAACGATTCCAATTACATAACTCAGAAAACACTACTAGGTAATCGAATGTTAATCGATTACAAAACGAAACGTGGTGAATTCGATACTTGGCTGACTGCACTACCGCTCTAGACCAACGCGTAACGAAAAGTGAGTCATTCCGACCCGTTCCTAATCTGTCAACGTTGTCAAGTCTACCCTCAAATAAAAAAGAGCTGTCAGCCAAATATCGACTACACCTAAGCCTAAAGCTTGACGTTTCAAAAGAAAATAAACGTTTACTTCCGTGACTCGAACAATCTGATTAAAATTTTAATGTCAAACTAGTTCTATTTTCCGCCGCGTGTGGCGCCACTAGCGCTGTCACTGCGACATAATATCTACGTCAGAGAGTCACGGCTCAATAATTTATAAGTAAACCAGGTGTGAGAATTATCTTATTGTTTTACTGGTCTCATTAAAACTATTGCTACAATGTCATACATCATCATCAGCATAATCCCCGGCCTTGTGTGAATAGGCCTCCACTCACAATACGGGAAGTTGGCCTGTAGCTCTCACGCAGATCCAACTGCGAAAATGAAAAAGGTAAACCCGCACGGCATAGATTTTACTGACCGAGCGAAGCATATTCTTTCAGATTTGGAGAAATTGTTTTTGTATGTCGGTCCATGTTTTGTATGGAAGCCGTGGTGGCCTAGTGGTTTCACCTATTATTGTCTCTCAAGCAGAGTCGTGGGTTCGAATCCGGGCTTGCACCTCTGAGTTTTTCGAAATTTATGTGCAAAATTATATTTGAAATTTACCACGAACTTTACGGTGAAGGAAACCTGCACATACTCGAGAAGAAATTCAATGATGTGCGTGAAGTTCCCAGTCCATACTGAACTACGGGCCAAGCCTTTTCATTCTGAGAGGAGACCTATGCCCTGCAGTGGGACGTATATGGCTGGGATGATGAGGATGACGATGTCTGTCCAGATTTCCGACTGTTGTCCTCTGCAGGTCCTCGTGAAATTTTGTGAGCAGGTTCGATACTTCTAGGATATTTTTTGCCGATTCAGTTTTTTGAAAAATCGGGGTTGAAAACGTAAGACAGGCTATTTAGCTAGGTTCTCCAGCTAACAGAGCTACTACATAAGTTAATTATGAATCTACAGTAAATACATCCGCTACCACCGATTACAACTAAGTAGGTACATAGCCCCCATTTAGAGTGCGCTGTGCTCGTATTTTCACGGCCAAATTGACCCCATTAGCCACATCGGAACCAGCCATCAGAGCTCTTCTAATTAGGACGCAGAAGCAGTCGCCGTGGCCAGAATCGACATGAAGACGTCATCATCATCAGATTTTATTGGTGACGCTACGCCTGTTTCGTATATTTTACGGTTTTATTCGTTAATGAAAAATTTCATTGCCGGTCGAGTCGATTGCTTTTACTCTTTTTTGGCTAGCATTTTTGGTTACCTGTTTTCTGAAATAAATGATTTTTATTTTTTTTTATTTAACGAGGGAGGCCTATGTTTGGTAGTGGACGTCTGTCGTCTGAAATGATGATGATTATGATGATATCTGGGATAATGTAACTTTCTATGCGTGAAAAAATTTTTTGCGTGCGTGCGTATTCGTACGTAAAAGTTTTGGGATTACCCATGATGGAGATGCCTTCTTAAGTCTCCACTATAGGACGCGGGTATAATTACTTAAAAAGCCTTTATGCTATATCACTAGATATTCATCTCTCATTAATGTCGAAAGGAAAATCATTGTTGTTTCCAGTTCAGACTTTAATATGAAATGCCAAGCCTAGTTAAACAATAAGCATCGGAATAAAGAGAAGGAAAGTGCCCCCCTCCCTCTCACCCCCACTCGAATGCAGCTGCACGTTCGCGGAGATTACTCCGCGATTGGAAATAAATAAAAATCAGTCGCGAACCGTCGGCAAGCGGGCGGCGGAACCACGGAGGGAGTGACCTGAAGACCTCGCAGTTGAAGAGCTCCTTGACAATGTCCCTGTCATAGTTATATTAATTTCATATTGCTATAACTCGAAGGGCAGTATGATTAATTAACACACGCGTCCCGTTAGTGTTTTTACGTATTTGGGTAGTTCTACTAGCGTTTCAACCGCTATCGCTCTCCTGTCGCATATATTAAGTAAATGAGCGACACCTAGCGGAAGGTTTTTATATATCGATACAGCGTGCTTGTGGTATAATTTCAATTTGTTGAAATTTCACTCTAGCTGTAGCTTATTTCTTACGTATATGCGACAGGAGAGTGATAGCGGTTGAAACGCTAGTAGAACTAGCCATTTATTAATAAAAAACATTATTTCTGGATAGCGATAAACTATTTTTTAGCAGATAGAATCCCAGTCAACACCTAGTTACTTAGAAGAGTTTAGTATGTTAACTGAAGGTAAGATAAGCTTCTGACCTCGACGCATGTTGATTGTTGACGCCGGTTCGTGTGGGCTCGGCGTGAGGCAATCAGCGGCGACAACAGTCGCAGGCGCCTCTAATCAATGATCCACCTAATTCCCCGCCGAGGCTGGATGCTTTCACTTTGGAATTATAAACAACCTGAGTACAGAAATTATTTGGTCCCTTCACTCTCAGGCAAGTCATTATGATTATGCATCGTCCCACTGTAGGGCAGCCTCCTCTCAGATACCGTAGTTCTAATGCAGGCCCTGTGCGGATTGGGAACTTCACACACACTTGAATGTCTTTGCAGGTGCGGAAGTCTTCTTACGACGTTTTCATTCACCTTAAAGCTCATGGTGAATTTCAAATTTCATTTCTCAGGTGAATTCCGAAAAAGAAAACCCCGGCTCGAACCCGCAACCCTCTGCTTGAGAGGCCATAAGTCAAATCTAGTGGTAATGGTAGCCTAGTGGCTTGACTTGACTTTATGTCCTATGTCCCTTGGATAGGACAGAGGGCGTCCACTGTACGTCGCCATCTCGAACGGTCTTTAGCTTCACGTTTTACTTCGCTCCAAGCCTCCAACTAATTCCTTTTTTTTCAGATCCACACACATGCTTACCAAATTCCATCCGAATCCGACCATCCCTTTAACGTGAAAGAATAATAAACACAGCTATACAAACGCGCGCGTACACACACTTTCAAACTTCTGCATTTACAATACTAGAAGGATATGATACATTAGTCTAGATGTGTACTGCTTGTGTAAAGAAACTACCGTAGACAATAACTTCCACTTTCAGATACCTCGAATTTGTTTAGGAACTTTTTTGGTGCCGTGAAAAAATTTTAGCCGTTTGCGATGTCTCGCACTCCGTCCCCAGTCCGTGTCCCCTGGGCGCCGACAGTTCGTTCGTCAATATCCAGTTTTACGAGAACAAAGCGCCTGACTCGCGTACAGAGCTTAAGTAATAATGACACGGAGCCAATGTGATGGCCGGTCCATCACGCGAGCATTCGCTACAGAACCTCCAGACTGAATTAGATGATAAATTTTCACAACGTCTAGACCAATAACTGCAATGGCTGCTCTCGGCACGCGAACCGTGTAAAGGACGCTTGATAGAAAAAGTACTCGGAGATAGTAACAATCCCTCGTTCCTATAAATTAGAGTCAGTTGAAGGCGCGAGACATAAAAGGCACATCCTCGGAGCAAAAATACTCATAACATTTGCCGAGCGAGAGGCGGCGTATTCCTTTATAATAAAAATATACATATATAAAACATAACCGGGAAGGTCTCGCAGATATCTGATTATAGGATTGGGTCCCCATCGCATTATGATAATAGGTGCTTCGGCGACGGCTGGAAATAGATATAGATTGATTTCCAATTTTTAGCGTCCGTGGCTGCGGCTCCGGGCGGGCGGCTGATTGATTCTAGTTATTGACGCTTTACTATAGGTTTACGACAATTATTTACATAGAGTGGGGGCTGCGTCGTTAACCCAGATCCTGGGCAGGGCCGCTGCGCGTGGACCGGATGCCCGCTCCTGCAATGCGGCAGGCGGGCTCTAATAAACCTTATTTTTACATTTTTACACCAATACACACTATTTACGGGTGTAGATAATAAGAAGCTTCCGATGCAACTACTAGTGCTATGATCAAGGAGCGGAATTTTTCATAGCAAAAAATCAAACATCATAGGGATTGAGCATAAGTTTTATCGACTATCGATAAATATAAATATTCAGCAACGACCGCTTTAGCCTAGTTGGTAGTGACCCTGTCTACGAAGCAAGAGGTCCTGGGTTCAAATCCCGGTAAGGGCATCTATTTGTGTGATGAGCACGAATATTTGTTCCTGAGTTATGGATGTTTAATCTGTATTTAAGTATGTATTTATCTATATAAGTATGTTTATCGTCGTCTAGTACCCATAGTACAAGCTTTGCTTAGTTTGGGACTAAGTCGATTTGTGTAAGAGGGGGACACCCCTAATATTTATTTATTTATTATTTATTTAAATACTAGGTACTTTTAAAATAGCACTTTTTAAGTAAATTACAATTAAAATATAAAACCTTAAACGGAAATGCAACGAAACTAAAATATAACCTTCATTCAAAATAAGAATTGAAAACTATTTCTGTATTAATCGCATTTTCTTCATCTTCTCTGTAGTAATAGAGAATTGTCATAATTATTTCTACTCGTATATTGTCACCCTTTAAATTGGTCCTGTTATCATTGTAGATCCATTTATAGCTTGAGAAAGAGTGTTCTACCTCCGTTGATGTAAGTAAGGGATGTTTTTTATCCATTTGTTAATCGTTTTTCTTTTAGGATTAACCATTTTAATAACACGGGAGTGACTTAGAAAAACTTAAGCGACATAAATGTCAGTACCTGGGCGACCGAGCTCTGCTCGGGCAGAAACTCGGTACCAAGCGTTTTCCCAGAGATAAGACCAAGCTAGATCAATTTTTCATCCCCGAAAACCCCCAAATACCAAATTTCATCGAAATCGTTGGAGCCGTTTCCGAGATCCTGATTATATATGTGCGGGGGAGGGGGGCGGGGGAGGGGGTTCAGGGGGTTTCAAAGGGGAGATGAAAATTTCATTGATTTTGCCGTAGGATGCACCGTTTTAAAGATATTTGACAAAAACACCGGAGGAGGCGGGGAGGGGGGGGGGGGGTGAGTCACGTTAAACTATCGTCCGTAAACCGACTTTACGGACAACCGGCTTTTCCTGTTCTGTGCTCCCAATAGGGAACGTGCACATAGACGGTGCTGCCAACTGGTGCCATAAGGGTGCCATCAATTTGAATGTTTTACCTTGATAAGTTTGTTTTACTATCCGCATAGTGTCTCTTCTGTCGCATTAGTGCTGCCACCTATAGTTAACTGCACGTTCCCTATAATACTTTTTCTCACAAAAAAGTAACTTTTTCTCACAAAAGAAGAAACTTGACGTTTTCTCATGAAAAATAAACTTAAAAAAAAACTAAAAATCTTGAAAAAAAACGTGAAATCGAACCGAGGTCGGCTGGATCCGCGACCCGATTTCTAATGTGCCATTATGATCTGCTCGAAATCGGCGAAATTTAGCTTTATATTCTAATGCAAACAAAAATAGCCGGAAAACACGAGTAAAAGCGATTTTCTGAAAATGAAACATAGCTAGATCAGTTTTTCATCCCCGAAAACCCCCACATACCAAATTTCATCGAAATCGTTGGAGCCGTTTCCGAGATCCTGATTATATATATACATATATACAAGAATTGCTCGTTTAAAGGTATTAGATAATGTGACGTTGACGCGATTTATTTTAATATGGAGATGCAAGTCGCTTATCAAAGAGGTCAAATGTTACAAATAATGTTAAAAAGCGAAGAGTCGATTCTATAACATCGATAACTGGAATAGTCGATAAAACTTATGTTCAATCCCTTTGATGTTTGATTTTAGCTATGAGAAATTCCGCTCCTTGGCTATGATCACACACCGCGTAAGGAACTAAGTTGTCTCTCCTGTGGACATACTTAAAGTTAGCGACTCCGAGTCGGCAAACTTATGATTGATTTAAATGGGCTTCAGCTGTCCAGGCTTCCCACACGCCGATAGAAACTTGAACTAAAAAAAATCGTGCGTGCAGCTCCTCCGCGCGGAAGAAGTGAAACTTCGTAATGTGGAAATGAAAAAGGCACTTATACATCAATATGAACCTTATTGCAATAACTTAAAGAACTAAATTTACTTATGCATATATGTGCTTAAATTACTCACTAGATGGCGCTTTTATCAAGTCTCATACAAATTTGCACAGACAGTATGAGTTCTGCATCGCACTGTCGAAGTTTTTAACATCCGTTAGTATAATATTATACAATGCGAGATTACTTGCTTCGGCAGTACATATACTAATGCTTTCATACCCCTCCATGGTAGTGTTAAACGTTTAACGCGACCTTGTTAAGTCGCATTAGAAGTTTCGCTTCAAAAATATTGGCTAAGTATAGACACTTAACTTTTGACATGTCCACAGGAGAGACTCGACCAAAAAAATGTGTATGACTTAAGTACGTTAAACGAATTGCGTGATGAATATTGATATACTTACTTACTTACTGTGAGCTCATGAATTTGTTACGGTGGGAAGGTGGCTGTGAAGGTTTCCACACGTGATGACGTACCGGCCAGCTGCCCAGGGTGTTGGTGCAGCTGGGGCTCGGTTTGACAAATGGAAATGTTGATAAAGAAAGAATAGAAAGTAAAAAAAAAAATCACAAAGTAAAAAAAATGCTATTGTTAGTTCTTTTTATAACATTTTTGTGTATTTTATATTGTTTTATTTTGCTATTTTAAGGGGCTGTTTCACCACTTTTCTTAAAGTTCGGATTAGCTTAAACATAACCTTATTTGACAGATGGAATTAAAATTTCTGTTTCACCAGTCTCGATTAGCGCTAAGTGACGGACAAACTGTTTCTTAATTTGACCATCAGATCAGGTGGCATTTAGCATTTTTATCCGTCACATAAAGTTATTTTTTTGTGGCCATGGTTGGAGAGCCCTTCAGCCGGTTTCAGAAAAATAAATCAAAATATTTTTTATTTTTTAAAGAAAGAGGTCATGCTAAATTGCATAAAATAATTTAAATATCAAGATTTGAATAAAAAAATGTAGGTACACTTTTAGTATGTAAAAATAAATCCAAAATTTCGTAATATTTTTTAATAACAAACTTTTTTTCAGTGGCTCAATCGTTTGTTCTACCTGAACTTGTATGTCGCCATTAAAAAAAAGTTTATCTGTCAAATGGTTTGGCGCCATTTTTCGATTCGTTTTACGTGATTTTATTTTTCTTTGTTATTGTTAACAAAGTATCGTAATTAAATACCGTTTTTGGCTCAATTATAATGTTACATATTTATAAAAAAATAGATGTATTCAAAAATTATATAGTTAACCATTTCTTTTGCTTTAATAATGAGTGACTCTTTGAACGAAAGTGTGCGTACAGGAACGCGTGGTCGTGAAATGCGACGTTGCCATTCCGACTTTTTGTTAAACCCACGATTAGTTAAGTGGTACTTAGTTTGCACAGGACCGGAGTGGTGAAACTGAAAAAACACTAGCTGACAGATTTGTCCAGTACTTAGTTTATTCATTGGTTACGTAACCAGCAGTTTGACAATAAGGTGGTGAAACACCCCCTAAGTGTTAAAATTTAGTTAAGCCACGTTCGTCACTGTCATCGATTGTATTAATATGCTTGCTGTGATTGCCTCTTCAGTTATTGGGTTATCACTCTTTTATTATCATAAACGCATTGTTCTTTTGTTAATTTTTAACCCCCGACACAAAAAGAGGGGTGTTATAAGTTTGGCCGCTATGTGTGTGTGTCTGTCTGTCTGTGGCATAATAGCTCTTAAGCGGGTGCACCGATTTGGATGCGGCTTTTTTAAATAGAAAGCAGGTTTCTTGGCGATGGTTCTTAGATGTGTTTTATCAAAATCGGTGCAGCGGTTTCAAGGTTATCAGCTCTTTTGTTAGCTGCGGAAGAGATTTTAGACGCATAACGGGCATTGACAGTGACATAAGCGTTTGGGGGTTTTTAAAAATTTTAATTTATAGTTATATAGTGTTGTATCTGCTGGCGAACCTAAATAAATAAATAAATGAAAGATAATTGCCAGGCTACATCCTAGAAAATGAAATAAATAAATAACGATTGTCACCAATTGACCTAGTCCTAAATTTTCCGCACATTCTTTCGAGCAGGAAGTAAAATTAACGATAATAGTAAAGTGGTCGATACTATTAACTAATAATCCCAATACAATTCTAATTACAAACAGGCAAACAAAAATATAAAATCCTGTTTATTCCGTAACCCGCGGGAATTTCCAAAAATCTCTTCTTATTACACCTTTTTAATCCTGAAGAAATACATCTTTTTAAATCTCTAGCGCTATTGGTTAAGACTGTGCGTTGTCGGAGCCAGTTAATGAGAATTTTTTTCTTTATTCCTTATATCGTGGGAATTTCGGAAAATCCCTTCATAGTTCATCTTTACAATATTTAAAGATTCTATCTGCCAAATTTCAAGTCTCTAGCTTCATTAGTTTCGACTATACGTTAGGTTACTCTTTTATGGGTATAAGGTTACAGACACACGTATACATATAAAAATAAAAATAAATAAATAATAATGAAAATAAACGGATCACTCACGTCTCAAAACGAGTTTAACTCGACATGTTTCGGGCTAATCCGTAGCTCTTCCTCTCGGAGTCGCACGTCACGGCGGCTGCCAAACGTGCATGCGTACCCATGCGCGTGCGTGCGTGCGTGCGCTGCCGTGACGTGCGACTCCGAGAGGAAGGGCTACGGATTAGCCCAAAACATGTCGAGTTAAACTCGTTTTGAGACGTGAGTGATCCGTTTATTTTCACTATGAGTGAGTCTCACGGTAGTTTCATGTTTAAATAAATAATAAATTTATTGAAACAGTAAAAATACATGAGTTCCGTACTAAACGTAACATTTTTAATTAAGGAATATCTAATTTAATTATAAAATAAGGTATAAAAACAGGGACTAAGTATAAAATTAACATAACTAAAACTAACTTAAAATAGCTAAACAGAAATTAAAAACTAAAAATTATTATCTAAATTTGGACCCTTAGGTAGGGTGCCCATCACGCAGGCAGCATTCCCACGTTGAATTGCTATAGCAAGTCTTTGTGCGAGAAAGCTGCCTGCGCGAGGGTCACCTGTTGCCTCTCTCAGGCGCTTGCTTAGAGCTCCGTAGAGCCCTCGTGCGCCCTTGCCCCACGATCCGAGTGTCTCGACACCGAATGCGACGAACTCGTACTGGGCGCCGAGACACTCGTATTTAATGGCCTTGAGCCGTTCTCGGGTGTCGGCCGCTGCACCGGCACGTCTGCTCGTTGTGGGGAGGTAGGACGCTGCCAAGGTGTCGGCGCAAGTGGCGTCCCACACCAGTGCACGGCCCATCCTCCATGGAATTAACGACATCCCGTCAGGGCGCTTGCCATCACTCCGCACGATCTGGGGCTCCAGAGCAGCAGGAACGTTGGCACTGACGAGCGCTCTTCTGAGGATGTCGTTAAGGGCGGCATGGCGGGACAGGCGGCCGGCACCCGAGGAGCAAGCAAGTCCGTGGTGGCCGAGGCAATCTACGGGGGCTCCACAGGAGGCACAACTGTGGTCCACGCAAACCTCAACACCAAGCCGGAGACCGACGGCTATTCGGAGTGTGCATGGGTCTATAAATGTACCGATGTTGGGTGATGGATAGGCATGGAGCCAGTGGCCTGCTTCAGGTCTAGAAACAGCCAAGAGTCTGGCACGGTCTCTGCCTGTGGCGGTGTTAATCAATGAATTTAGGGTTGACTCGGAAGCTATGGTATCCCAGGCCCTTTGAATTTTGAGTCTGGATGGAAGATTTGGGCTCGGTCCAGCTAGCCAAGCATTTGAAGCTTCAATCAAGCACGCAATCTCGCAGTTTGTAGCCGGTGAGGCTTTAAGGATTTTACCTGCGAGATCAGAGGTGCTATGAATTGAAGCCAAGAATGCCGGCAGAGAAATACTTGAAATTTTGCGGGTTCCCAAACCACCGTACCTTATCGGTAGGGAGGCTTGAGTCCATGCCTGCTCGCTAAAACGGATATTTAAGATAGATTCAATTTGGGATTTTAGAACTAGATCGATAGGTCCTACCAGATGGGGGAATTTCCAAATGGGACAGCAGCGGAGCAGGTAAGTAAATTTAGGAACGAGTAAACAGCACTTAAGAACAAAAATAGCAGAGTGACTGCTAATTTTGGTAAGGCGGTCCGAATAATCCTTAAATTTAGACATTGATTTACTCAGAAGGGGAGGGATGGCTTCATCGAAAATGGGTGACCCGAGGAGATGCAGACTGTCTTTATGCATGATTTTAATGTTTGGGGCGATGACGTTAAAATTTTGAATAATCTGTGATGCCGAAGAAGAATCTACTTTGTCCGAAATATACAACTCGCATTTTTTGAAATTTAAATCTAGGCCAATAGCCGTAAATTTGTTTTTAATTAGTGATAAGTCTGCCAGAACAGTTTGTGAGTCACCTCCTAGGGTGCCATCATCGAGGTACCACACGTTTAATTTAGAATTTAGACTGTGAATTATGGAATTAATGGCCAAACTAAAAATGGCTGGACCGAGGGGATCACCCTGCTGGCAACCCACGGCCGAAAGGATCTCACTGTTTTTGTGCATTAATTTAGAGGGAGAGTGATAACACTGAAGTAAAAAGTTGTAAATTTCCGGAACATGAATTTTAATTTCGTTTAGCAGGGTGTCCCTGTTGACTGAATTAAAAGCATTTTTGACATCTAATTTTAAGAGTACCTCACACAGGTCGCATTGCACAAAGGTGCGCACAGCATGAACCGCCGCCTCGCAGCCTCCGCGGGTTCCAAAGCCGACCTGTATGGGTTCAAAAAGATTTTGTAATTTTGATCGTATTAGTCGGACGCAAATTTTGGCAGCCAGACGGCGAAAGGTCGACCCCACGGCAATAGGGCGCACGCCGGCATCCTTCTTGGTGAGGGCAATGAGGTTGGTATATAGGTACATATGATTAAGTTTGCACACACAATTTCACTGTACATGATTACTTGCAACTTATAATTATCCGAATCACCTACACTAGGCATGAGCCTGTCCCGTAGAATGACACCTTAGTTTGTTTGCCTAATAAAAATGTTTGAGCGTTAAGAAAGAAACTACTTATAGTTAATTACAAATTTTGAATTGAAATAAATATAAATAGTACTGAAATAGAGATGGAAAGAGAGTAGGAGGCACAGACCTCCTCTCAGAATGAGAGGGCTTGGCCGGTAGTTGCCACTGGGCCCAGTGCGGATCGGGGACTTAGAATTTCTTCGCAGGTGTGTGCAGGTTTCCTAACGATGTTTTCCTTCACCGTAAAGCTCATGGTAAATTTCAAATGTAATTTCGCACATAAATTCCGAAAAACTCAGGGGTGCGAGCACGGGCACGCGCATGGGCTCGTGGTCATATCGCATGGCATCGCATCGGCTCGTGACATGGGTCACTCTACTTGAGAGACCATAAGTCAAACCACAAGGTCACAATGGCTCATAAAAGATGGCATTAAAATAACTCTCCTTCTAATTTACAAACCTGAATAAACCGATCAAGTCCTCCAAATTCAGCCGTCCATTCAATCCCCGACAAAAATGAGAGTCTGCAGCTAATAATTATAGCAGTAATAATGACAGTACTTTAACGTAATTGCCTTTTCTAACCCATTAGTGGAGTTATAGTTGGGCTGGAGGGGGCGTGTGTCCTGAGGAGGCGATAATTTGACGAACGGCCCGCGCGCACATAATTGAACCCCATTACCTGATGAACGCCGCCCGGATTACTCTCTTAACGCCCTCACCTTTTTTATGGGGGAAATCGACAGCTATATTGGTTGCTCATTTAATTATTTTTTATGCGAAGGGGAACAGACGGACGGACCTGTTTCGGGAAAAGGACCGAATTAATGCCGGTTAATCCAATGTTTGTGAGTGATATTTTGTTGCTGCCTTTCACGTTTGGAATTAAAATAGCACTCGGAGTATTCAGTGTTGCGACAGGAAAAGCTGGTTTACCGGTATCAAGACAAATCCTAAAAAAACTCACCTCAAATAATAATATTCCTTAAGTGTCTGTTTGTTTGAAATACAGTTTTATTTTTACGCAACTTAAAAACCAAATAAATATAAAAATTTAAATACCTGGCCTTAAGTACCTTACCTAAGCACCTTACTTGCTTACCTTATTTATTTGTCTCCATGTACTTACCTACTTGTTTTTCTGTATTGTTTTCGAAATACATAATACATATGCGTCACACAATAAAGAGTCATTGTATTGTATTGTAAAAAGAAATATAAAAATACTTTGCTATGTCCTACCAGGACTTGAACCTAATACACTCATTTAAGTCCAACGCTTATACACAAAAACCGCCACGTTCGCGTTGATGGGAGTGAAAATTCCCGTCTTATTGCGCATAAAAGAAAAACACGCGAAAACTCGAAAACACGTGTTTTCTAATTCTTAAACAAGCTAGATCGAATGTTCGCACTTGAAAATCCCAATTTCATCCAAATCGTAAGAGCAGTTTTCGAGATCCTCTAAATAAATAAATGTACAAGAAATGATCGTTCAAAGGTATTCGCTAAGCACAGCGCAGCATTCAGATCTGTGACCAGAAAAGCAGATTTACCGGGACGAAGACGGCACCTAAAAAAACTCACCTCAAATAATTCGTTAATGACCGAGGCGTTTCGAAGGGAATCCATCAGCGCGTATTTATTATTTAGAATCTTGGGAAATTCCATCAATATTTCGTTGAAATCTCAATAAGGAGATAACCCCGGGCGCAACCCTCGGGCAACCCTTCGGCAATTAGGGCGGAACCCTATCTCGAGTAATTTTCCGCGACACTTGCCTTAATTAGGTCAAACGTCGACCCGAGCCGGCCGCGGACGCTCACCGGCACATGTCGAGAAAAGCTGGCTGTAACTAGTGCAGCGGGGGTTGAGCTCCCAGACTACCGCGCACCATTGGGTACGTCTTCGCCTCGGTCTTTATGCTGGGCACAGTCCTCAGAATGAGAGGGCCCACGCGAGCCCAGTAGGGATTGGGAATTTGACATACAACAAATTACTTCGCGATTGTGTGCTGGTTTCTGGAGTAACAATGAAACGCGGCTCAGGACCTAACTGATTTATTTTTAAGTCTACCCTCCTATTGACACATTATACAGTTCCCTACAGTTTCCTTTACCGTAAAGCTCATGTTTTTTTTTATACATGATAGAGGGAAAATGAACAGGCAGGTCACTTGATGGAAAGCAATCACCGCCGCCTATGGACACCCATTATGTAGACACTGGCCACCGAGACCGTGTCGCTGTTTCGTAAATTTGAATTTGTGTCTTCTAGAATTTCAATCAAGACACGAACAGCGGACAGAACATGGTCTGGGGAGCCATTCTTCGACAGGCTGTGCTAATGTAAATGTTCTTTGTATAGTTGAAGGTATATTTAAGCCATATTATAATTGAACTGCAAGTTTTCATTTAAATAGTTAAAGTTAGTTCTTTTCAACTACGCCCCTCAGCTACGCCCCCTCAGAATTCATACTTAATTATTATAAATGCGAAAGTGTGTCTGTCTGTCTGTCTGTTACCTCTTCACGCTCAAACCGCTGAACCAATTTAGATGAAATTTGGTATAGATATAGTTTGAGAACCTGGGAAGGACATAGGATAGTTTTTATCCCGGAAAATTGCATAGTTCCTGCGGGATAGCGATGAACGTATTCTTTGCAGACGGAGTCGCGGGCAACAGCTAGTCATAATATAAGTTGAGTTACGGATGCGTTGTCGGGTCTTTGAGAAAAGAGTAGGCTCGTTTTTAGAAGACCCCTGAGTTCATGGCGCTGCAAGCTGATTCCAAAGTTTCACCGCGCCAGAATCCTGAAAATTTCTGAGGTCCGAACTCAGCTTTGAACTCGTGATCTTCTGCTCGAGAGGGTATAGGTCAAACTAATAGGCTACCATGGAAGGGACACACCTCTACCACTAATTGCATTGTACCAGCGCATCATTATGTTAAAATCTACGCAAGAACTAATGTCACCGACATACTATAGCTCGAAGAATCGCCTGACTCAAGTGGCAGTGGGCAGGGCACATCGCTAGTAGAATTGATGGCTGATAGGCCAAAAGTCCAGGAACCTGAAGACGCAATGTAGGTAGACCAACAAGATAGAGCGGCGACCTGGTTAAGATTGCGAAACGCGTTGTATACGAATGGCGCAGGGCCGGTCTCTTTGGCGAACCTTGGGGAGGCGTATGTTCAGCAGCGGACGTCTGTCATCTGAAATGATGATGATGAACGCACCATAAACGACGCACATTAAGGTAATGTATGCAAGTGGAACCTGACAAAAGCATTGCCAGTAGTTATCCCTAATTCTCGCGATAAATAACACATTTCGTTCCCATTTGCATTTGTCGCTAAGGCGGAAATTGCTTGCAAAATCTAAACGTGGGACTCGCGGAGAGTCGTGCGGCGGAGGAGGCAACAATAGTTTTGTTCTAAGTAATAGCTTATTACAGAAGGCTTTTCTTTTTTAGGGTTTCGTACCCAAAGGGCAAAAACGGAACCCTATTACTGAGGCTTCGCTGTCCGTCCGTCCGTCTGTCACCAGGCTGTATCTCGGGAACCGAGATAGCTAGAGAGTTGAAATTTTTACAGATGATGTATTTCGGTTGCCGCTATAACAACAAATACTAAAAAATTTAATAAAATAAATAACGACAAACGTGATTTTTTTGCTCGTTTTTTCTCGATATTGATAACGGCAACAGGTAGACGCTTGAAATATTCACAGAATATTTAATTATATAGATAATTGTACGGAACCCTTCGTGCGCGAGTCCGACTCGCACTTGGTCGGTGTTTTAAGTATTCAGCGCCAAGAGCTTAACTGTGGGGTTTTCTGTTCGTAGTCAGATTTTCATTACAAAGCGGAAAAAAATACTACAACCCCTTTCTCTCCTGTTAAAAAGTCCAAAGGTGTATCTCATTGGTCATTGCTCATCTCATAGCCTATTCACTTTTCCTAGCCTTGAAGTGCCCTAGGTTGTACCTATCCAGAAACACTGACAGTGGGAGGGAATTCCATTCCTTAGCAGTTCGTATTAGGAAATATGAGCGAGCTTCGTACGGACGGGCCAATGGAATACTAACCACATATAGACGAAGACACTCCTCTCGTCTATCGCAGGGATTAAACTGTTAGGTACTGGACTATAAACCCATCTATCGCTTAAATGTGAAATTTGCCAATAATAGACATATTTACCAAATGCTTAATAGTGGTATCATTGTTTAAATAAATGAAGTCATTGTTAGCTCTTCTAACAATATTTCTTGCAAAACATCATTCTTTTAAAATATTCAACTGTATTTCTCTCAATAAAACCAGCTAAACAAACTGGATATCCACCAGAACGAAACGTTTATTTTTGTAGGTGCAGTATGAATTCAACTGTTGATCATCGCTACGGCTGTAAGCGGGTGATGGGTGTAGGCGGTCGGCCGGGCTAGTCCTTGCAAACAGCACGTGTAACAAACGACGCGTCGTCAGACGGCGACCGGCTGATCCCTCCCTGCACCGTGATATGACCGTACGTTTTACAAAAATATTTTACGACCATTACCATCTTAAAGGGAGCAGTGATTTAGCTACAATATTGGAGTGCTCGGTGCCTTAAGGATCAACCACACTGGTGCTCAAATACGCTAACGTACTGGAAACGCAAGTACATGTCTCATGCGTCACATATTTATCGCGCACCGTCCACGCTTAAAAATGCTGTAGGTATAGATTGCGGAGTTCCATATTAAAACAAATGGAATACTTATTTAGCTCTTGCGCGAAGCAATGAGGTTAAGTCATGCATATAGCTTACACGTTTACATTTAAAATATGCTTTTTCGTGCAATTTACCCCACCATAAAAAATAATAATAATAACCAAAGCAAACTCTGTTTGGCGAGCCTTGGGTGAGGCCTATGTTTAGCAGACGTCTTTCGGCTGAAATGATAATGATGATGAACCGAAGCAATCGCAAATAAATCCACAATCAAAAACCAGCACCATCATATAAATAAAAATCCGGACCCGTGTTTCACCATTGTTTCCATCTGTTCGAGAACACCTTACGTAATCCTATTCCTGCGTTAAAAAAATGACACATGAGACACTTCATTGCGTTTACGGTGCGTGAAATTTTTTCGAGTAGCGGAGTGGACGATACGCGTTAAAAAGTGACGCATGAAGCACGTCATTGGATTTACAGTGCTTTTCCATTCTTCGAGCAGTGGTGTGACGCTATGCGTTGAAATCGTAACGCAGGAGGATCGTCATTATGTTTGCGGTGTCAACGTTTTTTGAGTAGCGGAGTGGACAGTACGCATTGAAAAGTGACTCATGAGGCACGTCATTGCGTTTATGGTGCGTCAGCGTATTTAAAGCGCCAGTGAGGTCGACCCTTTATCTACAGCGTTACGCAACCGTGACATGTATCAGCTGGGTCAAAGTAAATGCCGCTAATGTGTATTGTCTACTCGGTGACTTCGGCCATCAATCTCACTTTGCCCGCGGTCGCCCACGCGCGGCGGCCTACGCATGTCTCAGCCGATTCTGTTACACTACTAGCCTGTACCCGCGGATTCGTCTGCGTCAATCATTATATCTGGCAGTTGAATTGTAAAGTCGACCAATAAATTCGTTTACCACCCCAAGGTTCAGTCAGTCTCAGCTGTATGGCTTAAAACATTAAAGGCTATTTCACTTACAAATCAATGTGACTATCAGCCCTATTGTTTTGTTCTGCCGATGTAGGAACTGTCATAAAAAAATTACCCCAAATTATTATTATTAATTAAATTTTCCCGTCAGAATTCCTACAAATTACACCGTGGTCATGCAAAAGGTCATGTCCCTTAGATGAAGCAATTAATATTTTGGGAGACAGAGTCCACAACTATGTATTACTATTTTTTCGTAACAAGAGATACAAACCAAAACTATTGCTATTTTTTCTTGACACGAGATAGACCAAAACTACTTATTGCTATTTTACGCAACACAAGAAAAACAATTTGCGAGAGGATTTGGATTGAATTTAAACGCTCGTAAGGAATGCGTATTCCTAGATCCTTTCATGGAAATTTAGTAAAATTGCGGAATTTCAACACTACTGACACGTTTACGACAGTGCAACCGAGCGAAGCCACGCATAACGGCTAGTAACTTGGTAAACCATGTACAAAAAAACTTCGTCTGAAAAGCAGGCTTAGGGACTGTTACAATTTATTGATATTTTGTGACAGATATTACATTATGTGATAATGACACGGTTTAAGCGAAGAAGATAAAAAGGAACGGCATCACTGATATCTGCCACAGCAGGAACTTCTCAGAGAATGGAGGCCCTTAAATGCCGCGTCCAGCGCAGTGGCGTGCAGCGTGCAGCGGTGTCCCCGCGATGAGATGCAAATGCGCGGCCGCCGGTTGTTCGCGCGTCTGCCGCAGGTAGTGACGATGCTGCACTGTTACGTCACGCCTTCCACTTGCTTCGTTTCTAGAGGTTGGGAATACCTTAGTTTAAGTACCAGGCCACAGTAGGTACTGTGGGACTGAGCTCAAGTTTAGGTAGATAAGTATGGGGATACGCGCGTGATGCTAAACTTCTTTAAATAATAAAATGGATATCTTCAGTAATTCGCTGGTTTATTTCTTAAGATCAGTATAACTATTATAATATTATGACCAGCACCTTTGGCTGTTCGGAGCAATCTGCCCTGGCTCGTATACCGCAGACAACTCTATTTCATTTAAAATCAAGTTCTAGAATTATTTACAAATTTTATACATAATAAAATTAGACTAACCTGCCAGTTGGACAACATTTACCACTGGCTAGCGGTATAGAGCCCTTCCTAACAGTACCTACACTACCAACTCGTCAACATTTCTATTTCGACCCCAGTGCCAACTGGTCAACAATCTTATTTCGACTACAGTACTAACTTGTCAACATTGCAATGTATACCAAGCAGTACTGTGGTCGATAAAGGTATGTGGACGAGTTGGCACTGGTGACCAAGTAGTACTGTGGTCGATCAAAGAAAGTGGATGAGTTGGGAATGAGACGATTTAGGAATTGTATGCTGACTACATGGCTTTGTGGATGATTTAGGAATTGTATGCTGACGACATGGCTTTGTGGACGATTTAGGAATTGTATGCTGACGACATGGCTTTGTGGACGATTTAGGAATTGTATGCTGACGACATGGCTTTGTGAATGATTTAGGAATTGTATGCTGACGACATGGCTTTGTGGACGATTCAGGAATTGTAGGCTGACGACATGGCACTGTGGACGATTTAGGAATTGTATGCTGACGACATGGCACTGTGGACGATTTAGGAATTGTATGCTGACGACATGGCTTTGTGGACGATTTAGGAATTGTAGGCTGACGGCATGGCACTGTGGACGATTTAGGAATTGTAGGCTGACGGCACGGCACTGTGGACGATTTAGGAATTGTAGGCTGACGACATGGCACTGTGGACGATTTAAGAAGGTGACTAAATGGGACTTAACTACGGGACCCCATTTTATATTGTAATTTATATCTAATATATAAAAATCTCGTGTCACGGTGTTTGTAACCGAACTCCTCCGAGACGGCTTGAATGATTTTTATGAAACTTTTTTCTTTATACTCGGTAGGTCTAAGAATAGGTAGTAGGCTATTTTTATAGCGCTATTCTTCGCGGACAGAGTCGCGGGCAACAGCTAGTCAAACTATATGATGGTTTAAAGGAAGATTTTTTCACGATTTCGTTCATTGATTGATTGATTTTTGCTTGTAAGTATTCATCAGTCGTTCAGTAGTCCGAAAAGATGACTTTCTGTCAAGTTTTTTGCGACGCATTCTTCTTAGAACTAATGGTCCTTCCGAAAGCGCTGGTAGTATTAAAAAAAACCGACCAAGTGCAAGTCGGACTCGCGCACCGAGGGTTCCGTACAAATTTATATGTATCTATGAACATCCAGTCTTAGCAGACCCCTGCTCCTAAGCAAAATGTGCGCAGTGTGGGATCATTGTAGATTGGTTACTGATATAGACAGACAGACAAAAAAAAATATGCTTTTCGCAACTTTTCCTTTATCTGTGCTATAAGACATTGCTTTGTACCAAATTTCAAGGTTCTGAGTTCACGGGAAGTACCCTGTAGGTTTTGATTCCCTTGCGAGTGTCGAAAATGTGCGTTGTTTACTGATATAGACAGACAGACAAAAAAATTATGCTTTTCGCAATTTTTCCTTTATCTGTGTTATAAGACCTTGCTTCGTACCAAATTTCAAGATTCTGAGTTCACGGGAAGTATCCTTTAGGTTTTGATTCCCTTGCGAGTTTCGAAAATATGCGGAAATTTGCGTCATAAACGGCTGTATCTTTTGATTGCGTTGGCTTAGAAGTTTGATTTTTTCACAGCTCCAAGGGACAGTAGACTTGAGTATTTGATATAAATTTCAGCTTGATACCTCCACGCTTTCCTGAGATAAAGGGTCTTGACAGACAGACGGACGGACGGACGGGCGGACAACAAAGTGGCGGACAATAAGGGTTCCGTTTTTTCGTTTTGAGGTACGGAACCCTAAAAAGTGACATGTAAAAGAGTCCTTTGCGGCTTACTTGCAGATGTTTCGTTTTGATTTTGGATTGTGTGTGACGAAGACATCCTGAGCAAAAAAACGCTCGCCGCGCCGCCGGTGGAGCCAACTCGTGGCCGGGCCGTAATGGCTAAGCTCTCGATGAGAACTGGAACGCGGCGGGAGCAGATTTCATTAGGGCAATTACTGGCCGCTCTAATTGCCGAAGGGAATTGTTTCTGATGAAAAATCCGCGCACGCGGCAACTTCCTCAATTACGCGCTAATAATCATCATTACTCCTTATTATGCTTTTTAATGAGTTTAGATCGCTGCGTGCGCGTAGAACTTGATAAGTTTATTAAAAGAAGTCCAGGACCACAGGACTAATAACAAGATGAATGGAATTAACGTGATTGCTTCCTCTCCGTTTCAGTATTTCTGTTGTTTGTAAGCACGCAAAAAAAGCTCTGGTAGCTAGTGGTTTGACTTCTTTGACTGACTTAAAAAAAAGACTAACCTAGAACATGACCTACTCAGAAAATGACTAGCCTAGAACATCACCTAAGTCAGCCAAAGGGTTTCAAGCTCCTAGGGCCTCTCAAGCAGGCGTAGGTTCAAGCTCGAGCTCGCACCTCTAAGTTTCTCGGACGTGCGAAACTACGTTTGAAATTTACCAAGAGCTTTACCTAGACAGAGAGAGAGTGATGTAACCTAGACATGCCTGCGAAGACGTTCAATAGTGACGTATATAGACTGGGATGATTATAATGACAACCTCTAAATCTAGAGACATGATGCAGCGGCGTTCTTCATACTACAACAATCAAGACCACGATGTAATTTTGAGAATTTAGTAAAATCTAACCTCTGATAGACCTGGTTAAGGTTGCGCGAACACGTTGGATGCGGATGGCGCAGGACCGTTCTGTTTGGCGAACCTTAAGGGAGGCCTATGTTCAGCAGTGGACGTCTTTCGGCGGAAATGATGATGATGATGAATAAAACCTAATGGTTCACGCGAGCGAAATCTCAGTTCGTGAGTTCGGCCATACCGCTGCTTAAAATACGGAGACGGTCAGACTTACCACATGCTCTCCGTAAAGTCGTGACGTTTAAGATGCGTTACTACGATTCCGTACCCCGTCGCCGCATTTTAAGGAGCGGTTTGCTCGAACCTTAAAGCCTAACATTTTATGAGTGAACGACCGCTTTAGCCTAGTTGGTAGTGACCCTGCCTACGAAGCAAGAGGTCCTGGGTTCAAATCCCGATAAGGGCATTTATTTGTGTGGTGAGCACGAATGTTTGTTCCTGAGTTATGGATGTTTTCTATGTAATTAAGTATGTATTTATCTATATAAGTATGTTTATCGTCGTCTAGTACCCATAGTACAAGCTTTGCTTAGTTTGGGACTAGATCGATTTGTGTAAGATTGTCCCCTAATATTTATTTTTATTTTATATGTTAATTTAACAAAACCTCCATTCGAGCGATAAATAAGGTTTCTAAGTTGTTGTTCAAACACGACCCGCGTACAACTGTGATAAATAATATTTGTAAATAAGCAGTTGGTTGGTTGGTTATTAATTGGCGATCACCGCAGAAGCAAAGGCAATCGGAATGCCGTGGAGCGAAGTAAATCGTGAAACTCAAGACCAATCGAGATGGTGACGTACTGTGGACGCTTTTTGCCCCATCCAGGGGACATAGGGCATTAAGTAAGTCAAGTGGTTGTTGGTGGGTGTTAGGGGCTGCAGCGTGCTAATTGACTCATAGCCGTTCACTTTAACGGTTATCGCGCGACCGGCGGTCACGCCGCACTACCACGCGCTCCCTCCGCGCCGCTACTCGCCGAGAGCTGCAACTCAGCCAAGCTTCAAGCTTCTTTAGGACGCACAACAACCAAAAAACCGGCCAATTGCGTGTCGGGTCATATTCTGAAAAAAGTTAGTGGTTGAACCTATGGCCTCTCAAACAGAGAGTCGTGGTTTTGAATCGGGCTAGAGCCCGAGCTTGCACCTCTGAGTATTTCGAAATTTATGTGCGAAATTGATTTTTTGCAGTTGTGCTTGTGATTCACCGTAAAGGTTGTGGTAAACTGAAAATGTAATTTCACACATGAATTGTGAAAAACTCAAAGGTGCAAGCCCGGGCTCAATCCACTAGGACTAGGTCAAACAAGTGCTTTTATACCTACACAACACGCGTAATTAGTCTTTATTCAAGTGCAAAGGAAAACTAAAGTAGAATTGAACAACAAGTTGTGTTGCCGGGCCGGTCGGTGGCGAGTGGCAACCGCTCGCCGCCGCTACTTGCCGCAACTTCATTTGCCCGCTGAGCGATCTGCATCTTAATGTGCCCACGATCTGTACAACTATTTTGCTTCTGGTTTTATCCAACTTCATTTTGAACTCCTCGAACTTTTTTAACACAGGTGAACCCGTTCTAGGCGTATTTGAGATATACTCGTAGCAGCTTTTGGCGAGTGAAAGGTCTATTGATTTAAAAGGTAACGACTATTTTTTTACCATTTACACAGATGTGCGAAGCAGATCTTTTTATTGTGCTCCACTTTCTAATACCACCACTCGCTGCCAAATCCAACCACAATTTTGATCACAATAATAATAATAAATCCTGGACCTTTGAGATCTTAAACCACCCAGTGTTGCAAATCATAAATAGTTTACTTTGATACTTAGAGACTGTATACATCTCTGAATTATTTAAGTAGATTAAAATATTTTATTATTAACTCTGGGACTAATACATCCTTTTACTATATTTAAGGCTAACTTATGGATTTCAAGCTTAATGAACTAAAACAAAAGTTCATTAATATGGACCTCCGCAAAGTAACGCCTGATTCAATAAAAGATTTCAAACTTTTATATATTTTTTTTTATTTCTTTAAAAATCATTTGCCAGATTTGATGACACAGACAACAGGACAGGGGAAGGTTAATAAAAGCATGTAAAATGAAAAAATCTGTGTGCCGCGAACCTGTGCGCCGGCAGTACATTAGCGGCGCCGTACGGAATGCACTTAACGGGCACTCGCCGTCCACCTGGAGGCATTTAACCACCCTTTTACCTCGCGCCGGAGACAGTCAAAGCAACGCGGAAAATGTCGTCTCGACATTCTTCGACAGCGATAAAATATTTTATGCCGCCAGTCATGCGATTGAATAAATGCATAGTATATTGTAGCCAGTTGCTGTTAATAGCACCTACTTACAGCGAGAAAATTTAGCCTGAGTGAGTATAGGGTACACCACAGATATAGATACACATAGATAACGCAACGAAATCAAGCGTGTCGACTTTTTAACACTACTGTGACGTCTCAGCCGAAATTTAGTGATGGGAAATTCAAACCACAGACATAATTACACTCAATTACAGTCAAGGGCAAAAATATGTATACACTTTAGTACCTTGTCACTTTAACCACTGTGACAGTTCATATATGGCAGTTCAAATATGACGAAAATAGACAAGGTACTAAAGTGTATACATATTTTTGCCCTTGACTGTACAACGCAACGAGGCATTTTCTTAGTTTTCGCGGACGTCCGGCTGCAACAACTGACGCACGCGAACTGTCAGTAGCGGCGGCCAACCCGACGCTTTGTCGGGGTTCGGACACGCGAAGTAGATGCATTTGCGTTATCTATGTGTATCTATATCTGTGGGGTACACTACTCAGTTATTGCTCATGCACCGGTAATTGACCAAATTAAGAAAGAGATTGTCAAATGCCAACTGTCTATCATTTTCGTTGGAGTAGCTTTTACTAAGTGGTGCTGTCATTATCATCCAAGCCTATATACGTCCCACTGCAGGGCACAGGCCTCCTCTCAGAATGAGAGGGCTTTGGGCCGTAGTTCCCACGCTGGCCCGGTGCGGATTGGGAACTTCACGTACACCATTGAATTTATTCTCAGCAGGTTTCCTCACGATGTTTACCTTCACCGTAAAGCTCATGGTAAATTACAAATTAAATTTCCCGAAAAACTCAGAGGTGCGAGCCCGGACTCGAACCCACGACCCTCTGCTTGAGAGACCCTCGGCTCGGCTTGGTGCTGTGATTACTTTAAAGTCAAGTTGTGTAGCAAACGCAAATGATAAGCAACACTTGACAATGTTTTTCTCAGAGTGGTCAGTCGCTGGCGCATGGCCGATAACAGGGTAGTTTACCTTCCTTTGCTTTCTAAAATAAATATCAATTATTTTAGGTTGAAGAGCTCAGTCTTTATATTGTACGACAAACTGAGATTTCAACGATCTAGCTCTTTTATATTGGACGACTTAATATGATATTTAGTCGAAAGACGCCTACCTGCTGAACATAAGCCTCCTCCAGATTTACCCAATAGATCGGTCCCGTGCCATCCGCATTTACTTAATGCGTTTCCGCAAACTTAACCAGGTCGTCGCTCCACGGTCGGCGACCCGTAGGCCATCTGTTCTACCGGGTTGATGATGATGATGATAATGAAGATGATGATGATGATGATGATGATGATGATGATGATGATGATGATGATGATGATGATGATGATGATGATGATGATGATGATGATGATGATGATGATGATGATGATGATGATGATGATGATGATGATGATGATGATGATGATGATGATGATGATGATGATGATGATGATGATGATGATGATGATGATGATGATGATGATGATGGTGATGATACAAGCACCTGCATTTATGTGACAGAGTTATTTTGCGATAATCCCTGTGATGGTATGGAGGGTAATTCTTAGACAAAAATGACTTTTTCACACGTCTTTCATTCGGAAAACTAGATTTTGCGCCCTGACAACAGGGATCAAAATGCTACTTTTCTGTTCAAGCTACTTTTTTAATTTATTCATTGGCGTGTATCTTTTACGCAATGTGCCAATGAACACAGACCTTAATAAAATAACCGATTGTAATTATTTCATCGTAATCGATTAAAAACGAATGTATTTCATGTTTTAACTTTAAAAACGTTGTATGAAAATTGATGAATTTTTCAAATAATTTATTTATTGAATCAGGCGTTACTTTGCGGAGGTCCATATTAATGAACTAAAACAATTACTTTGCTCACCCGCGACCTCGCGGGCTCGCGGGTGAGCAAAGTAATTGTTTTAGTTCATGAATTTTTCGTAATAGTTTAAAAAAATGTCACAATAAATTATACGTTTTACTTAAATGAAAACTATCGTTGATTGTTATTGTGATTTAATGAATATTGATATCCGATACCTTTGTATTATTCGATTCCAGTCGATTATTTCTTAACATTGATAAAAGTAGCACAGGAATACTTTATCTGTGGTGACCTTTCCCTATCTATCACAACAATCCATTTTCCTCATAGTCGGTGTGAAAAATTGTATGTGTCACTCAGGAGCAAAATTATTTTCGTCTTGGGGACTTGAATCCTTCGTTACGCTCAGGATTCTAACTTAGAATCCCTCGCTGCGCTCAGGATTATATTGTAGGTCATCGCTTCACTCTGGATTCAATGTACTGCCCTCGCCGTAAATACATAATTTTGCTCTCTTGTGACACAAATATCAAATAACTATTGAAATCACTCTACAAGAGCTACCATTGTATAAGTCATATAGCACAGGGGTCATCGCAAAAAAACTTTAACATATTTCACTATAAGTACAGGTTACACAGTAAACAATAGACAAGCTTCTAAACCTATAAGTCCATTTTAGGAACCATCCTTTGGGTAGATTGAAGCTTGACCATTATTTACTAGGCAAGGTACTTCTTACAAAGTATCATTGAAACTACCACACATTTCACATCGTGCTAGTTCTGTGTCCCGTAACTAAAATAATGATTCAAATCATACATTATTCCAACACTCTCCGCCAATCGGAATCCCGTAACATAAAGTTAGAGCGCTCGTTACCTCGGCCGCGAGGCAATCAAACCCAGAGCGCTACCGCGGGCTCGCCGTGCACCGCTAACATTCCGGAACATTCTAGAACATTCTAGAACTGTCGAGGTATTTGCAATGCTAATCGCGTCGGCGCCTCGGAGGTGACGCAGACGTGTTGTTCCCTGCTCGGTAATGTGGCACGCGGCGCCGCAGCTGTCCGCCGCGACAACAGACGAGCTAAGCCAATTATGCTTAGTAGTGTAGGTCGTAGTAGTAGTAGGTGTTTCGGGCGCGGGAAGCAACTCACTAACGTATTCCACTTCAATTAAATTGCAATAATAGTATCGAGCTTTGCTTTTAAGAGGTAACATGGTAGGTAGCAAATCAAAAAGATGCACGAGCGAAAATTTATTATGATTATGAAGCGTTGACGTGATTGGATGCGTTTGATTGTGCCATTTTTTACGCATAATTCATCATTTTGCATAACTCTTTTTTTTCAGATACCATCAATTGCTGAAGTATTTTGAAATGGTTATCCTGTACGATTCTGCAGATTGGGTCAGGTTTTTTTTTACAACATCATCATCATCAGCCTATGCTCGTCCACTGCTGGACATAGACCTCTCCGATGTCACGCGACTGAGCACGATCCTCGGCCACTCATCCAGCTCTTGCCAGCCGCCTTGCGAAAATCATCGCTCCACCGAGTCTGAGGACGTCCTACGCTACGTTTGCCGATCCGTGATCTCCACTCAAGAACTCGTCTAACGGTTATCGGTTCTTCGGGTTATAATGGCCGGCCCATTACCACTTCAGAGCGTGCTAATGCGGTAGGCTATATCGATAACTAAGGTTCTCTGTCGGATCACTTCGTTACGAATTCGATCTTTCAGAGAAACTCCAAGCATAGCCCTTTCCATAGCACGTCGAGCAACTTTAAATTTGTGGACCAGCCTACCATGAGTGTCCATGTTTCGGCACCGTATGTCATGACGGGTTTTCGGGGGTTTTTTTATAACAATTCTGAACAATTAATGATTTCTGAGAAAAAAAAGTTTTGCGAAATGATGAATTGTGACATTTATGATCGTTGTGAGTCGCTAGTAGCATATAAGACCTAGATTGTTTGGTATCTACCATAAACATAAGAAATTCAATTGCTAATAAAACTCGCATTAGGAATATCGCTGGTAGCGCGCCGCGTAGGCACGGAAGGCTTACCTTTGACTAGAACTTTTGTGAATATTTCATACATCGCAAATACATGAATATCAACCGCGGCGCACATCAAAGCCGCCGATGCTCGGATCCGAGCACAATAACGCGAAAGCGGTCGGTTAATAAAAATTCCTCAGCATAGAAGTTATTCTGTAAGAGCCCCCCAGGGCCGTGCGGCGTCGGCCACGGGCGCCGGCGGGGCTGAGGCGACAAACGCTACGTTTTCAAAGTCAAAGTCATAGTCAATATCTTACTTCAATGTAGGCTGTACTTTAGAAGTCGAAGAATCTGCCACCGGTTCGGAAAAACTCTATTGAGAAGAATCCGGCATGAAACTCAACAAGATATATTTGAAACAGATCTAAATATTTAAAATTTTCATTTTTTGCATTATACACGCCCCACTGCAAAACAGGCCACTCCTCAAATCCAGAGGACTCGGACTGTAATTTCCACGAGCTCAGATTAGATCGGGAACTGTACACAACGAAATGCTCATAATAAATTTTTAGTATAATTTCGCTCTTGAATTCTGAAAATCTCAGAGGTATGAGTCACTTTTTGAACTCACAATCCTCTGCTTGAAAGGCCGTAGCTCAAATCACCAAGCTATCACAGAGCGTATTGGCATGCCTAAGCAATTCTTGAACTTGTGTCCGTTAGTTCAGTCGAGCTCAAAAATAATTGAAGGTCACTGTCACTAATTAGTGTTACTGTCACTGATAAGAAGGGCTAATTTGACTGTACACTCATTTTATCTTTAGTCGACTGGCATAGAAGTATT
Organism: Archips xylosteana; assembly: GCA_947563465.1. Taxonomy (NCBI): domain Eukaryota; kingdom Metazoa; phylum Arthropoda; class Insecta; order Lepidoptera; family Tortricidae; genus Archips; species Archips xylosteana. The sequence goes on from OX387360.1 coordinate 20,120,733, forward strand.
ACTTTTAAACTGTTTGTTTCCCATTAAATAAATAAAAATAAAAATTCGAAATAACTCTTTAGGTCGTTATAAAATCGGTACTTTACTTATGGTAGGGTAGAGTCTGATTCAAAACAGAAACTGAACCCTCTCAATCTCGTGAGAGAAATAAAGCGACTCGCATTAGTTCGTCCGTTTGCGCCGCCGGCCGCCGCTAGCGCCTCGCGGCATCTCTATGAAATACCGCTGGCTCCTCTAGGTGAGAATATGCCTGTACAGGAGTGTAAAATTTCCCAGGGCGCCGGCGCCGCCCGTAACGCGCGCTGGCGACGAATCTACGGCAGCCGGTTACACGCGGCCGCTTTCAGAGTCTAGCATACGAGTGGGGCAATAAAACGGCAGCAAATATTTAAAAAATTGAGTTGGCAACACATTTCATACAAAAAATATCTCCAGATGGGTACAAATACGTAATAGGGGGCACTCACATGCGCGCAAACATTTGGACTTTGTAAAAACATTGCACGCAAACTTAAGTCGGAATCGAACCCAACCTAACGCGTTGACTAAAGTTTGGGGTTCCTGCGCTTTGCGTAATTGCGGTACGTCAAACGGCACCATACTTCGATTGAAAATATCGTCTTACAGTGTATTCTTTATTTGTGTGAATGTGAATGACCCAGCTTTACAATTGTCACGATTGGATTTTGATTTACATTGCTTGCTTGCCGAATTGATTTCTACAGTTGCCAAACGAGCTTAGCTTTACATTGCTTGTCAGACTATAGTAGCCATAAACGCATGACTGTATAGCGACATTAGGGATTGACAGAAGATTCTATCGATTCATACTTGCGCATGATTAAAGGTGCGACCAAACCGCCGCTTAAAAAACGGTGACGTTACGGAATTGCAGTGACCCACCGTAAACGTCACAACTTTACTATGGAGAGCATGCGGTAAATTCTGACGTTTACGGCACGTCACTGCGATTCCGTGACGTTTCCGTATTTTAAGCAGCGGTATGGCCGAACCTTATATCGATGCGAACGTTCATGTACATATCGCGAAAGATTGGCGCATTGGCGGGGAGCGGGCGTTACTTGCGTCTCGACTGTATCAATTTGGCATCGATACTGTATCGCATTTGTGTCGCGATATAATCACTGCAGTCCAGCGATTTTACGGGTTTGTATCGCTGCTTTAAGTCGCGCGTGTGTAACCGATCTATAACTGTTCCACAACGCGCCCGAGCTACACGAGCTGCTACCCTAACACAGGCAAATGGAGACGTACCAGGAATGATGAAACACGCCAATAATGTGCCCGACATGATTTATCTTCGAGTTGACTGACGCGATTACGACGCGTACAGCGAAAAAAAAAGTGTAAGTGTTTAGTTTTACTAGCCGTTAGGCTAACACACACGAATACGTGTGTAGGACATTAGAGATTCTTGAATTTGCGGGGTTTCCCGTTATTCGTGTAGTACGTAATACATTGCGGGCCTTAAATAATCCATCACATGACAACTAGTTTGGTATTTAGCCCCGCAATCTTTAACTCGTGTAGTGGAGGCCTGCCAACGCTATGTCCTCTAGTTATTCGACTAACCTACTCATTTCGGACACAAACTGGCAACCTGTGCTAACTCGGCAAATGTAAACTTCCCGCGACAGTCGCGGACGCGCGAAAAATGAAAGGGATACCGCCGCCATTCGTAACTTTGTTTGACAAACAAGTGCTTCCAAATTGCTTTATTGATTGCGGCAATTTCTGCGTTTGCTTTTGATGGGAGCCGTGCCTGCTGTGCGGGACTGGCTTTTTTGTGGGGGCGAACCTTCATCCGACCAAAGCTTGTGGTCGCTGTAGCCAGTTAACGTTAGGTACTTACCTGTGTAGGTATGATATTTGTTTGCAGAATCAAAAGGGAGAGTACGAAAGGCGCTTTAGACGTTGTCTGAACAACTAATTTTTATGGTTAAATTTTATTCGTCCAAATCTTCTCTTTAATCAAGTAAAAATGCGTGTTGTACTTGTGTTCTTGATTATGTAACGCTTCAAAGCACGATACATCAAATTCTTTTTATTTTTGTAAGCAGAACCTTTGTTTGATGAAACGTAAAACTTTTTAAATCAAATAATGTCATCAGGCGCATTCGAAAACCTTCAAAAATCTTGATCAAAAAACAAACCGGAAACTGGTAAATCATTGACAGATTTTCCTTAGGGTGAGGCCACACAAGCGTAATTTTGTGAGTTTTGAGCGGCAGAATTTCGGATGCGGCATACATTGTGTCACGTGATAGTCCGCATATTGTATGGCGCGAACCGAAATTCTGCCGCTCACGACTCACAAAATTACGCTCTCGCCTCACCCTTCACAAGTTTAAGTTAGTGAAAATCTTTCTTGCAAAACAATATATTATGTAGGTATGTAACTAAAAATAGACACTAAAGTCCCAAAAAAGATTAACATTTACTTTTTCATAATCTGAAAAAAAAATCTATCAATAATACCTAAATATATCTTCGCTTGGTAGGGAACAGTCCGTTTTCATATTTCTACGCCCTAACAACCTGCTCATAATAAGTTTTAAAGAATTCTTCTACGATAATGCGATAAAATTAAAATGCGATTAAGCCGATCAAGTGTAATGTTGCCATACATACTTCCGGCTTATAATTAGGTTTTTGTTGCGAACTATTCGCTGGCGTTCGTGTCGTTACAGTGTGTGTGTTTTTGTGTTTAGTTTTAAATGGGTCCCACTGAAAAACAGCGTTGTGGCTTGCCACAACATTATGCTGAGTGGGGCCCAATTTATACTATTCGATATTTGTTATTTGTATATTTCCTGTCAAATGTATTTTTTTTCTGTGTTTGTATCGAATATGTGTAAATAAACATCTCTCTGTTTATCTCTCTCTCATAATGATAATTTTTTTTTAGCACAAACATTATGATTTAGGGCCAGCATTAGCACGTCTGTTTTTGCAGCGGCGAGCGCACCGGCGCACCGCGGCTGCAATCACGCCGGTTGTGATGCAAATGCACGCGGCAGCCAAGCGTTTTTGCTTCTAACTCAATCACCGGCGCCACAGTTCATTTACCGACGATCATTTTTTTGGAGAGGCAATAAAAGACATGAAAAGGAACAACGGTAACTATATTTTGAAACTCATTCAGCTGCAACGTCACTTAGTCAAAGTCAATTAAGTAAGGCTTTAACAGGCATTTACGAGTATGAATCCCGAAGAATCTACTACTGGTTCGGAGAAACCCTGCTAAGAAGAATCCGGCACGAAACACAACAAGGTGCAAGTAAAACTAGTATTATTGACCTTTATTGTTTTATAATAATCATCATCATTCCTCATTTCAGCTGAAAGACGTTCACTGCTGAACATAGGCCACCCCCAAGGTTCGCCAAACAGACCGGTCCAGCGCCATTCACATCCAACGCATTCCCGCAGCCTTAACCAGGACGTCGTTCCATCTCGTTGGAATGGAGACCTTTTGGTCCCATCAGCCATCAGTTAAATACGAGCGATGCGTCCTGCCCATATAAAGTTTTAAAATAAGCTTGGCTTCATTCGGAGGCTTTGTAAAACTATCGTATGTAAGTGCCGGGCCTCGCGGCGCGGCGCCGGCGGCTATCGCGCTTTACAAACAATTAAATAACCGAATGAGCCGCTGAGTTATATCCCCCTCCCCGCCCCGCCGCCTTCGCTCCGCCACTCTCGCCCATTAATAAACGTCCGAGGGAAACTTTGTGTTTCACTAAATTATCTCGTATTTTTGAGCATGAAACATTTCCGCGTAATTAATATGTACAAAGATTTATAACTCGCCGAAGTTGAACGGCCGAAGCCGACCCAACTATTCGTTTAATAACATTTTATCATAGGAAAGTCGTTCGGTATGTTAGGCATTTAGTGCGCTTACCGAAGACTGCCGATCAGTCCTTCGGGGAAAAGCTCGCGTATCATTTCACCGGCGACAGCAGTTAGTTCGACATGACCCCCGAGTATTCCAATAAGAATTCCTGAAACAAAAAGCAAAATACTTAACCCTATATTCAGTGCGTCTGGCGGCTGTCAGCCGGCCGCGGCCGGGAGCGGATCGTGATAGGCATCCATTTCGGCGAGCTCTTTCCCTGGAATTTATTACGTTGTAGGCCGTATTGGCCGCCGCGACGCACACTGCGCCCCGCGCCGCCCCGGGCGATTGTTCTCTGCTCTCACTCTCACAGTAAAAAAATAACACTATGAACTTTTTCGTGACAACGGCATGCCAACAACTCACTTTTGTTTTGTAGATAGTTACAGTTTACAGTTTCAGAAAAAATAAACATTTGGGTAATGAAACATTTGCCAAATGTATCAGTTTGGGAAAAATAATTTGGCAAACGGAAGTACAGTACACCGCTCATTCTTTAGTGTGACCTACACTTTGCGTGGAGTTTCACGCGAGCGGGAAATGAGTAGACAGCTTTCGATTATCGAATACAATACATATATTTGGAGCAGGAATAATATAATTTACTAGTCTTAACTACGTATAGATAGGGGGTAGGACGGAAGATGTCTTCAGCGAAATAGTGTTTACAGACTGCTTCTTCGAGATATTGTAGGGTATTAAATGAACAATACTCATGGGGATTCCAGACCACCTTGGTCTCTAGGAAACAGTTACCTACCACAACTTTATTAGAGTATCTCTGCGAGATCGAATCAAAAATGACGAGATCAGCAGAAAAACTAAAGTTACTGTGACACAGCTTAGCAAATTGAACGTCGGAAGTGGAAGTAGAAAACTGACGGACGTCGGGGCTGTGAGGTTCTGGGGTGGCGACAGCAAACCGGAGTGGTGGTGATCCTCCCACAAGGTGACGATCTGATGAGGACTGCGGAAGCCTTTAACTGCGGATATCACAAACGCGATTGCTGTGGAGATCTTCGGGGAAAGTCTATGTCCAGTGGACGACTTACGCCTGATATGATGCTGATGAGGAATTTGCTGTATCAATGTATTCTTTTATTACTTTCTAAGATTCGCGCTCTTTATTACGGTACCTATCTTCTTTGGGTATCTTAAATCAAGTTAGTTTTAAATAATTGATTGAATCAGGCGTTACTTGGCGGAGGTCCATTTCAATGAACTGAAACATCTTTGCTCAGTCGCGAGCAAAGATGACAGGCAGAAGGCTGATGTTCATATTAAGGTCACGGGTAAACAATGTAATTGTGTGACCAAACTGCGTCGGGGGTATTTAAAATTTTCAATTTATAGTTATTTTTCCTGCAAAACCGCTCACATTGCACATCTCTGGTGTGGCCTAACACTCGATTCGTCACGCTTTGTTAGGCACATTATTAATGCTTATGGATTTTCCAATTTTTGCCGATGTCCGGCTTGTCGCCGCCGCGAGCTCTGTCCCGTTTCTTTTCAACACTCAAAGCCGCCCTCGGGGCGCACCGACCCGCTATTCAACTCGCTGTGAATGAAAAATGTTTTATAACGTATACCTATAGAGCCTAGCCTTTACCTGCGGCATCGGTCGCGTTAGCCATTAGATCTGATCATCGTAATCATCATTTCAGCCGAAAGACGTCCACTGCTGAACATAGGCCTCCCCCAAGGTTCGCCAAACAGATCGGCCTTGCGCCATCCGCATCCAATGCCCTGCCCACATCTGATATTTGAGTTGAAATTCCGGGATTCCACAAAAAATCCCGTGAAAATTCCCAAAGATTACATGGTGGTCTTCAGTTACGTTCGTTTTAGTATGGAAAAGAAGAAAACAAGCAAGCTGGTCATCCGACGGGAAATAATCGGTTACCTATCATATTCTCGAAAAGCTCATTTCCGAATATTAAAATTCCGAAAACGAAAATCCTTTTTTTCATTTTCCAAATTATTGTTTGTCCGAAATTTTATTTACCATGTTTTCTTTTGCCAAATGTTTTAAAATCCATTTTTTTATTTGCCAAATGATTCAAAATCCAACTGCATGAAATTCCGTAGTATCATTTGCCAAATATATATTTATTCCGCAAAATTATTATTCCGCAAAGGTCCCCCTACAAAAGGCGACCATACAATTATGTGTGGAGCGTAATATTAATTATGTTGTTTAATTAATGTTGCCCAAATATTTTATTGAGTTTGCTATGTGGGTAGGGGGTTTTGTAGGTGGTTATAAAAAAAATAACTAACACCAAAGGCTAATGCGGGAGCTTCGCTCCGCTACGCTCCCGCATTAGCCTTTGAACCTAATCTATCCGAGTCGCTTCCGCTCCGAACCGTCTTGCTCGCTCGCTTCGCTCGCTCGCTAAAAATTAAACAATGTTGTCTTACTCTGATGCTAGGTTAGGTAGATAATAAAAACATACTTTCGGCTTTTCGTTACATTTAGATTATGAAAATATGGCAACTGATTAGATAGGCAAATAAAAAAATGGATTATTGTACTTCGGGATTTGGAATTTGTTGGCAAATAAAACCGTGATTGAATGAATCCGTGGCATTGTGAAGTTTTGGAAAAATAAAACATATGGATTTTAAAAAGTCGGTGAACCGTTTTCAGGTAATTGAAATTCGAGTAAAGGAGTTTCTAAACATTGATAGGTTACCGAAATAATCACCACCACCGAGTAAATAAATACCACAAAAACATTTTTGGACAAAACATCGGGACGTCCCGCCGAAATCGGGACTCACACGACAACTCACGTACTTCCCATTTATATATTGGTAGGCTAGCGAGGTCCAGTGGGCGGCGCGCGCGTCTCCCGCGGGGCTTCCTTTAAAACTACCCAATGATACTGCGCCGTTCGATTGCTCCGCACACATCGCCTCACTAGGGTCAAGAGGAGTATAACAATTTCGGTAGCTTCGTTATTATTTAGGGAAATCTCTTGTAAAAGTAGGTCAGGGGAATGACGCGGCGATGGCTCGGGGGGCCGCCCGAGTCGCCCGACACATGACACCACGAGACTTTGAATGTTCAATGGCTCTCCAAATTTTTCGAATTTACGTCATGTCGATATGAGATGTGGGTATTGGTATTTCATGTGTACAGAGTGGCCCTTTTAGGTGGGTCAGTGTGGTTAGCTATGAAACTACAAGACATCGAAAGATCTGTTTTAAGGGACCGTCATTGATTTTAGTAACTAGAAAAACTGTATTCATGTTTAGATTTAAAAGTAAGACAAAAAGTTTCTTGCTGGCAGTTCTTTTTATTAAATCAGTACTTAAGTAGTTTTTCTTGCATTGCCATCTAACGTACATAGGTATGTACAGTACACCAAATTTGGTGTCAATCCGACCACTAGGTACAAGAGGGTCCAATTTAACTTTCAAGAGTTGGTTACCCACGGACAGACTACAACTGGACTGGATTGTAAGTTTTTTCTTCAATCCAACCTGGTTCAATTCCCAAACTGATGAGTTATTTTTTAAAACTATGAATGCAAATTTTCTTATCACTAAAATCTATGACTTGGGTCCTTACGTATAGACAGAACCAGTCTTTTTATGTGTTAGGTATACTTAGTTTATAAGCTTAGAGTTACTTATACTGAACTTCTTAAAATTACCACCCGGTATAAATGTTTCTACGTTTGTTGATTGTTCAATTTTGAATGAATATTTTAATTAGGTATTTAACAAACAACTTGATTATCCAAGCACGCCCGCTAACTCTGTACTGGAGCAGTTAATGCTCAGGCTAGCAACGCCTTATTAAAACTATTTTTAGACACTTATGAATTATTAGACATTGACATCAGTTTAATTTGATCATTAATATTTCTGTTCATTATAAGCTACCGTACGCGTAGCTTTGTTTAATTATCTGAGGAGCGTATGATACTCCGCTGCCCACGTCAACTAACAAGGGAAATGTAATAATTGTAGGTTACTAAGGTAAGTATTTGTGTCTCAAGCCCACGTGTGGCTGCGTCCTGCTCTGTCTCGGCTAATAGGCTGAGAGTGGGATCACTGGGGCGAAAGAAGCGGCCTTGAACCGCGCGCGCCCGCGGCGCCGCCCGCCGTTTGTTTAGGACGACTCGCGCTTAATCCACCCATTCTCGGGGTTAGTAATATTATCTAACATTTCGTACTATTTTTGCGGGCGGACAAAACTCGTGTAAGGTCCGTCTGGATCACTAGCTAGCTAACCCTACACACATACACCCTTGCACTGTCGTGTTCCGGCGTGGATAGTAAGGTTGTTTTTTGACCAGAAATGTGCTATGCAGCTATGTTACGATAATGAAAGCTACGCTTCGAAAATGTGTCCGCTTCCACTAATGCTAAGCTATGTAGTATGTATGCGCAGCTCGAGCTTGCTTATAGGCGCTCACTAACCACCAGGTGCCTCACCAGAAAGTTTGCCATCCTATTTTCATTAACACGTTCGCTGCGTTAATAGGCCTAAAAACCCAATGAATGTACGCTCACTCCGTGCGGGAGCAACATGCGCTGTATTTCCTCTGGTGCGAAGGCCGTATCTCGAGTATTTTTAAGAGTATGAAAAAGACAAATACAGGGTTATTGGTAATTCGACGTATTTCCGTTAAGGGGTTATGGGGGAGGTCATTTGCAATCATTTTTGTCCCATAATGCCTTATGCAAAAATGAACCAAATCTGAGATAATTGAAATTTAAGTTTTTTGAAAAAAAAGTCTGAAACGCATCTTCAAAAATTTATTTAAAAAAAAGTTGGCCATTTAAGTAAACTTTTTTTATTTTTTTATGTACAAGATAAAATAGCTGTTTTTATGCAATATTAAAAGTATAATTATCTGTACACGTTTAAGAACGCAAGACCAAAAAGTAAAAAAAATATGATTTTTTTATAAGGTTGTTCAAAATGAATGGCACAATAACAGAAAATTTTATTACTACATTTGGCGTGCAGATTGTACGGAAAACATGCACGTATTTCTAGCTTTCTATCAAGCTACTAAAACTATCATTTTTGTAAATGGTTGCCAGAAAAAAATAATCACAAAGGACGTAGGAAGAAAATCACGACCGAACATTTCTCAAAATCAACTCATCAATGAAAAATTTATTAAAAAAAAAGTTGGCCATTTATGTCATTTTTTTTTATTTGGTTGTGTACAAGATAAAATAGCTGTTCTTATGCAATATTGAAAGTGCAACTATCTGTACACGTTTATGAATGCGAGACCAAAAAGTAAAAAAATATATGATTTTTATCAGGCTGTTCAACATTAATGGCACAAAAACACAAAAAATTAAAATTTGTTGTTTCAAATTATGAGAAATAAAGAACTTATTTGAAAATAGAACTTCTTACTTTGATAATCTTATAAAAAAATAATTAACTGTGTTTATTTTTCGTAATTATTATGATCCCAGACATAGTAATCTGCTTAGTAAATAAAATGTTGTGCATTAACTAAACGAATTTGCCGCCGATTTTCAAAAATACACAATGTTTTTTTAATAAGATTATCAAAGTAAGGAGTTCCATTTTCAAATTGCTTCTTTATTTCTTATAATTTGAAATGGAAGTTCTTACAAATTTCGTAGTCAGCAACTGCAACAAATAAGGAACATTTATGATGGGTATCAAATGTAAATAAAATAAAAACATCGTCGGATTTCAAACTTAATTGTTTTTTTGTTTCAATTTGGTATTTTACATTAGTTATTGTTGTTAGTTGTATTTATAACAGTTATTATTTATTGATAGATTCAGTGTGAGTTAATTTAAAAAAATGTTCGGACGTGATTTTCTTCCTACGTCCTTTGTGCTAATTATTTTCTGTCAAGCATTAACAAAAATCATATTATTACTTAATAGCTTTTTAGAAAGCTAGAAATACGAACACGTTTTACGGTTAATCTGCACGCCAAATGCATACGTAAAATTTTCTGTTTTTGTGCCATTAATGTTGAACAGCCTGATAAAAATCATATTTTTTTTTACTTTTTGGTCTCGCATTCATAAACGTGTACAGATAGTTGCATTTTCAATATTGCATAAGAACAGCTATTTTATTTTGTACACAACCAAATAAAAAAAAAAGACTTAAATGGTCAACTTTTTTTTAATAAATTTTTCATTGATGAGTTGATTTTGAGAAATGTTCGGTCGTGATTTTCTTCCTACGTCCTTTGTGATTATTTTTTTCTGGCAACCATTTACAAAAATGATAGTTTTAGTAGCTTGATAGAAAGCTAGAAATACGTTCATGTTTTCCGTACAATCTGCACGCCAAATGTAGTAATAAAATTTTCTGTTATTGTGCCATTCATTTTGAACAACCTTATAAAAAAATCATATTTTTTTTACTTTTTGGTCTTGCGTTCTTAAACGTGTACAGATAATTATACTTTTAATATTGCATAAAAACAGCTATTTTATCTTGTACATAAAAAAATAAAAAAAGTTTACTTAAATGGCCAACTTTTTTTTAAATAAATTTTTGAAGATGCGTTTCCGACTTTTTTTTCAAAAAACTTAAATTTCAATTATCTCAGAAATGGTTCATTTTTGCATAAGGCATTATGGGACAAAAATGATTGCAAATGACCTCCCCCATAACCCCTTAACGGGAATACGTCGAATTACCAATAACCCTGTATAGTTTTGAGTTTGGGTCTTCAAGGAGGTCTCGATAAGCTTTTAATAATTGTTATAGGCCTTTAGACCTATAACCGCACTGAGTGAAAAAAAATTCGTTTCGCTGCGGGAATTGGGTCTAAAAGCCTATCATAGATTACAAGGTCACTCAGCCCCTTTCCGCACTGATGTAGGACATTGTATTATTTACTTCTGACTAGTGCTGTGACATAATTAGCAGGAACGGACGTGCATTTCACTATAGTTTTTAGTGTTTCCGAGTGTAGTGCGACTTCATAGCGCGTGATAAAATTATAAAATGCCACGTATAAATAAAAGATGTAAAAAATGCTACAATTATCCCTAAAAATGGGTGAAAAATCTCTAGTGACAATTGTGCATGATGTGAAAAATACAGACTGTCGCATACAAAAAATAACTGTGTAAACAATGTCGAACAACAGCCTGAACCAAGTAGTAGTCTAAGTAGTCAGCCGGTAACCGATTAAGTATTAAAACACCACAAGTAAGTACAGGAACAGCAAGCTCAATTTTCATAACTTCACGTAAGGGTGGCAAAAGAAAAATGTGTTCCGGTTGCTACCGAAAGCTGCGAACTGCATTCAATAGCAGAGACGCAATAAAAAAAATTAAAATATTATATCCTACTGCGTAAAAATGTAAAAAAAATACTGTCTCCAATGTTTTTAAGATTCAATACAATACAATACAATGACTCTTTATTGTACACCAGGAATAGTAAGCAATACAGAAAACAGGTACACAGAGAGAAAGTTACAAGGTAAGCAATAGGAATAGATTCCCATTTGTAAATTTTCTAAATAAATTATACATGAATAAATAATCCTTTTCATTTGCTATCGATAATATTCATTATTTTATTTCGCATCACTACACGTTCCTTGATTAAACCACTAATCTAGTGCGGTAGTGGGTCAATAGACCTTTTGTTTATTTTTACATATATTTTGTAACTACATAATCAGAGCTCGCGGCGAAGCCAACACTACAATAACCAACTCTTATAATAGATATATTGATAGGTTAATACATAAATTTCGGTGTTTTCACGTAGATAAAAGCATTTTAACATAAACAGACCTTACTAGGCTTATGAGCCCTGTAACGCAGAGCTAAAAGGTCTAGGTTACAGGCATATCGGCCTTTTAACGCACATTATGAAATAATCACACTTTTTGTCCCGCAGTGAACGTGTTAAAAAAACTTGTGTAGTTTTCCATATCGTGGTTTAAGTTGACACAGGCTTGATCCATCGATCCGGACAGAGTTTTCGCACCTTACTTACTAGTCAACTAACTTATGGAAACTATTCTGAAGCTCCTCTGCTTCTATAAACTTGCTTGCGACAACACAAAACCTCATTCTGCATGGGTCGAACCAGTGGTCGAACTTATTACGATTCTGTTTTTTACGTTTTCAACTCCCCTGGCTACCGTGTTGTGAAAATTTTTCAAAAACTGGATCTGGGTTCATTCTTCCATCATCATCCATTCCATCCATCAACCTAGTTATAAAATTTCTTGAGTATCGTTTGAGAAATGCGCCCCGTTTAGGAGAACAGACAGCTGAGACGTAAGTACGAAATACTTTTTTGTAAGCTGAAACGGAGAGAGATCAATAAAGCATCGTTCTTCTAGTTCTAGATAGTGCCGCTGCTTTTTACAACTACGTTATCCGCCAATCTGAAAGTTTACGGAGGACTCATGACGTCACCGCACAAGTGTTATTTACCTTCGCAGCCAGCGACCCGGGCAGTTACCTGTAGGCAAAGCAGGCCTCCGTCGAAAACTCTTCTTTACGGCCGCCGCATAAAGTCCGATTTATAAGAATAAATACGTCGTAACTAACCCACGCCGCTCGCTCATTTATTTGAATTTACACGCGTACAGTCGCGAGTAAAAGTTATATGCTGCAATTTATCCGCCGTCTCGTTGCCGTCGCACTTAGTTATAAAATATTAACAGGTGCGCGGGCACACACGCGCGGCGTGCGGCGCGGGGCTCGCGGACCCCTTGGCCGATCGTCCCTAAAACACCAGATTTTCAAAATATTACATTTACTTATTTACCAAATTTCTATCTTAGCAGATTCTCTTTGCACCACATACAAAATTGAAGATTACTCAAGGAAGTGATTTTATTTGGAATGTAATATAGTAAATTATAGTATCTATGTATTTTGATAGGTAAATCTGGTATTTTAGGCACAAGCTGTCTTGTCAACGGTACAGCCAGAAGCAGATAAATTAGTAATGCAGGCAGATATCTGAGATGTACATATTTAATCAGAAACCACTTTTTCAGATTCAGTAATTACAATCAATAATAGAAACAAAAACAATAAATACTTACTGCATTTATGGATTTTTAAAAATTCGCCTGTCTTAGGTGGTCGTCACTCGAACTTGTTAAAAGTGACAAAAAATAACATGTCGTATTTCTTGATGCTATTCTAAAGGGTTCAATCGAAACCTCAACCACTTTGCACGTCACCAGTACGAGCGCATACTTTAACGCGAAGATTTTCGGATTTATATAAATTTCTAGGCCTTTATAGCTCTGCGCGAATAAAACCTACCCCGGCCGCCAGCCGCGCCGCTAACCAAGATTTGTGCTCCTCCTCGTCCTAGCCAATATACACTTTAAACAGGCCGAATATATTTTAGGCTCTACGAGAGCTCCGTGAGAGCTGCGAGTAGGCACCTAAGGTGCGACTGTTACGGACTTTGTGTTGAGTCGGGATTCTGAACGCTTTGATATATTCTAATCGTCTCTCTAACCATGAGCCTAAGGTTCTAGATAGACAGACTGCCATCCAACTGCAATCCTACTGTTAAATTACACAGTTAAGGTGCATTTTATATACGGTTGGCTTCCCATTTGGACCAATCTTGAGAAAGAACCACGGGATGGTTCGAAACAGTCGAGCATACCTGAATTGCTAATACGTGTGTAGTGTAACTCGTGACATTTATTTCAATAAATTGAGTTTGTTTTTAGGGTTCCGTACATCAAAAGGAAAAAACGGAACCCTTATAGGATCACTTTGTTGTCCGTCCGTCCGTCCGTCCGTCCGTGTGTCCGTCCGTCCATCTGTCTGTCAAGACCATTTTCTCAGGAACGCGTGGAAGTATCAAGCTGAAATTTATATCAAATACTCAAGTCTACTGTCCCTTGGAGCTGAGAAAAAATCAAACATCTAAGCCAACGCAATCAAAAGATACAGCCGTTTATGACGCAAATTTCCGCATATTTTCGAAACTCGCAAGGGAATCAAAACCTACAGGGTACTTCCCGTGAACTCAGAATCTTGAAATTTGGTACGAAGCTAGGTCTTATAGCACAGATAAAGGAAAAATTGCGAAAAGCATAATTTTTTTTTGTCTGTCTGTCTATATCAGTAACCAACGCACATTTTCGACACTCGCAAGAGAATCAAAACCTACAGGGTACTTCCCATGAACTCAGAATCTTGAAATTTGGTACTAAGCAAGGCCTTATAGCACAGATATAGGAAAAATTGCGAAAAGCATAATTTTTTGTATGTCTGTCTATATCAGTAACCAATCTACAATGATCCCACACTGCGCACATTTTGCTTAGGAGCAGGGGTCTGCTAAGACTGGATGTTCATAGATACATATAAATTTGTATGGAACCCTCGGTGCGCGAGTCCGACACGCACTTGGCCGGTTTTTTTTAAATCACAATTAAAGTTATTTAATTCAACTTATTTTGGAACTTATTTGGAAACGCTCTGTGATATATCTAACTATGTTCAGAACTAGTCAAATGCCCTTTTATTATAAGAACGAACTCTTGTCCTTACATGTAAAGTATAAAATTGTTTTTGCACTTCTCATGCTCGTTTAGTTGTTCTTTATTATGTCGAGAGAATGCTGCATAAAATAGCTTTTTTTGCTCTCGTGCATAAAGTAAAATCTTCTTATAAGACCAAGGCAATTAGCCGCAAATAAGTAGCCACAAGCGCAGAAGAAATTAAAGTAAATTTATGAGTTTATTTTTATCTTTTATAAAACTGGTGTTTTATATTACGAAATTAATAAAACTAGAAAAAACTAGTACATTATTGTAGAAATTGCAACGCATAAAAATAAGAGCTTGTAAATTTAATTTCAAATGTTGCTATTTACTTTCCTTGCAAAACTCGAGCATTAAACCCATTTTCCCCTCGACGTGTCTATTCACCCTCTATATAACGCTATATGAACGTCTCGGGTAAAATGGCTCGTTTTATGCTCTTGTTGTACAACCTACTATTTAACCTATCAGTCGCTAACTTCGAAAAATACCTCATTCAATAGAGATTTGTCAATTTCGCCTTCACCTGCCCCTTCCCGGGTAATACTTGATTAATCTGCCGTCGCCCGCGCCCGGAAGTCGATTACTGGGCGGAAATGGCCGGAGCGGCGAGCGCGCGTCCACGCCGCGGCGCCGGACCGCGCGTCGCGGACATAATTGACCGGACGCGCCATTTACAAGACGCGGGACATTATGCCTAGAACACACATGCAGAAAACTGGCAGAAAAACATGCCAGTACTGGCAAGAACGAGCTACTGGCTACAGATGACGCCATCTAGTCAAATTCAAAATTCAAATTCAAATTGTTTATTAAAATAAATAATTATTTACACGAAAAGTCGTTAGTAAGCGCTGAGATTAAGTCTATGTGTTAGTAAACAAAGACTGACATACTAAAGTACTGACTCGATACAAATTGACCTTAATGGAACACTAACAACCTAAACATAACAACATAAACATAATACAAACAATACCGTGCTATATTCATAAAAAACTTAAATCCCTAAACTAGGATACTAAAGTAGCCTGTTTCTTAGGCAAATAAATACTAGTAGTTTGGGAACTTCACTACCACTACGAGTGTGTGAATCGCTACTTCGATAATTAGGTATCTGAACAGTTTAGCTGACTGGTGATAGATGGCACCACCTAGAACACCGTGTTTTTACAAAATGGCGATTGTCGTAAACCACGATTAGGACATTGCTGCCGAATTATTTATTGCACGTTCTCCATCAACCTAACCAGAATATAAGAATTCGCGATTGGATCGAGATCCAAAATATGCCAGTAGGCATGTGGAGATTTTGCTTACAGCTCACGAAGCATGCCGGGGGATCGCAGCCCATTTGATTTTTTCCAGAAGCGGGAAGGTCGGGAGGGAGACTCGCATGCTGAATCAGAATCAGAATCAGAATCAGAAATGCTGATGCTGATGATGAAACTGGGATGCCGATTGTTGGATTTCGATTCGAAGAAGGAGGAATACATTTTCCAGCGACGTGTTCCTGATCGTGGTTTTATTGGAAGAGAGTTTAGAGAATTTCCATTTTGTAATAGCAAGGCGTCGTAGGTGGTGCCATCTACTGTCAGCAAAAATAATTTAATGCCTTGTTATTGAACCAGAGATTCATAGTTACAATCGTAGTTGCACAAAATTACCACAATAATCCTCTAGATGGAGTCACCTGTGACACCGGCTAAAGGCATGTGTGTCACGCCTTCAATGGATGCCAGTAGCTGGCGTGTTGGTTTGCCAGCTACTGGCTTGCCATTGACGAAGAGTGTATTCTGGGCTTTCGGCTAGGATTGACGTCTTGCTCCTCGGTCCGATACCGCGGCGTCATCTTTCTTACCATTTATCAATTTCAAAATGACAACTCGCTCCGCCATTAGCAGTCACGGACACGCAGGGCTCGCAGTCATGACAACTACAGGATGCATCAATTTATCATTTAGAAATGGTATTTAGAAATTAGTGTCGATGTCGTGGATAGCTTTACCTCATGTGAAACGAATAGTTTCTGTCAACAAATCTGCATAACAGATCAGACCAACGCTGTCGTTCGAAGACGTTCGGACCCTTCAGACTTTGGTGAACTAAAAAAAAAAATTAAAATTCACTTGTTTGCCAAACCCATTTTTTTGCAACAGGCAACCAGTTTTTTTATTATTAGAGGGAGGAAGCGTGTCATCTGATGGAAAATGATCACCACCGCCCATAAATATCAACAACTCAAAGAGAGGCACTGATCTGTTGCCGGCCTTTAAAAAAGAGAGGGAATATTGACCGTACGAAATGCATCAGGAGTACTGCTGCTTCACGCCAGTGTTCTGTAAGAGCGTGGTACTGCCCCGGACGAGCCGGTTCATTGGTGATGCAGCGGCTAGCTACAACATGGCTCTACCACTAAAATGCTGATGCATAAACATCACTCTTCAATATTTTATTTCAAGTGAGTAAATCATTTTTAAATTTTGCTCCAAGCAGCAGATTTTGAAGTATTTAACGTTATGTTATAGCTACATGAGTGAGGCTAGGTCAAGCGCAGGTCCAACAGTACAAGATTGTGTGTGCTCGCTACGAGCTACTCGTAGACCCTACAGCTACGCCGCTCGTAGCGCGTAGCCTGCACAGTGAATGCAATATTGCGGATCGCCACATTGCCACTATAATGTTGGCATAATAATTAGGCACAATATTGCAACTCGAGCCGCGGCTGCTCATGCGGCCGCCTCCAGAAATGGGTCAATGTAAAAAAATATGGGTAGGAGAGAGAAGGGTCTGTAACTGTAGTCACTGTAGGTCATCGATTTAGTGATAAGAAAATCTACATTCATAGATTTAAAAAAGAATCATATCTACTCAGTCCGGGATCGAACCCCGTCGCATTTTTTACTTATACATGTATACAAAAGCTTTGTTACTTTGTTTTTTTTAGTGCGATCGGTTTTGGTTCAAATTCAAAGTCAAAGTCAAAATAATTTATTCAATTTAGGCATCAATTGATGCTCCTAAGAACGTCGAAAAATCTACCACCGGTTCGGAAAAAACCCTGTTGAGAAGAAACCGGCAAGAAACTCAACGTTCTCGAACTAAGTATGATTTTTTTTAATCTATGTTATTTTATTACTTACCTAAGGGGCTGTTTCACCACCTTATTGTCAAACTACTGGTTACGTAACCAATGAATAAACTAAGTACTGCATAAATCTGTCGGCCAGTTTTTTTTCAGTTTCACCACTCCGGTCCTGTGCAAACTAAGTACCACTTAACTAATCGTCGGTTTAACAAAAAGTCGAAATAGCAACGTCCCATTTCACGACCACGGGTTCCTGTTTGCATATTTTCGTTCAAAGAGTCGCTCATTATTAAGCAAAATAAATCGTAAACTATGTAATTTTTAAATACATCTATTTTATTGCATAAACAAAGTGTAACATTATAATTAATCCAAAAACGGTATTTATTTACGATACTTTGGTTAACAATAACAAAAAAAAATAAAATCACGTAAAACGAATCGAAAAGTGGCGCCAAACCCTTTGACAGATTAACTTTTTTTTTTAATGGCGATATACAAGATCAGGTAGAACAAACGATTGTGCCACTGAAAAAAAGTCTGTAATTAAAAAATATTACGAAATTTCGGATTTATTTTTAAATACTGAAAGCGTACCTATATTTTTTAATCAAATCTGGATATTAAAATTCTCGTTTGCAATTTAGCATGACTTCTTTCTTTAAAAAAATAAAAAATACTTTGATTTATTTTTCTGAAACCGGCTGAAGGGCTCTCCAACCATAGCCACAAAAAAATAAACTAACTAATTAAAAAGATATGTGACGGATAAAAATGCTAAATGCCACCTGATCTGATGGTCAAATTAAGAAATAGTTTGTCCGTCACTTAGCGCTAATCAAGACTGGTGAAACAGAAATTTTTATTCCATGTGACAAATAAGGTTATGATCAAGCTAATCCGAACTTTAAAAAAAGTGGTGAAACAGCCCCTTAAGGTGGAACGGCACGCTCTAGGCGCGAAATTCAAAATTTTTACAGGTTTTAATTTATTGTGGGTAAACGGTGTAACTGTTTAACTTCATATGGTACTTGCGATTTTAAAACAGTGTTTTTTATATTATTGTGTGAAGCTTTTTAAGAATAAAACTGTTAGCTTGATATAAAAGTTGTCAAACATAGAAATTCGGACTTTCAACGTTTTGACAACTTTTATTTCAAGCTAATAGTTTTATTCTTAAAAAACTTTACACAATAATATAAAGAACACTGTTTTACAAGCGCAAATACCATATGAAGTTAAACAGTTACACCGTTTACCCACAATAAATTAAAAACTGTAAAAATTTTGAATTTCGCGCCTAGAGCGTGCCGTTCCACCTTAAGTATCACTAAAATCCATCACAAAACATGGTTCCTTAGAACAGAGTACATTTTACGATCGAAATATTGTTATTGACCTTATCTGATCCTTGTTTGTCACCCAGAATGGATAGCACGGCGATTTCTTTGAACTGATTTCTCGTAAAATCCACGCTGAGCTGTGTTGGCCTAGTTATTTCTCCACTGGAAACTGTAATCTATGGATCTCTAGACAAATGGAACGTGAATAAGTGTTTGTAAAAAATATTTATTCTAATAAAATGTTTGTTTTTTAACTATTACGGTAACTTTAAATGACTGATATTTTTAAATATAGGTAGATAACAATTTTTTTTGTGACTATTGTAAGTAGGTAAAATTCGATTTTTAAGATTTGAAACGAATATTTTTTACAAATGCTAAAATGTTGTTTCTCCCCCTAGACTAGACTGGCTCCCACCGATGTATAACCTTCGTTTATGAAGGTTATATCAGCTTCTATCAACGGACGTGCCGCCGCGCCGTGGAGGAATCAACGCCGACCTCTCAACACTTCACGTGGTGGTAACGTGCAGATGACGACCTGTGCTTCTGTCAACACTGGTGTGTGATGTGTTGTATTCAGAGAAGTCAATCAATTAAAGTACTAAACAATGGCAACCGCAAATTCCAGAATTTAAACTTTCAATTAAGTATTTTGTAGGTTCAACGTCATGAATAAGTGATCACTTTTGTACCTTGTTACTTTAACGTCATGTTTGAAAAGCCATACTACAAGATACAAAAGTGATCACTTAATATGACGTTGACTGTACTTAGAAAAATAAACGCAATAGTGGAATCAGAAAATATTCCAATCTAAACGCTTAATCTAATCAAAAGAAGATGAATGCTAAAAAAAGACAGCGCGTGTTCGGCAAATTAAATTGAAAACTCTTCTTTACATCAAACGCTTTAATCTCAAGTGGGCGGCGGCCCCGCGGCAAACGCGACCTTGCCGCGCGGGGATAGGGTCGGGATTGGGACGCGGAGCAGCCAGTCAAAGATTCTTTCCAATGGAGAATAAAGGAGGAAAATTTGTGTCGTATCGGATTTTAATTTCTCCTCGACAGAATAAATGACTTTGCTTTGGCTGCGAGGCTTCCCGCCACACGCGCACTGCGCTCTCCACACCTCCCACATACGCACATTGTGTAAAATGCTCACACGTCCCTGAGATCGTTGAAAAATGTTACTCCTGCTCTACACGTATAAATCCCTCACGCACAACTCCCCTCGCGAATTCAGTAGACTGGAAGCACTGAATCCACTTAAAAGCACAAATGACAGTTGCCAACCTCCAAACAACATTTTTACATCGCAATTTGTTTAAGAGATACGTGAAAAATTTCACTTTAAAGCTTGCTCGGCGTGCCACGGGATTCGCAACCCTTTTACCGAATACTAAGGTGGAAAATTTTATGGACAGTACAAGATATTTGCAACAAAACTTCTTAAAGTTTGACAGTTTTCCAGCTAGGAACACGGAAGGGTTCTGCCACACGCGGCGGCGGCACGGCGTGGCGCGGCGGCTAGGCGGCAGAGCGAGGAGGCAATCCCAGCGTTCAGAACGGCCTCGCTCTGAGTTATAGCGCTGCTTTCATATACAGCTAACATTATGTAAGCTCAATCCGTCCCGCAGCGATGGCTATAACAACTTGCACGCCTATCATACGGCCCTGGATTATAAAGCTAACTGCAGATACAAGTCGAAAGGCACACATGGCAGTTTCTACGAGTGTGAAATTGAATCGGCCTACATTTATCAAAGCAGAACTAAGCTTTATTTAAACCAGTTTTGGTAACGTTCAATAAGTTTTCCCGGCAAATCGCGACCCACCTCCGCTTTGAGGGAAGCCTTCGCTTTTTCGACAAAGAAAATAACTTAGCAACAGACCGAGATCACTTCACAAAAAATCTGCGGGGCGAGAGGAGCGGGGGAGATCGCGCGATGAAAGCCAAATTGATATGTAAAACACGGCGGCGTATCACGGCCGGCTTTGATGTGCGCTCGCGGCGCGGAGCCACTCGTGTGTTTTAGAAAGCGGAATACATTTATGCAGCCGCGTGTATTGTATTACGCGTGTTGGAACGTTTAGGCGCGTGCCTTTCATTGTCGGCGGGCTCAATTTAAGCCCAAGCTAAAAGGTAGCGCGCGGCGGGATTACAAACACGGCCCCGTGAGGTGAGCCCGCGGAGCGAGCCGGCGCTGCAGCGCGTCGCGCCGGAAGATTGCCCTCGCCCGGCTCGGCCGGCGCGGGAACTTCTAAGCGCTCATTTGCAAAATTTCCTTGCAGAGCTAAAAATAGCGCGACGCGCCTCATGCCATCAGCCGGGAAGATCCATAAGATTATTCCCATTCACGAGCGGTTTCCAAAGGAACTGCCTCTCATCGTTTTAATTAAAATATTCATCAAGCTTACGGTTATTTCGTCAGTTAAATTATAATTTTGGAACGTCGCCGCCCACTGACCGCACGCTTCATTTAATTAGGTACCTATCTGTAATCCTTCGCAATTTATCATCATTATTACTGCATGTAGCGAAAATACTGGAGCCTATACTTTTAATACAAAATTATATTTATTTATTTATTTAAAAAATAAAATGTACTCGCTACTTTTTTCCAGAATTAGGTAAGTAGTTTTGTTTTGGGGCTTTCTTGCCCAGAATCACAAAGTAGATAATATAATAGAAGTCCGTTTTTTGACGAGCTATATGAACTGTATGAAAAAAGTCACAAAACTTTTTCCCTTACAAAGTCGAATAGTAATTTCTAAGAGTAATTGTGATATTAAATGAGAAAATCTCATAAAAAAAAAGTAAATTGAACATTTTAAACTGAACATGCCCAACTGCGCCAACCATGAGCAAGGCCATTTACAATTTATGTTGACAGATTTTGTTAATTTTAAGACGCGTGATCATCAAATTAAAGCTCAACAATAAAATCAAAGTCATAAAAACGTCCTTAGTTATCACAGGTACCAGCGTGCAGCGCTGTCACATGTTTTAATGTCCTCGTGGAGAAGGCGATATCCCGCGCAGTTCCGCGGGCGGCCCACCTGCCCGGCGTAATGTTCGGGAAATGTGTTCAATGGATCGAGTTTTATTTCCAATTCGCCGGGATGTATAGCGTTTTACTGCGGCGCGATACTCCCATGAATTTTATTGACTTTTGATTCCCGCCGGCTAATGGGGTGCTTACTGCCGTAACGAGATCGCCCGAATTATTTACGGTAATTGATTATAGATGCGCCCTTTGAAGATTTGTGTCAATATTTCATTTATTCCGTTGACGAGATAATTGGGGGCCGCGCGGCGATGAACTTTGATTCCACTCAAAAATATCGTTCAAATTATTTTCTCCTCGGTGAACTTTGTTCACTTCGATCCGAGCGCACTCATTTATCGGGTTCGCCAACCCAGTAGGTACTTAGTTGACATTTTATACTATCGATGTGGTACATACAAAGTAGCTAAGTATTGTAAATTAATTCGGAATATGTGTGCAGACGTTTGGTAGTCAGTTTGACTGAACTCCTCTGTACCTAAAGGTTTTCTTCGGAATGTTTCATTAAAAATTTAGTCACGTGTTCGACGTGCTATTCTTCGAACTTCAATCAATGTATGTAAACAATTTTGTCAAACACAATAGGGATGTTGACACCATTAAAAAAGAATTTGAAGACACGACTCCAGTAAAAAAACGCTTTATTTCAGCCCTGAAAGTCAAATTAATTTTCGATTAAATGCAAAATTAGATTTTTTGTTGCTTTAAAACAAATAAATAGTGAGTTGATTGAGTGTGCGAACAATGACGTCATATGTCGCTATTGTCATTCAAACTCTATGGGAGATTGTGTTTTGACAGCTCATAAAAGGAACGTCAGTTGATTGGTGGTGTCTACATCCCTATTGCGAAATCCAGAATGATTAAAACGTTTTGAACTTCCGCTTTTTCGGTTTTTAACCAGCGACACGCTGAGCCGGGACCTTTCTATAACAATAGATAACAATATTTAATTTGTTTGTAGGTATGTTTATGCTTGTACTTTTAGGGGCTGTTTCACCACTTTTTTTAAAGTTCGGATTAGCTTGATCATAACCTTATTTGTCACATGGAATAAAAATTTCTGTTTCACCAGTCTTGATTAGCGCTAAGTGATGGACAAACTATTTCTTAATTTGACCATCAGATCAGGTGGCATTTAGCATTTTTATCCGTCACATATCTTTTTAATTAGTTAGTTTATTTTTTTGTGGCCATTGTTGGAGAGCCCTTCAGCCGGTTACAGAAAAATAAATCAAATTATTTTTTATTTTTTAAAGAAAGAAGTCATGCTAAATAGCAAACGAGAATTTAAATATCAAGATTTGAATAAAAAACATAGGTACGCTTTTAGTATTTAAAAATAAATCCAAAATTTCGTAATATTTTTTAATTACAGACTTTTTTTCAGTGGCACAATCGTTTGTTCTGCCTGAACTTGTACATCGCCATTAAAAAAAAAGTTAATCTGTCAAAGGGTTTGGCGCCACTTTTCGATTCTTTTTACATGATTTTATTTTTTAACCGACTTCAAAAAAGGAGGAGGTTCTATGTTCCACTGTTTATATTTTTTTTTTTTTTTTTTTTCTATGTATGTTCATCGATATCTCCGCCAATTGTAGGCCGATTTCCAAAATTCTTTTTTTGTTTAAAAGAACATACTTCCGAGGTGGTCCCATTGGCACCAAGTCAAGATCTGATGATGGAATCTTGGGTAAATCGACGGAAACCCTCAAATTTTATAGGCACAACTATGATGATTTTAGAATTTTTAGCATCTAGTCAAGCATTTTCATTCAGAAAATGTCATTTGGTAAACTGGATCTGATGAAGAAGATCACAGATGGCCAACGGAACTCCTCAACGGGTCAAATCTTGCAAGTTGAATTTGACCCACTTCCCGGTTTCTGAATTGAAATTTTGCATGCTTGTGTAAATTGGATGACAATGCAATATTATTGCAACATGGAGCTGGTCTGACGATGGAGCTGGATGGTGGCCATAGGAACTCTGTAATAAAACGACGCAACCCCGTCGAGTTTGGGCTTGTTTCATTCGTCTTGACGAGCACTTTGATCTCAGATGGTAACCAGGGTCTGATGATGGAGCTGGAAGATGGCCGAAGGCACTCCAAAATAAAACGACACAATCCCGTCGAGTTTGGGCTCGTTTTATTCGTCTTGACAAGCACTTTGATCCCAGATGGTAACCAGGGTCTGATGATGGAGCAGGAAGATGGCCAAAGGCACTCTACAATAAAATGACACAAACCCCGTCGAGTTTGGGCTCGTTTGATTCGTCTTGACGAGCACTTCTATCCCAGATGGTAACCAGGGTCTGGTGATGGAGCTGGATGATGGCCAATGGCACTCCACAATAAAACGACACAATCCCATCGAGTTCGGGCTCGTTTGATTCGTCTTGACGAGCACTTTGATCCCAGATGGTAACCAGGGTCTGACGATGGAGCTGAAAGATGGCCAAAGGCACTTCACAATAAAACGACACAACCCCGTCGAGTTTGGGCTCGTTTGATTCGTCTTGACGAGCACTTTGATCCCAGATGGTAACCAGGGTCTGATGATGGAGCTGGAAGATGGTCAAAGGCACTCCACAATAAAACGACACAACCCCGTCGAGTTTGGGCTCGTTTGATTCGTCTTGACGAGCACTTTTATCCCAGATGGTAACCAGGGTCTGGTGATGGAGCTGGATGATGGCCAATGGCACTCCACAATAAAACGACACAATCCCATCGAGTTTGGGCTCGTTTGATTCGTCTTGACGAGTACTTTGATCCTAGATGGTAACCAGGGTCTGAACATGGAACTGGAAAGTGACCATAAGAACTCCGTAATAAAACGACGTAACCCTATCAAATTTGGTCTCGTTGGATTTGTCTTTATGAGTACTTTGGTAACCAGGGGCAAAAAGTACAGTGAGCAAAAAAAAACTTGTATTAAAAATAGATTTTGTAACAAACTTATTTCGAGGTCAAACTGATGACTTTATCCTACGTATGTAACAAATACGTATGTACAAATACAACTAAAAAGCAAAAAATAAAATAATTTTTAATTAAAAAATAAAACCGACTTCAAAAAACACCCAAAAACTAAAACGTAAAAATTAAATAAAAATTGAACCGACTACAAACAAAAAGCATAGAAATATCTTACTTCTAACGGTGAAGCCACACGAGCGTAATTTTGTGAGTCGTGAGCGGCAGAATTTCGGTTCGCGCCATACAATATGCGGGCCATCACGTGACACTCACATGACACAATGTAAGGCGCAACCGAAATTCTGCCGCTCACAACTCACAAAATTACGCTCGTGTGGCCTCACCCTAATCTGTTTGAAGTCGGTGACTCAGCACGAGCCAGCAGGAGTGGACCTAGCCATCGACCTTACGTACGTACTATCTATTGGGTTTCTTTCTACCACTCCTGCTGGCTCGAGCTGAGGCACCGACTTCAAACAGATTAGGGTGAGGCCACACGAGCGTAATTTTGTGAGTTGTGAGCGGCAGAATTTCGGTTGCGCCTTACATTGTGTCATGTGAGTGTCACGTGATGGCCCGCATATTGTATGGCGCGAACCGAAATTCTGCCGCTCACGACTCACAAAATTACGCTCGTGTGGCTTCACCGTTAGAAGTAAGATATTTCTATGCTTTTTGTTTGTAGTCGGTTCAATTTTTATTTTATTTTTTACGTTTTAGTTTTTGGGTGTTTTTTGAAGTCGGTTTTATTTTTTTCTTTGTTACTGTTAACCAAAGTATCGTAAATAAATACCGTTTTTGGATTAATTATAATGTTACACATTTAGTTATGCAAAAAAATAGATGTGTTTAAAAATTACATAGTTTACGATTTATTTTGCTTTAATAATGAGCGACTCTTTAAACGAAAATATGCGAACAGGAACCCGTGGTCGAGAAATGGGACGTTGCTATTCCGACTTTTTGTTAAACCGACGATTAGTTAAGTGGTACTTAGTTTGCACAGGACCGGAGTGGTGAAACTGAAAAAAAACTGGCCGACAGATTTGTGCAGTACTTAGATTATTCATTGGTTACGTAACCAGTCGTTTGACAATAAGGTGGTGAAACAACCCCTAAGTCTACAATTTGTATACCTTGTGACCTATGTTGAACAAATAAATGTTTTTGTATTTGTAGTTCCCACGCGGGCCCAATGCAGGTGGTTCTTCTCAGGTGCGTGCAGGTTTCCTCATGTTTCCTTCATCGTAAAGCTCATGGTAAATTTCAAATGTATGTAATTAATTTCTTAATTCGCACTTATATTCCGAAATAGAAGAGAGCCCGGGCTCGAACCCAAGACCCTCTGCTTCTTGAGAGGCCTCCACACCGCTAGGCTACCAGAGGACTTCATCACAACTGTACTGTCTATATCTCTAAAATTATCTCGACATTTTGGCCACATTGCAGCGCCCGTGGAGTAGACTCTACTCTACATGTCTTCCTCTACTTGTGACATGATTGAAACTTCACGGTAACTTCAGCAATGTAAATGTTAATTATGAATCCGGAACATCATTTACAGGGGCATTTAGTCGAAGTAATCCAACCACAAGCTGAAATGTTCCAGGTAATTAAAACACTTTGTATATCATTGCGTTATTGTAATTGGAATCATGAAAATGCAATGTGTTTGAGTAATATTTCCATGAGTTATCGAACAACCAACCGCCTGCATTTAATGTGCCCTGAAGTAGCGTCGAGGGCCATCCAGGGTGGCTACTGCGGAATTCGAAGTTCGTGTCGTACCGTGCTGTTCACTCTTCTGTTTAATGCTAAGTATCAGCGTGGGCGGAACGGTATGATATGAAGTTCGAAAACCGACTTTCGTAATAGAAGGCCGGCAGAGCAAGCGGCGGGCGCGAGGCCCAGTGGAGGAGGCCGCGGACACCTCTGAGGCCCATCTGTGGCCAGCGGCTTATACTTTGTATACTTTGCTGGTGTATAATATTTCATATTACATTTTTAACCCCCGACACAAAGTTATAAGTTTGACCGCTATGTGTGTGTGTCTATCTAACTAACTGTGGCATCGTAACTCTTAAACGGGTGAACCGATTTGGATGCAGTTTTTTTATTTGAAAGCAGGTTTCTTGGCGATGGTTCTTAGATATGTTTCATCAAAATTGGTCCAGCCGTTTCAAAGTTATCAGCTCTCGCATGCTGCGGAAGGGATCTTAGACTTAATTGCGTTGGGGTTTTTTAAATTTTAAAATTTATAGTTTTAACTTATAACCTAGTTCAACTGTGTCTTCCACTCACTGGACGTCACTCAAGACCATTTTGACCCCATCGGCTATCATTTGCACGAGCGATGTGCCCTGCTCACTACCACTTGAGTCTGGCGATACATATTAATCCACAGTCGAAACTGCTAGTGGCTGAGCTTAATTTTTCTATCCTTTTT
The DNA here is from genome assembly GCA_947563465.1 of Archips xylosteana. Taxonomy (NCBI): domain Eukaryota; kingdom Metazoa; phylum Arthropoda; class Insecta; order Lepidoptera; family Tortricidae; genus Archips; species Archips xylosteana. The sequence goes on from OX387360.1 coordinate 20,148,109, forward strand.
AAACATAGTAGAGTAATGATGCAGGATTTTTGGGAGCTCAACCCATAAAGGGTTTAAATGAGGTATGACGTGTTGCATGAAAAATAGAAATTTCAGCCTGAGTATTTAAAAATTTAGGTTATTACTTATTAGCCGTGGCGATCATTGTTCTTGCAACCTGACAATGTAGGGCTTAATTAAGGATAAATGATGGTACAGTAGTTTCAGAGGTAAAAGAGGGATATTTTTATTTATTTTCGTCATAATAAAGTTACGAGCTAAATCTTATGTATAGTTAGATGAATATTATTTTGAGAAGGCAGATCGGTGCTTTGTATTACCTGCCGGGACAGTTTCAAAGCTTGCGACCGTCAACCGACATGAAAGCCTTATTTTTGTCTGACTTTAGGCTTATCCCTTCCCGTTTTAATCAGGTGAGGGCTGCAGCGGGCGCGGCGAGTGTCTCGAGCAATCCCCTCGTAACTCACGTGCGGGCGTCGGATAGAAAATTTACCGCAAAACGTAAAAAGTAAAAATCTGACCATCGCAGGGGCGCCTAATAAAATACGATATTAACCCTTGCCGTTACATTAACACGGTCATAAGTTCCGGATTAAAAAAGGGGACGCGCAATGAATGGGAAGGAATCAGCCGGGCGCGCCGCGTGCAGCCTGCGCCACCCGCGCCCGACAAACTCATTTTACACTTGTTTAGAAGAATCACTTTCTCGGAAGGAGCACTGTCTTATGAGTACCCTTACTGTTGCACCCGCCCATTGGTTACTTAAGCACTTGTAAGAACAGTTTGTGGAACAGTCGCCCTTTAAAAAATCTTAAGAATTCAGACTAAATAGTAGAATTTTTCTATTATTTTAAAGGCCACATCGCTCGAAGGACAAGCGATGATAGAGAAAGGTTTGTCGCGACTCCTAACGCCCTTTAAGCAACAAATATAGAGAAAATGTTTCACCCTGCATCGCGCTATCCCTCTAGTTGCAGTAGTTCGGTTGATTTGTCCGGGACCGAACTGCTGCAACACTTTTTGTCTCAGTAGTTCGGTTAACACGTCAAACCGAACTGTTGGGAAGACTTTAGTTGCAGTAGTTCTGTTGACTGTCCGGGATCGAACTACTGCCACAATTTTAGTCTTATTAGCTCGGTTATGACGTCAAACCGAACTACTGAGAATTGAAACGACTCAAAAGGACGTTTAAGGATTAGATTGTACAACAAGAGCATAAAACGAGCCATTTTACCCGAGACGTTTGGTTGGTCAATTTAATTTAATGCTAGAGTTTTAGGTACACTCTTCTTTTCACTTCGATTGCAAGGAAATGAAATAAGTAGCAACATTGCAAATAAAATTAACTAGCTCTTATTTTTCATGGATTGTGTATTTAGCTATATTTTTAATCGCGCTTTTGAGTCGTTTAAATTTTCAGTAGTTCGGTTTGACGTCACAACCGAGCTAATGAGACTAAAAGTGTGGCAGTAGTTTGGTCCCGGACAATCAACCGAACTACTGCAACTAAAGGTTTCCCAGCAGTTCGGTTTGACGTGTTAACCGAACTACTGAGACAAAAAGTGTTGCAGCAGTTCGGTCCCGGACAAATCAACCGAACTACCGCAACTAGAGGGCGCTATCGAAGTTTCTCAACTCGGCTGCATAGATACAACTTCCAACTCTCTTCCTTCAAACTTCGGTCCCCTCCGTGGCATCTGCCGCGCGCCGGAGAGCGCTCTCTCTATTGTGGCCTATGCCCACAGGTTCTCGTGCAGCAACCACGACGCGACGTGGGCAGTTTCCACTAGGAGAACCGACAATAGTACAAGAATTGCGACCGACTGGTGGATGCAGTGATGATCTTGATGATTTTAAACGAGTAATGTAGAGTTTGGGCCGTAGGACGTCCACCAACGAGATGAACGGACGATTTGCTAAAGACCGCAGGTTCACGTTGGCTGCAAGCCGCTTCCAACCGTAAGAGCGCACGCAGACAGAGCGCGGTCTGGAGTTCCGCGTTCCGCGTTCAGAGTTCTGCGTTCTGAACGCTCGAGAGTTCCAACGCACACAAGAGGCGGTCAAATTCATGCGTTCCATGTTTTTGTATGTTTAACATTGTCACTAGAAAGTTCATCTTTCGAAGAAGAAGCATTGATTTTGTGGAGCCTAGAAACTTCTAAAAAAGTAGAAAAAATTGGGTGTACTTAATTAACACAACACGAGAAGAATACCTTGACGCGGCCATTTCAAGCCAAGTTTCTGCTTTTTTGTCACGATTTTTGTAGTGTACATGACTTAAATCATATGATAATCTCCTTTTTCTAACCAATTTCATCAGTTTTTCTGTATTTGTAACTTCAGACATCGTGGTGAACGCGGCGTTCTCTATCTCGGCGGCAAAAGAAAGCAAGAACGCGGCGTTCCGTTTTGAACGCCGCGGTCTGACCGCCTACTGTGTGCGTTGTTGTTAGGAACCTAGTAAGTACATTCGAAAGACCGCAGAACTCTGAACGCGGAACGCGGAACTCCAGACCGCGCTCTGTCTGCGCGCGCTCTTATGATTGGCCATATCAATGAGGGAGGCCTAAGGCCAGCCAGTGATCGTAGGTACTACGGCAAATGAAATGATGATGATGAATGTAGAGGTTTCATGTAAGGCACAATAAACATCAAATAAATCTCGTACAGATAAAAAAGTTAACAGATATTAACTAAAGACACTAAAGTGGACGTTGTAGAGTCGTCAGAGTATGTACGCGCACGGCGCAATAATAATTTGACCCATGTTTCGCTGTCACACATCTCATCTGAATGTTATTACGACCTGCGACCGGCGCCGCTCGTCCCCCGCTCCACACACCTACATAAACCTGGATATTACAACTACTGCTGCTTCTTATACGTAACAGAGCTAAACAAACATATTTTCAATAATTTAGGGCAGTGAAGCATCTCAGGAACTAATTTTCTTTCATAATAATTCTCCAAAAAATAAACATATGTGAAATCCAAGACTGATCTAAAGTTGATGTTGATATAAATATAATATAAGCGGAATATATGTTTTGAATAAAATATTATTTTTTAAGATCGTAGCAAATAGACGATGAAGGAGAAAAGATAAGTTTAAAATTGAATACTTACTATTTCGATGACATGACGACATCCCCAGAATCATCGCTGTAATCAATTCAAGGAAAGTACAGGCTGTTGCAATTGCATAACTTCATAATGTTAAATAATAAGCAAGTAAATGATTGTAATTATTATAATACATATTTCTGTTTAGTTGTCTTTCGAAGCGAAGTAACGTTATGAGTTATGATAAGTAAACTAGCCAGACAAGCGTTTGGCTTAGCACGCTGTTTTAGTCTAGGAAATTTCTTCTAAACTAAAACAGCGTGACGAAATATTTAAAATTTATGCACATCTGTCTTTCGCCATGTTCCGCCCGCGCCCGCTCGGCGGCAACTTTCGTCTGCACTTTATTCGTTTTTCATTCAAAGTTTTCGGAACCTATTTATGAGCTTCTTTCTTGCTATTCATTTTCGTGTACCTTACTTTCATTTCATGCCAATAAACATTTACTCCGACTATCAGCAAAGGTGGCACAACGCGCGTATTATCACTTAAAAGCGCAACACTGGATGGGCATCAAGAGTCGAGCGGCGGCTAAGCTGCAAATATTCATCAGGCAGACATTTCGCGGAACGGCGCGTAATGACGTCACTAATTGATCCAGAGTACGCACTCCGCGAGCGAAATGGTAGAGACGTGAAACCTATTTGAATATTCATCGGCGCTAAATGTGCGGCGGCGGCGCGTGTCGCGAACGCAGCCGCTAAGAATACATAACTTATACTTTGCTTTCTTTACTTTTACATTTAGATAATGGCCCTTTAAGCGATCGCGGCGGAGCGGTGGTCTGGGCGGCTGCTGCTACTTCATCTGCAAAGCCTTCCCTCGACGGCCGCCACCTTTGTCGTCTTGGTACTCGAGCAGCGAGCAGCGGCCCACGAGCGTGACGCGTGACACCGTTCGATAACCGATAAAAAGGTTCCGCACTATGATTGGCACTTTAACTCATTTTTCCAGAGCAAAATATAACATGCTATTTTGCGAAACCCTTCGCCGGACCTTTCGCCCGATTAATACTTATAATACTTGATGACATTACGCCGAATCTCGTGTAACGCTTTCCATCTTTTATTGGCGAGGGTTGGCAGCGGCTCCGCGCGTCAATCTTGATATCAGCACAATAATCTTCCCGCCGAATGTCATTATACCCAAATCAAAGTTCCGCCGGCGGCGGTCAGCGGATTACGTCCGCGGATCAGGCGCACGCGCCATCTCGCTCTTTGACCGCCGGCCGCCCCCAAACGCCTGAATATTACACAAGGACCTGCCTCTCATACGAAAAGCAAAAGTTCCAACGTTTATGCAAATTTTAGTTGACTGTTTGCATAATTTACACGAAAAACATTGGATTGTAACACGTGATGCGCAAATGGAATAAACGTCTACAACTAAAAGCATAACAGTGTAGGAAAATTCCAAAAAAAGTGCCTGGAGCGCAGCGGAATTCGAGACAATTGCACGATATAATTCATCTATACACACACGGGGAGGTGGCACGCGAATTTGACAAGACATGCTTTGCATTTTAAGGAGCGCGGCGCCGCGCGGCGCTGTGAGGCTCCGGCCGGTCGCCTGAATAGTTTATACTCGATTGTCGAATGCTTTATTTACAATTTTCATTCAGCAGTCAACAGAACTGCGGCACGCCGAGCTGTTTGATCACACAGATCTGAACGCGAGAGAATTTGTTTCCAAACACTCGTCTCTGTTGTCTTTTCAAATATTTTGCTACGTCGTCGCATCAGCTTTGCGTTAAAAACTCGTTCAGCTGCCTGTTTATCCTCTCGACGGACACCACACGATCGTTGGTGATACCAAGCACAATTAAATCAAAAGAACTGTCAATATTTATAAAACGTCGTGTTCCTTTATCTCATGTAGGTATAGTCGACCAAGAAATTACTTTACCACCTTAAGGTTCAATGTCAGTTGTACGGTTTAAAACATAAAAGACTATTTTCACTCACAAGTCAATATGACAATCAGCCTTACTGTTTTTATTCTGATGTAGGAACTGTCATAAAAAATGGTAAAGCGCTTACTTGGTCGACTATACTTAGCTAGTTCTTCTATAGAGAAATCTCTGTCATTCATTTCGTATGGCATTTTGACCTCTATGAACTCATTGGAGAATCTAAATAGATATAGCGCTATTGTGTTAAGTAAGAAACAAAATAAACGGCACTATGTGTAATGAAACCAGTCACTGTAATGTCTGTAGTTACTTAGTCAGTTGTTGTTGCTAGGCTTATTCTTTGGTGATACTAATATAGATGTAGTATTTTCGGCATGACTTAACTTACTTAAATACTCTTTCAGAATTGATTTATTGAGCATAGCATAGCATAGAGGGGCAGCGGGCAATATGCGGGCGCGCAGTGGCCGTGTCAGACGCAATCACCGCGGAATCATGCCCGCGCCGTGGACCGGAACAAAAGCGAATCACTTTGGCGCGCGGCGACCACGCGGCCGCGGCCTCCGGACGTGTCCTGTCTCCTGGTGCTAAGTGCTGCACTCACAGACGACCATTACCTTTCTCAGGCTAAGCAATGAAAGTTGCTAAGCAATGAAGAAAACTTTTATTTATAACAACAATAACACTTAAGTACACAGGCAAAAGTAAGAGTACAAACAACTGACTGGCAATGACTTGTTCATATGAAAATATTCACTTAAATTACCTAAAAACTTTGTTAGTCTGTATCTAAATTTTGTCCTTAAAATAATGTAACATGGCAGGTTTTTTCAAAAGACAGATTGTTTTTATTAAATCATACGTCCATCTCGTTGGTGCACGTCCTACGCTGTGCTTGTCAGTCCGTGGTCAACATTCGAGAACTTTTCGGCCCCAGTGGCCATTTTTGGCTATATCGGTGACCCCGTAGGCCGCAGGTTCACGCTGCTTGCAAGCCATTCCCGACCGTAATGATTAAAAGAGCTAAAACTAAACAGAAATAAATATATGGTCTTTGGTCTGATTTAATTGTAACGGTGGCTAAAGTTCGCGATACTCAAACGAGTTCTCATTTAGAATCGTAGTCACCCTGCGGCACAGAGGCCGCCTGATAGCTTCGAACAATGAAATGAAAGCCGCCGTATTGGTGCACGCTGACCGGCTTGTGTAATACATAATGTGCCGCGCGTTCACCATTGATAACCGGAACCAGATTACAACCGGAACTTTATTTGAGTTCAGCTAATTGCTCACATCAAATTATCAAACAATTGATTAGTATGTGTGGGTGTATAGTCAACAAAGAAAATCCTTTACCATCCTAATGGACCGGCCACGGCTTCGCGCGACCGGTGGCGCGGCGAGCGTTCTCTACCTATTCATTTATCGGCCGAGACGCTCGCCGCATTGATTACCCGGCGGCACACGCAATGAATTGATAAAACGCTCGTCGCGCCGCCAGTCGCGCGATGTCGTGGCCGGCCGTAAGGTTCAATGTCAGTTTTACGGCTTAAAACATCAAAGGCTTTTTTCACTTACAAGACATTGTGACAATCAGCCTTAAAGTTTTTCCTGTGACGTTGGAACTGACATATAAAAATAGTACTTAAACCACTTAGTGGTCGACTACACGAATGCCGTAGATGATGATGGTACAAAAACTTAGGTAAAAAGCCAAGTAAATTGCTGACGTCTTGACCGCGGTTCGTGGCCGATGAAAGTGGCGCGAAGTGTCCGCGGGCCGGCGGCGGCGGCGCCGTACTTAGCGGGCTTAGCGCAACTTGGGAACTATTCACTTAGCGGCGCCGCAAAGCCCACGCGGCTGTTTCTTCGCGCATGTACTCCCTCAGCTATTTAACTTACCCCCGAGATCTACAAACAATTCATGCGGAGTAGAAATTCAACTTTCAGTGGGTCGAATTGATCCATACCCGAGGAAATGCAACTCGGTGACATAATGTACAGTCGGGGTAAGAAAAGGTTCGTCACCTTAAGGTCGACATTTGCTTGCACCAAGGCAATTGTAAGTATACGCGGTCCTAGGTAATTAGAATGTGATTTATAAATAAAATAAATAAATAAATAAATATCACGGGACAATTCACACCAATTGACCTAGTCCCAAAGTAAGCTTAGCAAAGCTTGTGTTATGGGTACCAGGCAACGGATAAACATACTTATATAGATAGATACATACTTAAATACATAAATTTTGACTCCTTGGTAATGTACATACCTACATAACATTTATGACTTCGACTGTATACTACAGTGGAACCTACCACAATGAAAATTACAAGACGATTTCTCTGACAAATGAATAGAATGTCTAAATGACATTATCATTAATTGCTGCGAAAAAGTTCCACTCTGGCATACGATACAATTTCTTCGACCGCTCCGTGACAAAAACCGAATCGTCAAATTTTCCTGAGCTGTATGTAAGTTAAGACCGACCGTGAGCTCGCCGCAGCGGGGCGGGGGAGGGGGGGGGGTCGCGCCCGGCGACTTAACCCGCGCCAAATATCTATTAACCCAGACTAATAGCAAATCCTGGCTTAGCTGCACATCCTACATTACGAGTTAACTCGCAACGAAACATAACTAAATGCAGAATACAGCCGTCATATAACTGGCCTGGGGTTGACTTGGCATTAGTGGCTTACGAATACGTCAAGTCGGCCCGGTGAGACTTAAGGCTCATTTAGGCGCGCTGGAAATATCGTGCGAGCAGTAACATTGTCGTCGATGAGCCGCACTCGTGAATCCAAAACTGCAAACTGCACGGCGCTGCACCACCGCACTGTTAGGCGCACCTACCGCAAGTTTTAGTGTAGTGTAGGCACTTGCATGGACATCAACATAACAATCATCTTAGATAAATTTGTGTGTGTTTGAGTTATTTATTGAAATTGAACATTGGATCGGGGCGCGTCCATTGATTGACGTCGCCGGCACGCGTCACAAAACTTGCCTCTCAGAGCAATCCGTACAGTGTGCAAATCAGTGGACGCACTTGTGTAACTTTCTATACAAAGAATACAGCGCTCTGTTTGATGCGATGTGTCCGATGTTTACGATACGGACATGTGGATGCTTACCTTAATCGAGCAGGCTGTCGCCACTCCGCGCTCCAGCCCCGTATCGAGATGGAGGCGGTTGACGCGGTGCCTAATGAATGCGCGCGGCGCCGGCCGAGTGGCTGCTGCCGCCGCGCGTGCCGCCGCATGCGCTTTGTCATTGAAATGAGCCGCACTGGCCCGCACAAGACTCCCGCGAGATCGCCCCTCGCGCCCACGCATGGAAATTAATTGCGTTCACGCAACTACAGGACTAAAGCTCAGGACTACAAGAAAAACGGTGTTGGCTGAAAATCAGCGCGGAAGTGCTATAATCGCCTCACAACCGCAATAACACGATCTTTATCCTTCGTGTTGTCTATTTTTATAATAATACTGACCTGTCTTGTGTTGCTGTAAATAAATGTATTTTCTTTCTTTCTTTCAACTGACCACTTCAAACTCATTCACTTTCAAATTCGGCAAAGTAATTGCAACTTGCATTGTTTTTTGCTGGTCTAAACTGTGCTTAAGGATCGGTAAACAACCGTATAATTCAAAATTGCCTTTGTATTTGTTATAAACCACTGTTAATGCTCCATTTGAGCGATGCGGGATGGGAACTGCGTCTCGCTTCTGATAGATTTAACTCCTGATTTTAGTCTTTCTTCATATTGATGGAGTGGTCATGACCACGCGCGTATCAGTTCTCATGCCTCCGTTGTTCTACTTAGTGATGCACCGCCAAGTAGTTCAATATTAAATTTAAGGGACTGCAATATTTACACTTTGCTACTGAAAATAGCTTTGTTGCTTTAGTATAGCAGAAAATCAACGTAAAAATAATGTATGTAGTGCTTTGATTATGGACTTCCGCAAAGTAACGCCTGAGTCAATCGATTAGCTCAATTTTTGGCAAAGTGAGAGCGATTGTTCATGCTCAGATGCGTCACAGATTTGATGAAATTTTTTGGTGAAATCTTATTTATAATACCTACTTGTCTTTTTCAAGGACTGTTAAGGTTCCCCCAGTATTTACGAGTGAGCATCGCCGTCGCGAACTAGTGCCCCGGCGCGGAAGCGCTACGCCGATAAATTTAATTTCGTAATTGTCGGGGCTCGGCGAGACATTAATCAATTTCTTGTACATCTCGACCGTTAACTTCGGATCCATTTGTAAATTTAATTCTGGAAGTCTGCGATCCCGCTCGGACCTACCTGCCGCGCCCACCTTCGCTAATCAGATTTCGTTTACAACAGTTTCAATTTATTCGCAAAAGTTCGCAGTTCAAATTGAATTATCTTTTTTTTGACACTTCAGCAGGTGCGAAAGAGATGAATAGCTGGCGCATGCTGACGTTCACACGCCTGAATTCCTCGGTCTGGCTACAGTACGTAATGAATACCTACTGAATAAGTCGCAAGCTGCGTACGGACTGCGCGCACATTACGCGTACCCGGGCTCACGCGCCATGTCCGTACTTGCAGCTACGCGTATACGTAAGGGAACGCGTGCCGCGCGAGCTCGGCTCGCACTGGCTCGCAGCGAGCCGCCGTTTGTCGGTTTTTGGTCGCGCCACGAACGGTCTGTTTCAATTCATGGCGAATGACTGAGGCTTGGCTCGCAGTGGATCGATTGAACTCGCGTTCAGTTTCGCAGCGGTCCGTACAGGAGCTGTACGCGTATCCAATGTACGCGTGGACTACGTGTCCCGGGTACGCGTACCCGGGCTAGCGTAGGGTACGCGTAATGTGTGCGCAGTCCGTACGCAGCTTTATGATGCAATATGTAACTTCATCTACTTATTCTTTCACTTCTTACCACTATTAAGTAATTCTATCAAGTCCACGCAAACGTGCAAAGACGAAATCACTTGGTTAACTACTGTCAGATTTGACAACTCCGCCAAGGGTAGGTACTTAGTGTCGGATGCAATGTAGTCTACAGCTGCGTACGGACTGCGCGCACATTACGCGTACCCTACGCGAGCCCGGGTACGCGTACCCGGGTACGCGTGTCCTGGAACGCCATGTCCGTACACTATGTACGCGTACACTGTACGCGTAGCTGCAAGTACGGACATGGCGTTCCAGGACACGCGTACCCGGGTACGCGTACCCGGGCTCGCGTAGGGTACGCGTAATGTGCGCGCAGTCCGTACGCAGCTTACTATATTGTGACTCAAAAGCAGGCTTAGGCAGAGTCGACCTACCTACTCACCCACAAAGTTAGAACTAGAAATAAAGTTTATTGAAACAAGCTACTGGGATTAATCTGTCTGTGTAATTCAATAAAGAAAACAAATTCTGAAGGCTTCTAGAAGATGGGTCCGCGTGAGATCCAGTTCGATCCGCAACCCAATTACTGCGCAGCAAGCCTCCGCCCGGCGGGCCCACGGCGGCCGCCGCTCGCCGCGGTAAGCTCGGCCGAGTGCAATATAAACACAACAGGCTCAAAGACATATTAAACTTACGCGAGACCCTTTCAGGTGAACACCGAGTAAGACAACTAAAGGGCTCCGCTTAAGAGCTCATTCCGCGAAATTAAGCAAGGGAACGCGCCTAAGTCGCAGGGTTGGCTTCACCGCCGCCGCGAGCCACGAGCGGCGTCGAATGCTTCGAGGAATCTAACTTTCTGCACGTGGCACGAGGCTATACCCACGCTACGCCTTTAGTTGTATCATGATCTTTATTGAGACCGTTTATTTGACGACAATACCGCATTAGACCTGAGGCCGTATTGTCTAAGACTTCTAAGACTTCTGACGCTTGCCTTCGCTTTCACCATCTCTTTCTGTCATCATCTTATACCGTTTGACAGAAAGAAATAGTGATTGCGAAGGCAAGCTTCAGAAACGTCAGACAATAAGCCTGCTGCAGCAGTGATAGTTAGAGCAACAACACGAAAGGAAGATTGCTTAGAATCTCGCCAAATTCATTTTTTGCTGCTATTTCTAATTAGACTGCTGTCTGTTAACGTTGCTTAGAAGCATTAGACTACTAGGTAGTAGTCTAATGCTTCTAAGCAAAAGCTGCTGCTGAGCTGCTTTAGGTAATTATTTTGTTCGAAATCAAAGCCGACTACGCGTCAGTCGAAACACTAGAATGTTTAGCCGATTCGGTACGTTGTCTATCTCTATTATTTAAGCATTTTTATTTCTCTTAGGCTATAAAGTCATGCGAATAGCTACGTTTGCGTTGAATATATACTTCTTCATGCAATTTTCTTACGCTCCCTCCGCAGAAAAAATCAACCAACGCAAGTGCAACTAAACCCACAACCAAGAAAACCACCACCACCATAAATAAAAACTGGACGCAAGTTTCACATCTTTCCGAAGCATCATCAGCGGGTGTCGGTTCTACAACGGCCCTCTCCCGCCGGCGCCCGTGGCCCGCGGCCGTCGGCGCCGGGCAGAGCCCTAAATCGTGTTAGTGTCGACCGAGTGTTTATAATCGCGCCCCCGCCACTGTGCCGTTGCGCGGTAATGCGCTCCCCGCCGCCATCACTACTTGATTTGGGAACTTATTCGTAAGCTTGTCAAATTGCTACAGACGATTTGATTTTAATTGATGTGCCGTCAGTTGGATAACAGAGGTCGCTGACTATTTGCACGGAGACACCGGTCAGCTCGGCCCCAGGTTATTAAGAAGCAATCTGGCGGCGCTGCGGAGCCGGAAGTTGGCCGCGAGGGAGCGCCGACAGCCGCCTGACAGCGTGACGCCTGACGAGGGCCGTCGCCACTTAACTCGCGATTCAACTTTGTGTGCTCGAGTTGGATGACAGTTATGAACCCGCCCCGAGGAGAGCCCCCCCGCGCCCCGACCGCAGGTACAGTCAAGGGCAAAAATATGTATACACTTTAGTACCTTGTCTATTTTCGTCATATTTGAACTGCCATATATAAACTGTCACAGTGGTTAAAGTGACAAGGTACTAAAGTGTATACATATTTTTGCCCTTGACTGTACCGCCGGCCGCCGGCAGTGGTGATAATGATAAGTTACTCATCTTTTTGGCGTTACTTTCTACAGAATTTAATTACCTATAACCATATTAAAATTTCTAAGGTTATGAAGTCGTCGAAGCTGAAGTCTACGTTGACATCATCATCATTTCAACCGAAAGACGTCCACTACTGAACACAGGCCTCCCGCAAACATTTCGGTCCTGCGTCATCCGCATCTAACTCGTTCCCGCAACCTTAACCAAGTCGTCGCTCCATCTTGTTGGAGGCCTACCTACACTGCGTCTTCCGATCCGCGGACGCCTCTCGAGAACCTTTCGGTCCCATCGGCCGTCAATAATTCTACGAGCGATGTGCCCTGCCCATTGCCACTAAAGTCTGGCGATTCTTCAAGCTATGTCCGTGATTGTAGTTCTTCCGTGATTAAGTATGTATGTATTGTCGGGGTAAGAAAAGGTTCGTCACTTTTCGACTCTTTGTCAACAAATTAAGGTCGAATAGTGACGAACCTTTTTTTACCCCGACTATACTACTAATTAATGACATTATTGTTAACGTCTGCTGTGTATGTATTACTCGTCTAAAATAAGAATAGAAGTAGATGGCTAACATTCCCGCAGTGTGACTGTAACAATAATTAACGAAAATAATAGAAAGCAATACTAACAATAATAATACAATACAACACCAACGTTAATAATGTTCGTGTAGCCATCTATCGGTCGCGCTGTAAACCTCTGCGCGCAGTGAAGCGCCAGGCCGCAACGTCGCGCGCTGCGACCTCCGGCGCGTCGCGCTTTCGCACTTGCCCAGCAGAGGGCGTTGTTTCCAATGCCAGTATGCAGGGTGTTCATGAAACTACATATTCAGAACAGATATAAATAATATAAATAAATAAATAAATAATTTATTTGTCAAACATAGGTAAAATAGATGGTACAATGATGAAAGACTTGTATCACTATGCTGCGCCCAAGGGCATACAAATATGAATATTCACATTCAATCATGCACAAATCAATATACTTATAGTCTAAAAATCTGACAAACTATCACGCATTCTTTGTTTTACTAAATAATTATTAATAACAATTTAAGTATGGCAAAGCGTGTGTAGTAGGTATGCTTCGTACTGACGCTTTTCTTACTCTACATTTCGCGTAACGAAAATGATACACTTTAGACTTCACGTTTCTTCAAAGAGTGGATAAAATTACAGATCCATTAATAAGTTATGGTAGAGCCATATAGAGATGATCCCTGTGACATTGTACGGTGAAACTTCGTCAAAAAAACACTCTTGTTGTTGACGTCACTATAATAATTATAATATCCCTATGATCCACTATAATATAGGTCCAGTATACCTACTATAGTCCCCAGTGATTTATCTACATAAACATACAGTAAGACTATAAAAGTAGACATTAAATGAGGGCGCCACTTTCTTCGCAACTGCCTCATTTTTGTTTTTGAAAAGTTTCAGTTCTAGTTTCATTTTTTTCTGTTTTCTCTTGGCATTGTAAGTAGCTAACTGTATTTTGAATTAGAAACGAAATTTTTTAATGAAATTTTCAATGGAGTTGGCGTTAACCTCAAGCGTGCTTGTTTATTTGCAATCATGAATCATCATCATCATCATTTCAGCCGAAAGACGTCCACTGCTGAACATAGGCCTCCCCCAAGGCTCGCCAAACAGATCGGCCCTGCGCCATCCGCATCCAATGCGTTCCCGCTACCTTCACCAGGTCGTCGCTCCATCTTGTTGGAGGCCTACCTACATTGCGAATGCAATCATGAATACTTATTAATATTTAAGTCTCTTTCGCTTTCGACTCAACTTACACAGCACGGGCAGTAAATAAATTAATCATCATCATCATCATCTCCGACTATATACGTCCCACTGCAGGGCACAGGCCTCCTCTCAGAATAAATTAATATAAACTAGTAACTTAAAATTAAAACACGACCACAGAAAAAATAGCCTAGCGGGCTGAGAACAGCGGGCAATAGAGTACCTACTCGGTCCCATAGTGCTTTTCTTTCATGTTCCGTTCGCTTTATAAGCAGCAGCAGCAGCAGTGAGGCGATAATTCTACAACCGCCGCTTCGCCGAAATTCCCCGTCAGATTGTAAGTACCTAGTAGTGTGCCAAACCTGCGATTTTCGTATATAAATAAAGACTTCACAGTCAAGGTCAAGGTAACGACCGCTTTAGCCTAGTTGGTAGTGACCCTGCCTACGAAGCAAGAGGTCCTGGGTTCAAATCCCGGTAAGGGCATTTATTTGTGTGATGAGCACGAATATTTGTTCCTGAGTTATGGATGTTTTCTATGTATTTAAGTATTTATTTATCTATATAAGTATGTTTATCGTCGTCTAGTACCCATAGTACAAGCTTTGCTTAGTTTGGGACTAGGCCGATTTGTGTAAGATAGTCCCCTAATATTTATTTTATTTATTTATTTAAGGTAAAAAATCTCGGCCCCACACGCCGCAGCGGCATTCGGCAGCAGTGTGACAACCGTCTTACCTCCCAGATTTTACAACCAGATTATTATTAATAGCCATGTAAAGTTCAGAAGTCAGATCGTGGCTAGATCCAGGCACTCTCCTCAGGCACGCACTCGCTCGCACTCAGGCAGGCACTCCTGTTGACGCTGAGAGTGATTTTACCTGTTTTAAAAACTTATCGTAAGCCACGGTAGCTTAGTGGTAGACCTGCGGCCTGGCAAAAAGTGGGTCACGAGTGCCCAGGCACCTCTGATTTTTTTGGAATTTAAAATTTACCACGAGAAGTATCCAAGCGCTCTCATTCTGAGAAGAGGCCCGTTCCTACCAGTAGGGTTTGGCTGGTGATAAATAATCATCATCATTATCAGCCAGCAATTGTGTATCTACATATGTATACCAACTGATACAAATAAGTCTAGGTACTCATTTAAAGTGTTCTTGTTCCTCTGCAAACTACTTCCATAAAAGTACAATGACAAACAGGATTCACAGGTTGTAATGATTATTTCTGTCTGAACTCATAACAGACTTATGGTGGGAACATTAACTACGGTTATTTTCAAAAATAGCTGGAAGTCGACCCGGAAAAAAGATATAAATATGTTGAGTGGCTGCTCCGAATGAGGTTTCAAATCGAACTATCAACTAAAGCCAAGTAGGAAGCGAGCGTGAGTCACGCCGCGCGTGCAAATAGACCGCCGATAGATAATGGCTGTGAACTTATCCCAGAACATAACGACAAAAGATCACTAAGTAACAAAGGAACTTCACAAATACTTGACTAAATGACTCTTAGACACCGTCTTTACTATGCTCTAGCTGGGTATTTTAGGTATTTTCAAAGACGCGATTTCAAAAAGCTGCGGGAGCATGTGGTTCGACCTAAGGCCTCTCAGGCAGAGGGACGTGGGTTAAAACCTGGAAAAGGAATCACATCTTTGAGTTTTTCGGAATTCATGTGCGAAATTACAATCGAAAAAATACTTCGAAGCCGAAGATGATGACTTCAACAAACGCCTTTTTAACCCCCGACACAAAAAGAGGGGTGTTATAAGTTTGACCGCTATGTGTGTGAGTCTGTCTGTGGCATCATAGTTGTTAAACGGGTGCACCGATTTGGATGCGGTTTTTTTGAATAGAAAGCAGGTTTCTTGGCGATAGTTCTTAGATATGTTTCATCAAAATCGGTTCAGCGGTTTCAAAGTTATTAGCTTTTTGTTAGCTGCGGAAGGGATCTTAGACGAATAACGGGCATTGACTTAATGTTCAAACATAGCTACGAGTGACTTGCGTTGGGGTTTTTTTAATTTTTAATTTATAGTTATTATATACTTTTCTTGTGGATATGACGTATTTGTACGTTATTTCTTTAGTGTGAAGTCCCGTTTGCAAAGGGAATCGCTATATAGTTGGAATTTGTACAATTTGTCACCATGCCAACCGCCTCCGCTACTTCACGTGTTAGATAAACACGTCGCAGTTGTTAACCGAGCACATACCGCCGGATGACAAGCAAAACTCCCTAAAATTTCTGTCGCTGCTCTTCAAAAAGTCGTATCTAGTTAGTAATTTCATGCTGAGATACGAGCTTTGTTTTAAGTAGGTATTTGGTACTTAGTGACTTTTGCTTGTCACCCGACGATACATACATCATCTCTAGGTATATGCAATTAAAATACCTACTGAAAGAAGAGTTTGTTGATCCTGAATTTCAACTCACATATTCTTTGCGCTATATTGGTGACTCTAGTTCTTCCAAGATAGGTAATGATAATTTTCTGAAAAGGCCAGTCAATTTGCGTTGTCGTAGCATAAAGTGAAATACCTACCTACTTAGATTATTTATACACTAGATAGAGCTTCGCCTCGCCGGCGTGAAAACGTCCCGAAAAATATAAGCCAAACGTTGGCTTATATGTCATTTGCCTCCCTTCAGTTTGAATGACGTAACGCGATCGTAATATGAAGCTGTCAAATAGATTTTTGGACGTTTTGTATCGTAATGTTTACTACTGACACTATCTAGTGCATAAATAATCTAAGCCTACCTATAATGTTTCTTATCTTATCTATCATATCATCATCATTTCAGCCGTAGGGCGACCACTACTAGACAATAGGCCTCCCTCATTGATACCCAATCATTATCATTGGAAACGGCTTGCATCTACCGTGGATCTGCGGCCTCTACCAAATCATCCGTCCATCTCGTTGGTGGACGTTCCACGCTGCGCTTGCTAGTCCGTGGTCTCCATTCGTGGTCTTATCATATGGGAGGTGATTTTCTACGGTCTCTATGGTTTCTCGTAATTTAATAACTCATAATGTATAAT
Source organism: Archips xylosteana (assembly GCA_947563465.1). NCBI lineage: Eukaryota > Metazoa > Arthropoda > Insecta > Lepidoptera > Tortricidae > Archips > Archips xylosteana. Next base: position 20,165,060 of record OX387360.1, read on the forward strand.
CATTCTTCAATAAAGTGATTCCTTTTTGAAACAGTATTTTCTTCGAAGTTGTTATAAAACAAAACAAATTATGGGAAACCAAGGTGCGCCGATTCTCTAACCAAACGAGCCTCGTCCCTGAAGTCATCGCAGCGCTGGTCTGGCATAACATGATCCGTCCACTTGTAGGCACCATAAGGACTAAGATAACTTGACGTTGACCTGATGCTTACGAGCGAACGGGTCAAGTCGAGCGCAGAGATGACTCCACGGACACCAGAGGTCATTCGTCGTAGACCATAAGTTTTGAACAACCGTTATCGGCCGGCGTTTCGGAAGCGGGTGCGATAACATCCCAAGCCCGGGCTGCCTGCGAGCCGCGGGCGGCGCGTGCGCGGGCGCGTGGCGCGCGCTATTAGCCATTTCAATAATAGGCCTCTATTTCAGTTTCACTATGCGCGAGTGCTCCGCGGCTCCACGCGGCCGCGTATATTTAGCGGCGCGCGCTAATCGCGCTATAAATACGGGCAGCGGAACAGAAACAGCGTGGCACTTGGCATTATTTATTTACTGCGCGGGCGCTATTTACAATATTTACATGAACAAAATATACAGAGCGCCGGCGCGGGCCGGAAGCGCGGCTCCGGATGCGCGCGCGCGGCGCTGAGAACGGCACTGAACATCAGTTCCTTAGTCCCCTGCACTCGCAACACTGCGACACTAGCGTTCGAACGTGGCACGCGCACTCGTCTACGGGGCTCGGCGGCGCGCGGCGAGCGGCGCGGCGAGCAGCGCGGCGAGCAGCGCGGGCGCGGCGGCGGCGCGGCGCGCGCGCCCCGGCAGCGACTGGTCGCGCTGCATCGCCTCCATCTCGCCCACGTCTGCGCAACCAACAAGTTGATGAGACACTAGCGTATGGGGTGTCCTGTTATTATGGTTTAATGTTTTAACTAAAATTTTTTTTTAAAAAATTTCAAATTCTTATAGTCCACAGGCTTTCGATCCTGCAGCCTATCTTCGACCTTGGTATTTGCACGATTCCGTTTAAAAAATAATAGGTACAGTAAACATCAAACAAGCGCAAAAAGATGGATAGAATCCGGTACGTTACGCATAGCCGGCTTTTGGAAAAAGACTGCTAAGTTAAAACACGAAAGGGTCGGACGTCTGTCGCACGTTCTACAAAGGTGCCACTCACACCGCCAGTCGAAGGCGGAGAGCGGTCAGGGACGACGCGACCCACCTAGAAGGAGGTATCCGATCGGGCCGGGAGTCGTGGAGGTTGAGAACCGAGAGCTAGCGGTGGGATAGTAGATATCTAAACAAAGGTGCTCACCGTCGTCTTGCAGCACGTGGAGTGTGAAGTGTACCTCGGCCTGCAGCGCGGGCGCCTCCCCGTCGTCGTCGGCGCTGGTGGCGCGGCACGTGTAGCGGCCCGCGTCGGCCGGCGCCAGCGCGCCCAGCACCAGCCGCGACGCCGCGCGCCCCGAGCTGCGCTCCGTGTCCAGCGACACGCCGCCCTGCGCACACGCACCCGAGCTGTCACTATGCCACAAGCTATTCAGTCCACTAACTAATTTGAACTAATTAGAAGGAATTCCTTTACCACCCTAAGGTTCAAAGCGGTAATCAAAGAACTCGTTGTTGAACCCAACATAAATGGAGTGACCAGAGCTCATAGGCGTCGTTGGCTCGGCCACCTTGAGTGTATGGAGGACGTGTAGTGTAAACCCCCGCACCCCGCTCACCTGGGGCCGCAGCGGCGCCCCGCCCCGCACCCCGCTCACCTGGGGCCGCAGCGGCGCCCCGCCCCGCACCCCGCTCACCTGGGGCCGCAGCGGCGCCCCGCCCCGCACCCCGCTCACCTGGGGCCGCAGCGGCGCCCCGCCCCGCACCCCCCTCACCTGGGGCCGCAGCGGCGCCCCGCCCCGCACCCCGCTCACCTGGGGCCGCAGCGGCGCCCCGCCCCGCACCCCGCTCACCTGGGGCCGCAGCGGCGCCCCGCCCCGCACCCCCCTCACCTGGGGCCGCAGCGGCGCCCCGCCCCGCACCCCGCTCACCTGGGGCCGCAGCGGCGCCCCGCCCCGCACCCCGCTCACCTGGGGCCGCAGCGGCGCCCCGCCCCGCACCCCGCTCACCTGGGGCCGCAGCGGCGCCCCGCCCCGCACCCCCCTCACCTGGGGCCGCAGCGGCGCCCCGCCCCGCACCCCGCTCACCTGGGGCCGCAGCGGCGCCCCGCCCCGCACCCCGCTCACCTGGGGCCGCAGCGGCGCCCCGCCCCGCACCCCCCTCACCTGGGGCCGCAGCGGCGCCCCGCCCCGCACCCCGCTCACCTGGGGCCGCAGCGGCGCCCCGCCCCGCACCCCGCTCACCTGGGGCCGCAGCGGCGCCCCGCCCCGCACCCCGCTCACCTGGGGCCGCAGCGGCGCCCCGCCCCGCACCCCGCTCACCTGGGGCCGCAGCGGCGCCCCGCCCCGCAGCCAGGCCAGCCGCAGCGGCGCGGGGGCCGCGTGCGCGGGTTGCACGCGCGCACAGCACGCCAGCGCGGCCGCGGCCCCCGCGCGCGCCCGCACCTCCCGCGCGGACGTCGCCCACACCTCCAGGCGCGGCATCTCCCCCTCTGCAAACACGATTCCAATATGTAATTCAAAGATGTGATCGGATCGGGATCGACCTTACTCGCTAAATGGATGACCGTTTACCACCGAATTTACGTGATACACTGACATGTTTGATATTAAAATAATGTTATGTCGTTTACGTAAACGCTTAAACGTATTCGCACTCGTAAAAGTAAGTATTCGTTGCATCGCTTTTACTAATCCATATCTTACATGACAAAAAAACAGAGAACGATAGAACAATGATCTCTTTAATTGCTACTATGAAATTCTAGCCTATAATTAACGGAGTTGTTCTCCAGAATCGCCTCTATATTCATTAACTGCATATTGAAAGTTTAGAACGTAGAAAGAATTTCCCCGGAAACATAAGCGGATTAGAACGGATCAGTGCGACTAAATCTGAACTGGTCTCATGCGATTTTGTAATGAGCACGTCCGACTCGAACGACGCTTTAATTTAATTTAGAAGCTTTCGATATCGCCACAGATAATTTATGTTATGAAATTTATTCTCAGTCTCGTGATCACTTATCACAGTTACCTACGCACAACTAAGTACCTAGATATGTATCGGATGCGGCAAGGCAACTTTTCCAAGTCAGCTCTATCTAAATCTGCCTCAAGTCACAACGTAACAACAAAACCGTAGGTAGAGACGACCTATAAAGGTAAATCGGCCACATCTCTCGATACCGTAAAGTAAGTTAGCTATATTTGTACGAGGTATTCCGGCCGGGACGGATGACTTGGTAAAGGCCACAGCTTCGCGGCGGATGCAAGCCGCTTCGAACCGTAATGAGAGGTGAATGAAGGAAGCCTATCTGCAGCAGTTGTCACAGTTTAGGTTTAGGCCTTGCGGAGAGGAATTAAAACATAAAAAACAAGTCTAGACGTTTATTAGAACGCTAAAACTGTGAACAAGCAAGAGACTAGAGGGTCGTAGGTTTTAAGCACTTGAGTGGGATACGCTTTCCCCGGACAGACACTGCCCTGGATTCAGGAGACCGTAGGACGCGCTGCGGGCGTCGCAGGTGGATCTTCAAGGTCGTTTGCTGTGTTGCAGAGCTGAGGCCAGGGTGCTTCAGGGCTCGGAGTGTGCTGATGGCGTGGAGCCAAGAGGCGGAGTCTGCAGTATCGTTCGGCGGTTTAACCCCGACTTGGTTGCCCTGGAATTTGGTTAATGTCAGCAGGTGCCCATACAATTGCTCTGTCCACCGGCCCAACGTCCATAACGGTCCCTGACCATAGGTCCGAATTTAAACGCTGGCTGTGTGGCAGAGCAATCATACGGAATTTACAAAAAGAGAAAGATGAAGCTAAATGTAATACAAAAGAATAAAATGATTTAGTGAAAACGAAAACTGTTCTTTTTTTTGAAATTTAAATTTGAACTAACTGAAACTGCCTAACGGTCTAAGAAGTTTAAACCTAATTTACAATAAATGCAGACCGTTGGAGTTAGCTAGGTAAAGAAACAGGAGATAGTAATAGAATAATTTTGTATATAGAAAGCTAGAAATAAACACATAAAATTAGACAAGGTAAAATGTTGATATTTGCTTTTGGAGAGAACTTACCAATATCGGGCAGAGTATCCACTGGGCTGATTTATTTTGGTAGTATAGGTAGACTGTTTTCTTGACAGTGGTGTTCAGATTCAAAATGTGCCAAATTTTTTGGCGGCACTGGGTTTTAAAGACAAAATTAGGTCACGCCCCTCGAGATAACGCTAACCGTAATTTGTGTGATGTGTTTTGACAGTTCGTGCCACAGAGAAGACTCTGCGCAACAAAACGATGTACTTAATTTATTTGGCCTTCCTCATTATTTAATTAATTAAATATTTAGGAAAGACAAGAGCTCAGATTTTGTCCGTATTTACTTAATTATATTAAATAAATACGTCCAAAAATCATAGCAGCGGAAAGTTTGATAATAGCGCCATCTAGTGCTCACGGGGAAAGGCTCGTTGCATTGAATCGAACTAACTTCGTTAGGATATCGGTAATTAAGTCCAAAAACAAAACCAAAGAATTATATTGTCCCAATTGCATTGTGACAGTACCTCCCTCTCCGCGGAGGATTTTTTCGTCTTAGCGAAAAAATCCGCCTGAGAAAAATCCCTAACGTAACACATTCAAAATAACCTATCAATCCTATCATACTTCCTAACATACTTCATTCATTCAACCTAACACAGGCAGGTCTGCCGTTTAAGACACTGCAAGACCCTACGCTACGAGAAAATGGCGAGATGGTAAAGAGGTAGTAATTAGGAGACACAGCCGCCAATCTAGACAAGGGTTGCCAACCGCCCTTATAAGATTATCCAGCACTACGCGCAAGGTTTAGCTGCCTGGCCGCGCAACGCTAGATATAGCTTTCATTAGGCGTTTTTAAGGAGTTGAAATTAGTAAAGACCGCTCCGGCAAAGGCTTTAGATTAAGACTAGCATTGGTAGTGAAGTAATTGTGTCGACCTAAGGAACTAGTGTACGTACACAAAGCAACTAGAACTTTTATAACTTAGAGATAAATAATATTAAACACGGGAACCATGTGTATAGTTTATTCCTAACACGCGGCTAGTATTTGTTAAATTTAAGTAGTTAACTATAATTAGTGCGTCTCACTCTGTCGAGGTAGACGCTAAGGTAGTCACAACGATCACGAACGAGTCGATGCGTTTTTTATTTCAAAACTAGATTTAATCATACAGAAGAGTATTTTACGAGTAGGCGCAAAATATTTATAAGTAACGTTAAGTCGTTGACCTTGCTATGCAGTAGCGTTGTTTAAGGTAAACAACTTGACGATACGATTGAGAACATAAAACAGGGTAGTTAGCGCAGCGCGACAATTACTGCAACCCTCTTTTTTAACTTAAGGTATCATGGACCGAGCCCACGACATTAACGTAATAAGAGTGCAACGTTGTTACAATAATAAAAGTACATTTTATAATTATGATGAAAATTAAGTCTTCTGTGTAGGAATAGTACTAATTGTTGCTAAATCGTTCTTAACGAGGTTGTTTATTCGTACGTTATTTAAAGGTTATGTTGAAGTTTATTACTATTTATTGCCTGGAGTTAATTTCAGATCCTTTATGTGCCATACGCCTAAATCCTTGCCAGACATATCTTGTAGTTCAAATATTAACGGTGACCTTTTCTTGGAAATACGGCATTTCATAAATTTAGGTGCAAGTTTTTTACTGAAATACTGCGACTTATCACTTAAATAAAAGGTTCGCTTCCATACAATGTCTCCTACTTCAAAGTTTGCAGGCTTACGTCGTAAGTTATAGCGACGCACATTCTTTTGGTGCGCGTAGTATAATGAATGTTGCACTTTGTCGAATATATTAGTGAGGAAACCTGCATTCTGAGCGTAAACATCGCGTGGAAGGAATAATAATTCATCGCCTAGGTCGTTTTCCAAATAGTGTGAGCCGCATGTCACGAGCTCCCTGCCGTGTACTAGAAATGCTGGTGTATAACCTGTGGTTTCGTTAACCGAGTTATTCATCGCAAATTGTATCTTAGGTAAATTAGTATCCCAAGACCTCTGGTCGTTTTCCACAAAGGTCGACACGCAGGTCAAGGCAGTTTTATTATATCGTTCGCAATCGTTTATATGTGGAGAATATTTTGCTGTGAAAAACTGGTTTGGGACCTTATATTTGTCTAGTAATACTTTTAATTCGCGACTAATAAACTGGGAACCATTGTCCATGTAAATAGTTTGTGGTACACCGTGCACCAAGAAAATCGATTCTTCTAAGTGTTTTACGACTATAGAGGCTGTGGCTTTCCTAACGGGAAATAAAAAACAATATTTAGAAAAACAACAGGTTACTACCAATAAATAACTGTTTCGTTTTCTGCTAACTGGAAGCGGGCCTACGAAGTCTATGGACAGGACCTGGAACGGTCTAGCACAGTGTTTAGGGCGGCCCATATGACCTAACGTTGCATGTGTAGGATGTTTGTAAGCTAAGCATGTATCGCAAGCAGATATAAATTTCGTTATGTCCTTATACATGCCTAACCAGTAATATTTAAGTGCTACACGGTGATAGGTTTTAAAGGCACCTAGATGACCGGCTGTAGGTTCTGCGTGATTTTCCTTTATGACCTGATTCCTTAATTCTTGAGGAACGACCTCCTTCCATAGGAACTCCGTAGTTAAGTTATTATTGGACTTAGTTAATCTAAACAAGGAGTTGTTAACTACTTTTAGGTTAGGGTAACCTTGAGGCGTATTGATGCAACCGTTAAATAGATCGACGTACCATTTATCTTTTGAGGTTAAGTATGAATTAGCAATATTTATTGCAGACACCGGAACGGCTCTGGACAACGAGTCAGGAATGACATTGTCTTTTCCGCGACGATGTAATATTTCGAAATCGAAAGACGATAAACGAATACCCCAACGGGCTAGGCGGCCGGTAGGGTTATTAAGGGTTAAGAACCATTTTAAAGATGAATGGTCAGTATAGACTTTAAATGTTTTGCCGTTCTCCAAGTAGCAACGCCAATGTTCTAATGCCGCGAGTACGGCTAACGTTTCACGTTCCGTTACACTGTAGTTCTTCTCACAAGCTGTTAATGACCGACTCATATACGCCACTGGGTGTTCTTCGTTGTTAACGACTTGACAAAGCATAGCGCCGACGCCATAGTTACTCGCGTCCGTGTGTACTTCGAATGGCAAGTCGAAATTAGGGCATGAAAGAACCGGTGTTGTTACGAGGCAGTGTTTAAGTTTTTTGAACGACTCATTAGCTTCGCTGGTCCAAGAAAATGGCGGTGCGCCCTTTTTATTCGAAGTTAATTTGTTTAATGGACCAGCAAGCGTACTAAAGTTTGGTACGAAACGACGGTACCAGGAAGCAGTACCTAAAAATCTTTTTACGTCCTTCGGTGAAGTTGGTGTAGGGTAGTTTACGATAGAATTTACTTTATCGGGATCGGTGCGTAAACCGCGCGAGTCTACTACGTAACCGAGGTATTTTAACGAGTCTCTAAAGAATTGTGATTTTTCGTAATTAATAGTGAGACCCGCTTCTTTAAGCTTAGATAGAACGCGTAAAAGTAGGGTCACGTGTTCTTCGAAAGAATTGCTGACGCAGACTATGTCATCCAAATAGCAAAAAACCTTCATCTCAAATTCAACTCCGAAAATTCTATCAACCAGTCGCTGCTGGGAGGCTGGAGCGTTAGTGAGGCCGAAGGCCATTGTTTTAAAACAGAAGGTACCTCGAGAAGGCACAAAGAATGCGGTTTTAGTTTTATCCGCGTTATCAATAGGAATTTGCCAAAAAGCTTTTGATAAATCAATACTAGATAAGAACTTAGCATCCCTTAGGTTATCTAAAATTTCTGAAATGTAAGGTAAGCTGTAGGCATCCTTTTTAGTTACTGAATTTAATTTACGGCTATCCAGACAGAATCTAGGTTTCCCATCCTTTTTATTAACAACGAGTACTGGAGATGACCACGCGCTTTCACAAGGCTCAATGACATCTAGGTTTAGCATTTCGTCGACCTGGTCGTTAACTATACGGAGCTTCTCAGGTGACATTCGATAAAAACGTTGACGAATCGGTTGAGCGTCTCCAGTATCGATACGATGTGTAATTAACGTAGTACGTCCGAGACCTTTTCTCTCGTAAGAAATATTATTAAATTGGGAAATGACGTTATCGGCTTGAATGCGCTGTGACTGACTCAACCCGGTGTACGACTGTAAGTTCTGAGTATCTGGGACCCCCTCTGAGTGCTTAGTAGTACACTCATTTACCCTAATACTATATAAATATTTAGGGCAAATTTTGAAAGCGCGCCAAAAGTCAACCCCTAGAATGAGTGAGGTCTCGATCCCCGGAACCACGTGAAACCTAATTGAGTGAGTCACACGCTCAAAAGTTACGTCGAGATCAAAATAACCTACACTCCTCAAATGTTGACCGCCAGCCGCGACTATCTGTATAGAATCATCGTCTGACATACGATGGCCTAATTTAATTAGATTCGTATGAAAGTTTCTTCCCATCAATGTTACAGCCGATCCAGAGTCCAAGAGACCAGATACCTCTAAACCACCTAAAGATATAGTAGCATAAGGTCGTGAATCCGATAAGGAAGGAGGGGGCAAAATAGTAGCTAAGTTATAAGAGTTAAAAAAGTTTCTTATGAAGTCTACCCACTTTAGCCAGTCGTCATTTTTATTAAAGTGGCTAGTATTCCGCCCCGCTACTAGTTTTTTGAATTGGGGTTTGTAGTTGATTGCGGTTGAGTAGTTTTAAAACATTGCGGACAGTTAGATGCATTGTAACCTGTCAAGCCACAACGGAAACAGTAGTGTACGCGGAGCGCGACAAAGTCTTAAAGAATGTGCATTAGTGCGACAACGCGGACAGAATGGTTTATTATTATTATTATATTGTGAATTTAAAGCGCTGACGGGATAGTTAGATTTAAAATTGTGATGCGAACTCTTATTAGCGTTGTTACTTGGATACTGTTTAAACTGGGAATGGTTATAAGAAACCGGTTTATTATAGGCAAATTCCGGAGCCAGAGTATCAGAATTAGGACGAGGTGGTTCTTTAAATTGAGACATTCGTGCGTGAACGATTTCATAATTGTGGCATCTTTCCCTTAGCTCGTCTACGGTTTCAATCATACCCGCAGTGGCTATAATGGTAGCATAGTAAGGCCGTATATTATGAAGAATTATTTCCAGCTTTTCTTCCTCAGAAAAGGGCACCGATAATCTTGAAAACATGCCGTTCATTATAGATAGGTAGATAGTTATATTCTCAGACTCGCCTTGAGTACGAGCACGGATCTCAGCCTTAAGTCGGTAGTCATAATCTAATTGACTAAAAACGCTAATTAAACGCGACGCTAAATCTTCCCAACTATTGATTGTGCTTCTAACGGAACGGAACCAATGCAGTGCCTCTCCGTCAAATATTTCGGTTGCAAATAAAAGGAATTTTTCTGAATTAATATTACGGGCTAGCATAAATTCTTGTACTCTGAGAACAAAAGCGCGCGGACAAGTTTTTCCGTTATATTTCAATTTTGAAAAATCAGAAGTTACTCCGCGATCGCACGTAACCAGAATATTTGTTGGAGGCTGCATCGACTGCGAAGGCGCATCGCTGTGACTAGCTAAATTATTATACGCGGCCGTACTAGGTCGCATTTCGGCCAAGTCCTTGCCTAAGTCCTGGAATAAACTATAACATGTAGTTAACGTGACGGAATCCTCGGCAGATTCTGGTGAAATCCTCCTTAGACGGTGGTAAATATGGTTTAATAGATTTTCGGTACGTTCATACAATCCCTCATTGAAGGTAGATTTAAGTGTTGTAATGTTAGACTGGGCTTTAAGTAAACTAACCCTAACCCCGGTAATATCCTCCGAAATTTCGAGGCCTGATTCCAGAATATCTCCCGTGGGCATAGATGACGCTAGCTTTACTATTTGTTTACGTAATTCTTGCACAGAGTCTGCGGGTGTAGAACCACGAATTAAGACTTCATAAGTTAGCTCACTCTTTTGAAGTGACAAATACTTGATTTCGTACATATTAGATATTTAGATTAAGTGATAGCGTTGAAGTTACTAATTAGCTGATAATGAAATTTAGAAAAATAACAAATTATAAGGCGCGTGCCAAGCGACAGCTTATAAAAAGAATGTAGTACTGTACTGAAGTTAAATTTACAAAAAAAACAGTCTTAACGATACTTTGTGATAGTGATCGTTAAAATTTAAGGTATAGTTTTAGGTGATTAAGTAAAATGCCTACTGGGGTAGTCTCCAATAGCAAATATCAAGTGATTTGACTATTCCGTACGTTACAAACAAGGAGTAATCTAAGTATGTACCTTCCCACTCAATTATATCCTCGCAGTAGATAGAAGTTAAAGAAAAATAAGTAGAGTAGTGTTGCCTATATTTATTTTAGAACGATTTGGATGAAATTTAGTATGCAGTGGTTGTAGGTTAAATAACCGTTGGTTATTAACTCCCGATTTTGTATGAAATTTTCCGTTGTAGAATAACGGTTGGCAGTTAAGTTAAAAATTAGGTAGGTAGTTCAATTTAAAATTGGGTAGTTAAATTTGAAAAAAAAAAACGTTACAAATTTAAAAAAAAACCGTTGAGATGACAACCACTGGGCAACGAAATGCCCTTTATTCGCCTCTTACGAAACCTAGGTGCAAAAGGGTGGCACTATTCTTAACCGGAACCACACGGTGATTAGAAAAGTGATAAAAAGAATATTACTTACTGCGAGACACAAGTAGTAGGAAAGTGCACAAAATACCAACACAAACACAACGAATAAAACCAGAAAAAACGTTTCCCAACTCAAGACCACGTTAAGAGGCGCCACTTGTCACAGTTTAGGTTTAGGCCTTGCGGAGAGGAATTAAAACATAAAAAACAAGTCTAGACGTTTATTAGAACGCTAAAACTGTGAACAAGCAAGAGACTAGAGGGTCGTAGGTTTTAAGCACTTGAGTGGGATACGCTTTCCCCGGACAGACACTGCCCTGGATTCAGGAGACCGTAGGACGCGCTGCGGGCGTCGCAGGTGGATCTTCAAGGTCGTTTGCTGTGTTGCAGAGCTGAGGCCAGGGTGCTTCAGGGCTCGGAGTGTGCTGATGGCGTGGAGCCAAGAGGCGGAGTCTGCAGTATCGTTCGGCGGTTTAACCCCGACTTGGTTGCCCTGGAATTTGGTTAATGTCAGCAGGTGCCCATACAATTGCTCTGTCCACCGGCCCAACGTCCATAACGGTCCCTGACCATAGGTCCGAATTTAAACGCTGGCTGTGTGGCAGAGCAATCATACGGAATTTACAAAAAGAGAAAGATGAAGCTAAATGTAATACAAAAGAATAAAATGATTTAGTGAAAACGAAAACTGTTCTTTTTTTTGAAATTTAAATTTGAACTAACTGAAACTGCCTAACGGTCTAAGAAGTTTAAACCTAATTTACAATAAATGCAGACCGTTGGAGTTAGCTAGGTAAAGAAACAGGAGATAGTAATAGAATAATTTTGTATATAGAAAGCTAGAAATAAACACATAAAATTAGACAAGGTAAAATGTTGATATTTGCTTTTGGAGAGAACTTACCAATATCGGGCAGAGTATCCACTGGGCTGATTTATTTTGGTAGTATAGGTAGACTGTTTTCTTGACAGTGGTGTTCAGATTCAAAATGTGCCAAATTTTTTGGCGGCACTGGGTTTTAAAGACAAAATTAGGTCACGCCCCTCGAGATAACGCTAACCGTAATTTGTGTGATGTGTTTTGACAGTTCGTGCCACAGAGAAGACTCTGCGCAACAAAACGATGTACTTAATTTATTTGGCCTTCCTCATTATTTAATTAATTAAATATTTAGGAAAGACAAGAGCTCAGATTTTGTCCGTATTTACTTAATTATATTAAATAAATACGTCCAAAAATCATAGCAGCGGAAAGTTTGATAATAGCGCCATCTAGTGCTCACGGGGAAAGGCTCGTTGCATTGAATCGAACTAACTTCGTTAGGATATCGGTAATTAAGTCCAAAAACAAAACCAAAGAATTATATTGTCCCAATTGCATTGTGACACAGTTGACGTCCTACGGCTGAAATGTTGATTATGATTCCGGCTCTAGACGATTATGGTGATAGTGGTGAGCGCGTAATAAATAATTAGGCCGTGAAAATACTTTCCACTCAATTTAATTAAGTATATAAAAATATAGAGCTAAGCCAATAGTAGCCTAAGACAATATTACTCTAGAAACTAATGAATCTATTTCTAATGATGGATTAAACTTTGTAGCATAAGAATAAGACACGTTATTACGTGGCTACGTTCCGGAAGCCTGCTGATGCTGTTGATTTACTTACATAAAATAACTTAATCTTATTATAGATACCCAGCATCAACAAATCGGTGGTCACGTAAACTTAGTGATTAAGGTTTTCTAGAAAGAACAACCCATCAATACAAAATAAGACAACCTCAAAAAAATCACTATCTTGAGTAATCTTCGATTTTGTTATGTGTTGCAACGAAAATCTAGAAAGCTAGAAATGTGCTAAAAAATCTGTTATTTTGGAAACGTGGTACTCTAGGCACGAGCGCTTGAAATCTTAGGGAGGGGAGGAATAGGGTGTCGTAAATGTTGCAGAGTTGTGGAGCTGGTTACCTGTGACGGTGAGGTTGTATATCTGGCTGAGCTTGGGCTCGGTGTTGAGCTGGCACTCGTAGCGGCCGGCGTCGGCGGCGCGCAGGCGCTGCAGCCGCAGCGTGTGCGTCACCGCGCCCCCCTCCGCCGACACGGCCGCCCCCACCCGCGGGTCCGCGCTGAACACGGCGCCCGCGTGCGCCAGGATCTGCAGCCCAGGCTCGCGCACCCACGACACCTGCACAAATACGGCGAGATCAAACATACAGGGTGTTTGGTAGCTACGTGCAAAGCTTTAAGGGGGTGGTAGCCGAGGTATTTTTGGACATTTTTGCCCATACATGTCTTAGCCGAAATTTGTTTTTTTTTTTTAAATTGAAGACTTAAAAATTTTAGGAAAATACCCAGAATTTGATAGTCACGAGTCAATATTGCCCCAATGAGCGTTAATTTGGAAATTTTAAATATGGCACAGTAAAATGACGTAGGCTTGTCTTTTTCACATGTTATCACTAGTAAAATTTCAAGACTAGTGCATTCTTAGCGAGTGCTCCCCGAGTTTGGTTTTTACTTTTTGTTTAAGATTTAGCGAGCAATGTCAATGAGTGATACCTTAAAAGAAAGACCAATAAACAGGCATGTTTTTAAAAATGTTTGAACATTTCAAGGATTTTTTTATTTTTTTTTTTATGTCACAGAAAAATAACCCTGTTCCAACCTAAGACATTTTTAGTAATTTCGAATGCCTCCATTTTGTTTTTGTGGCAAGAAAGACACATAAAAATTATTTCATTTGGTCCAATACACATTAAACTATCGGAAATAAAAGATTTGGTTTCCAAATTAACGCTCATTGGGGCAATATTGACTCGCGACTATCAAATTCTGGGTATTTTCCTAAAATTTCTGTCTTCAATTTTAAAAAAATATATCAGATTTCGGGTAAGACATATATGGCTAAAAATGTTCAAAAATACCTCGGCTATCACCCCCTTAAAGCTTTGCACGTAGCTACTAAACACCCTGTATATCTTTCCCAACTTTCCAATTGTTAGGCACTGGACTCACGCAGACGATGAGCGAGAAGCAGAGAGGGAAAACACTGATACCTGATGCCTGGCAACGAATGGGCTCCAGACATTTAACGTGTACGGGATTCGAAGTACTCGTAGTCCCTAAACTACCGCCATCCGGAGAATATCCCGGAACTAAAATTATCTAAGTGACTCAGGAGATCAGAAACTAACGAGACTTTCATACAATAAGTAGTAAACCATACGGCTCATGACCATGCAAGCTATGTTAGTGAGCCCGAACAAAGATTACGAGGCATGAAACTGCTCGAGGCGATACGTATACGAGGAGCTCGTAAAACATCCTCGCCCGCCATCTGCCCCTCGGCACTCGTTAATGGCGCCGAACTGACGCTCGTTTGGCGGCGGACTCCGAACCTTAGCTCATCTGCCCCATTTGAAGTTGCGAGGCGCGAGTCCATATCGAGGGCGCGTCACTATCGGCCTAAATATCTTCGGAATTCGCTCTCTAGCTCGCACACGATATATCACGCCGCGTAATGAGGAGCGTCGTTACCGCGATCGCTAGAGAACATCAAAGCTCACTTTAGAGCGTTGTTGTGCGTAAATCAAACGCTGCGCGGGCGGCGCTAGCAGATGCCGCAGATTAGTACTCGTCGGGATGCCTGGGCGCGGGGGCACCGTCTTCCGGGAAGCGGCTAAATGCGGCGCGCGCCCTGCGCGACCCGCCAAGGTCACGAGCGCAGATTTACGCGACAACAGTACAACCGGCAACTTTCAATCCTAATAAGGTAATTGAGTAAACGTTAAGTTCTTGCGAATCACAAAGGCGAGTGGACTTTACCTGTGATCAAAACGTATTTGTATACGTGTCAAAGTATGCATGAGAGCGATATCTTGTACGGTTGGCATAAAAAATAAAACACATTCAATCTATCTTCTATCTATACCTATAAAACAGTACCGTGACTGACTGATTGGTGACTGACTGACAGACAACGCACAGCCTAAACTACTGGTGCTAGAGACTTGAAATTTGGCATACATACATGTACCTCGAGTATTGTAGAGGTGCATTAAGGAAGGATTTTTCGAAATTCCCACGGGATAGGGAAATATCTAAACTTTCTTTGTTTCTCTGTTTGTAGGGGAATCTCTGAAACAATAGAGCCGATTTTAAAAATTCTTTCTTCATTAGAATGCTACTATCCTTGATTGACATAGGTTACGTTTTATCCGGGAAAATGCAAAATTCCCACGGGATAAAAATAAATTAATTCAATTTCAGGGCTAAATTTAAAAATTCTTACATATTATGTGATATGACTATCCCCGTTTGACACAGGCTACTTTTTCTTGGGGAAAATACAAAATTCCAACGGGATAGAAAAAACTGAATTCAACTTTTGAGGCTGATTTAAAAAATTCTTTCACCAGTAGAAAGCTGCACTATTCGTGATTGGTATACATATAGTACTCTTCTTCGGGAAAATGCAAAATTCCCACGGGATAGAAATAAGAAACTTGAACTTGGGGGCTGATTTTTAAAATTATTTCACTAATAAAAAGCTCTACTGTCTCTGATTTTAAAAATAGGTCAAAACAGTTATTTCTATCCCGCAGGAACTTTACTTCGCACTTTCCCGGGATAAAATAAGTCTATTTCAATCAAGCACAGGCCTTCTACCAGAACAAGAGGACTTGGGCCGTAGTTCACATGCGGGTCCAGTGCGATTTGGGAACTTTACACATACCATTGAATTTCTTCTCAGGTGTGTGCAGCTTTCCCCGCGGTGTTTTGCTTCACTGCAAAGCTCATGTTAAACTTCAAACGTGAATACAACATGAATTCGGAAAAACTCAGAGGTGCAAGCCCGGGCTCAAACCTACGACGACAGAAACCATAGGGTCAAACCACTAGGCCACCACGGCTTAGCGGCGGCTATAGAATTCAATTATTCCTATTCCGCGGGAAGTTTGCATTTTCCTGGCATTATCCTATGTGTTAATCCATGTAATGTAATAAAGTACCTGTGTGCCAAATTTCATCCAAACAAATTAACGTTATTGTCTTCGCGTACGAAGTCGCGGGCAAAAGCTAGTGCTCGTATACACGTTCAATCACGATCATAAGTAAGTATAGTTGAAATGCCAAGAGCCCAATTTGTCCCGAAGACAATACAAATTATGAGTGAAAATCACGGAAGTTTGAAACAATTATATTTTCAAGATTTTTCCTAATGTAATAAATTAAAACTAAACTAGTACTCTACGATTTAAAAGAATTAGGATAATCTCACCCCTCTTACACCCATTAATCACAAATCCGCACTTCATCACTAATCTTCGTTGTATAGTCGGGGTAAGAAAATGTTCGTCACTTTTCAACTCTATGTCAACGAGTTAAGGTCGAAAAGTGACGAACCATTTCTTACCCCGACTATACCTACCAGATAAGATTGTGGGAACTCATTAAATAAAAACGTGTGGAGCAGCATCTCCACGGACGGGTCGCTAGCGCAGTCGGACAAGACATTCTCACTCATTTAGCTCCATGTGCTGTAACGTGGACAAGTTGTGTCTCGAATTCAGTACCTTCCTTTAAAGGAGTGTTTCAGGCAACTTTGCTTTGGGCGCCGCCAGTGGAGAGTAAAGTCGCAGCTGTGCCGTGGCCTGCAGCCCGCGGGTTCCCACGCGGCCGCGGTTATTTCGGGCGCATCGACTGTTTACGATTTTATTATTTCAGGTCCACTCGAGTTCATTCGTTTATTCGGTGCGACGCCTATCGGCGTGACTAATGCACGGATTCCGCTCCCACATCGCGGTCGTTGCGATGGTAGAATCGATGCTCGAATTCCCCGCTGGTATGCTGTCCTATTTGAAATTCGACAGGAATATAATTTTGATGGTGCTAAGAAATTTTAAGTGTTCACGTGCGTAAAGTTCTTGGCACTTGAGATTGCTCAAGAGTTGTAAAGCATCCTTGACGCCACGTGTGACATCACTGACGATAACATCATACATTGCGATAGGATCGTTATGGGTGAACAATTGCTAGACTTGATGATAAATGTCACTGAGTGTTGAGATCAGTTTAGGGCATTAAAAAAGATAAATACCTGACCTACCTATCACCCGAATTTAGAGTCCGACCAAGATAAGTCTGCAACGATTTTGATAGCACACGCAGTGCATGTGTCATAGAAGTTTGACGTTTAATATAACACTTGCAATGCGTGTGCTATCAAAATCGCTGCAGACTTATCATGGTCATGGTCTAACTACCTACATGTATGCAACAAATAAATAAATAAAGATAAATTTTAGGACACATTACCACTTGTTTTATATACTAGGTACCTATAGGAAAAAGATGGTAGCCTGCATTGCATATCATTATCTAACGCGCGAGCGCTTGCAATCGCATACACATTCGCATTCGCCTCTTTCTCCCATATCCTGTATCATATATTTTGACAGAAAGAATTGGTGAAAGCGGTTATGATTCCAAGTCCAAGTGCATTAGACAATAAGTCTCGGGTCGTCGATTTGTCCGCGGACCTTTCGTACGCTTTGCGCGTCCAGCTGATTCTGAATACCATCGGGCACAATATTGTAGTGCAATAAAATGTGGTGCTGACCGTCCTATCCCCGAGGCGCTCAATCCGGCAGGAGAGTGCGGCGCTGCCGCCGGCCGCCGCCAGCACGGCGCGCCGCGCCGGCAGGAACGCCGGGCCCCCAGCCGACACCACCTCGCCGCAGCTCACGCCTGCGAACAATAAAAACCACACCTTATTGGACATTCGCTTCTGACTGCCTACAACCTAGCGGTGCTTCGTCCCAAACACTATTTTAGGAACCTGGCTTGATCCACAACCGACAGGTACGTATTCTACGCGTGAAAACACACACAGCACACACATGACACTAAAGCCCGGCTCTCACGAGGTGATTTTAGTTGATCAACTTAAATCGGTTCACGAATTGAACGACAATCGCTAATGAGAACATGTTTTCAATAAAAGTTGATCAACTTTTATTGAACAACAAAAAGTTGATTCCCTCTCAACTTTTGGTGTGCGAGTCGGTTCAATTTGATGACGTCACCGTACAAGTAACAACTTTTCGAACGTGAGAACGATCCGTTCAAGTTGAAAACGATTTTTATCTGTGGTGGCAGTATTGTTTGCTGACGCCATTTTGAAGCAACTGCCCGTTCGGTCCGATTATCGGTGCAACAGTGAGAACGCAAATCGTATCGATTTTTCTTAATCATTTGAAAGTTGATCATCTAAAATCGCCTCGTGAGAACCGGGCTTCACACACAGGCGTCTCCGTTTCAGTTTCAGTACCGCATAACATGGACAAGGCGTGGGGAGCGACTCCATCCTGTCACCGCACAAAGGGCTTGTGGCTTTACCTTATAAAATCCGGAGTACTAAAGAATAGAATTCGCTTTCGTCGTCAGTTTTTCCGGATAAAGAGCTATTCAAAAGTGAAGAGGCGTGTGGGAAGCAATTCAATATTGTCGTTATTAGCTGGTCAGTTTTAAATATAAGTATGTAGTAGGTAGAGTATCTATTCCCGAACACGCTGCCTACATTAAAAGAGTGAATAAAGAAGTATAAAATGAATACATGACGTCTCGAAGCATTCATAAATCAAGACACGTAATGAGTACACTTGGCATTGAACTACAGACGTGTGCGAGTGCATTTTATACTACCAGTGAACTTGACCTTAATCTCATCAATAATTCTGTCCGGTAATCCCGGCGAGCGGCGAGTGTACCGTGACGCTGCTCGCGACTCGCTCCATGCCACGCCGCCGTGCTGTGCTCTACTTTACTTTATAATCCCAGAGAATCCGCGCGTGTTGCGACTTCGGCCTGACGCGCTGTTACGGCGGCATCGGCTCTTGGCAGCGGATCAGTCGCGAGTGTCAATCCGGAGCCGCGCCGACGACGTGATTGACAACAAATCATAACGAAACTCAAACGAAATTGCGCGCTGCCTACTTTCCATCGAATGCACTCTCGTGACGGATAAGCTTGATGCACTAATGTTCCATTGCGTGTGCAGCGATTGAAATCAGATACTGCTACTGGATGTTGTTTACAGAACTGTTTATCGGGAGGATTAAAGCGTCTTTGACGAATCGCTAGATTGTGAATACGAGCCGGACATCGATGTTTGTACGAGCCCGCGCGTTCCTAGAAGCGAGCTCGTGGCGCCGGCGCTACGCATTCCACTGTGCAACATAAACACACGTATAACCACGTATATGGTTGACGCCACTGCTGCGCGCTGCGCGGCGTCACGGCGGTGGTCCCGCACGTGGCTGCGCGTCACGCGGTGAATCAAGCGGACGCAGGATGCGGGCCCCCTCCCCCCCCTCTCTGTTTCCGCGCGAAACACCAAAATCTCAGCGCGGCGCTAATAATACGAGCGCCACTCATTGAAGGTATTGGCAGCGGCCGCGGCCACGCGCCGCGCGACCCACATCGCGGCCGGTGTAAAAATAATCACGCTCACGCACTCCACACCGGACTTGCCAGGAAACTCATTAATAATCCGACTCTCTAGAAACACGTTCCGCGCCATTTTTTACAAAAGGTTCCCGACCTATGCTTATAATAGTTCCAGTTTCTTTGAAATTTCATTGAGTTGTAAATTTTCAATGATCTCGCTATGTAAAATGACCGCGCCGTGAGAATGGAGTGTCCCGCGCCGGCCGGGCGGCTGCGCCGCAAATCAAAGCGGCGGAGTACAAACGCTAACAAAGCGACAGGCGGCTTTGGCGGTACGCAATCATTTTGTAGAACGTTAAAAGCTGGGCAACAGCTGTTTATAAGTATGCTCCCGAATTAGAAACTAATTTACCGCATTGTGTCGGCGCCCGCGCCAGCGCGCACCTCGCGCCGCCCGCGCCCGTGGACAGGCCGCTGCCTCATCAAGGCTTCGCGGGCCCCGAACTAGGACAGGATTAACTAGTACCGTCGTTGCCTGTCACCGCGTCCGAAAAAAGCCACGCGCAACAGCCCCATGTTAAACCACCGCGTAACGTGCTCTACACGATAACAATAGAATTAACTAACAAATTCTTCGGTATTTATGATAATGTGACTCCTGTCGCCGAGCAGCCGCGCCGCGGGCGCCCGGCACTCGCCTTCCATTATTCACCTGCGCATAATAAACTTCGGAGCCCCTTTCTTCAAAAATTACTACAACATTCTATTCGCAGCAGGTCGTATATACTATACTACACGTGACGCGTTAGGTCGAGGCGTTGCACGAATTAGTGCAGCTGGCGGCGATCGGGCTTTCAGTCACAGATTGATGGGAGTTCGTCGACCTGACGCGCGAGCTCGGTGTGAGGACATCTGGTGTCGCTTCAGCGGGCCCGCAGCGCGCACGCGGCGGGGACGCTGCGTGCTGTGTGGTGCCACTGCAATACCGCGCTGACTCACATCACACGAGGAATCCGAACAATGTCGCTTCCGTTTCTTAGTCACTAATCTAGCCGTTGATGTTGCCAATGTGCTTCACATTCCAAGATTTAAATTTTGCTACATGACTCTACTTCACCATACGCATGCTGTGAAATTCACTTTGTCATTGTGACTACCGCTGTGGCTGAACAAAGCATTATCGTTACAAGTGCTGCAACTCAACCCCGTGATGCGGGCCGCGGCTGCAAAACCCAACAATAATTTTAATGGTTCGTAATTTAATATTCAAAACTGTAGGGCGACCGCCCGGCGAGGCAATTGTGTCGAAAACAAAAGAAAATAGATTTATTCATCGTTACAGCTTAACCGATCAAATATGAACTACCAAATTATATTTAACTTGTAACGTTCAATTAAACTAAGTACCTACATACAATAATTTTGCTTCTCTTCTGCGAGTAGTGTTACTTACCGACGAGCGCCGGCAACGCGGCCAACAGCAGCAGCCGGCACGCGCTCATCGCGCCGCGCACACGCCGCGCCGCGCCCGTCACACCACGCAGCGCGCCGGCTCAATCCGGCGGCTCCATCGCCAGTGCGGTTGAAATAGACTAATAATGCTGCCTGCAACAAACAAACCAAATCACATTATTGATCTATTACTTTTACGTATGGTGTGCAGTACCTCTACCATGA
The DNA here is from genome assembly GCA_947563465.1 of Archips xylosteana. NCBI lineage: Eukaryota > Metazoa > Arthropoda > Insecta > Lepidoptera > Tortricidae > Archips > Archips xylosteana. The sequence goes on from OX387360.1 coordinate 20,186,065, forward strand.
GTTACACTAGTTTACAGTGACCGTACTCGCTAGCGACGGCGTAAATGATTTGTATGGAGAATTGTACTTCCGTAAGTGACCGCTAGAGGCGCTGTACACAATTCTCCATACAAATCATTTACGCCGTCGCTAACGAGTACGGTCACTGTAAACTAGTGTAACTCATGGTAGAGGTACTGTGCACTATGAATTGGATAACGTGGTAAAACTAATTATAGTAGCTTGGTAACTTGACCTATGGCTTTTCAATCAAAGGATTGTGGATTCCAACTCGAGCTCGTGCCTTTGAGTTCTTCGGAATTTATGTGCCAAATTACGGTAACTAATTTTACCATGAGCTTTTCGTTGAAGGTAAACCTCGTGAGAAAATTATACCTGTCGCATCTGCGAATCAATTCTATGGTTTATGTGGAGTTCCCAATTAGCGCGGGGCCCGCGTGAGAACTCCAGCCAAAGAACTCTCATTCTGAGAAGAGGTATGTGCCGAGCACTGGGATGTACGGACCGAAGATAATGATACACCCTAACTTGATGGTTGAAAAATACAAAGGTTTCTGTTGTCTATTATCTTTGCGATATTAATCATTTATTTATTTAGACCTGCCCGCTTCCAAAGATTAACATCATAGAGGCGTGACTTGCATCATAAATAACATTTAACTGACCTATTCACATTTCTATAAATTAATTTAAAGTTAACAAACTGAAATTGGTATGGTGGTCAGGCGCAGCGGAGAACAATAAATACACGCGGGATGACAGGCGCGCGGCCGACGAATCTAATTAGCGCCCCGTGGCGCAGGCGCAGCCGCCCGGCGCCCGCGCCGGCCGCCCGAGCGGAGCGGGGCCGAGCGGAGCAGAGCAGCGCGGCGGCACTTAGTAGCTTTCTTACTGACGGACGGTATTTAACGGTACTTGACTAGTCCACTAATTAAAAAATCCTATGCGACGTGGCAGTCTACAATAAAATATTTGACTTTGACTTTGACCTCGTCATAGTAAATATTTTCATTTGTCTACCTACAATATTCCTTATCAAATGACGTAAAGTGTTACAATGACTAAGTTCTGTGATTGCCTGAGAATCAAATTGGTGACTGTAGTTGAATTTTCTTACGATCTACAAACCAAATACTGGGTCACAGTTATCTTGCCATAAGCGTAGATACGAAGTAGCAGAACAAAATAATCGTTGGAATAGATAAATGGATTTTTGGTATATCTTTATTATCTAAGTGGTACTTTTATAAATTTTTCTATGTTCTCAAAAAATTGTCAACATGTTTTATCCTTCGTTTCAGGGGATGCCATGCTCAACGGCAGACCGCTATAGGTTGCCGATGATGATGATGATGAGGTGCTATCGCGATTGAAAACAGAGAATAGAGTTTACATATTTTAAGCACTTTGACCGCACTAAGCTTTCATTTATCGGTATGGGCCTGAACTACCCAGTGTGTAGAGTCATAAATAATCAGTAAAATATGCTACTGTTGGCCCTAGCAGTGCCTAACTTTATGTGAAGTTCAGATTAGGTTTAAAATTCCTGGAAAGATTTCAAAGCGCTGTGATGTGGGAACGCGACACATGGCACTCGCCGCGCCCGCGCCCGCGCTACGCCATGTGCGTGTGCGCGGCTGCGTGGTGCGCGGTGCGTGCGACCCGCCACTCTACACTCCGTAGTCCGTACTGATTCATATCAAACTTAATGGTAATTGATAAAAAAATTAGATTGTTTTATGTCTTCATTTTTTTAGGGTTCCGTAGTCAACTAGGAACCCTTATATCCTGAAGGTTTATCCTGCAAAGGATCGGCGCACTCTAGAGTTCCTCGAAGAATTTTTCTATGATAGTATCAGAAAGATATCCAACAGACACTATTCATACTAAAATACGAGTATTATAAATGCGAAAGTGTGTCTGTCTGTCTGTTACCTCTTCACGCTTAAATCGCTGAACCGATTTAGATGAAATTGTGTATACTTACATAGAGATAGTTTGAGTCCAGTGAAAGTATTTAGCGTAGTTTTTCCCCGGAAATTGCATAGTTCCAGCGGGATAGCGATAATCCAATTCGCAGACGGATTCGTGGACAGCTAGTGAGTTATAACAGAACTGTTAAATTGGCATTAGGGCGGACATGAATCTAGTAGAGCCGATGACCCGCTGCGCTGGGTCATTATTAATCTTGAACACTTGCATCTTCGATTTGACAATATTTAGGCTACGATTATTATGTATTGATCAGGAGCGTTGCCCGTGTGCCGAGGCGGCAGCTCGCCGAGTTATATCCGTCGCGTCACTATGCACGACGCACGACGCACGACGGCTTCCCCGCGACACCGGCGGCTACTACGAGATAGGCAACTACCATCCGGAGATATTTAAAACAAACACGACAGAGCACGCTCCGAATAGAATCGAAGCTTCTCATTAAAACAAATAGGTTAAAGTTAGAAGCAGGTGCGATGGCATGGAAAATAAAATAAGCAGCGGAACGAACTGTTTATTCTTTTATAGAAAGTACAGACTTGGTGAGCCGTGAGGGTCCTGCGGATTTACAGAAGTATGGAAAATATGGTTTCAATTAAATAATATTTATATCCTGGGATTTTGATATGTTATAGATTTCAGTACCCTGACTAAAAGCCTCTATGGGTACTACCATTGTTTCCGAGTTTCTCATTGAATTTATTTTCACATTATTATCAAGATATAAGATAGAGACTTGTTCAGGGCTCCGACATCTATTAACACTACAAAATCCCAAGACTGAACTGAATCCTCATTTTCTATACATTAGATCTGGGGTCCTTTCATTGCGCTTCAAATATGTTGGATTATTCGCAGTAATGCCTTCGCTAATACCTTTAATAGAATTTCTTTTGCACTAGTTTCGTTACAACTTACGCAAAAATGGCATTACTTTCGTTTCATTGAGGGTGCTGGCAATGGTGCTACTGCGAATAATCCACAGCGTTAATCTATCCCTTATTCAACCCTACATTGGCCACAGGTAGACTAATTATAAAACATAAACTTGTTGTCTGCTTTTGAATATCTCTGCAGCAGCTGGAGTATTCCACAAATGTGTGAGGAGCAAATCGACTCGTCCACTTACACAACAAAGGTAAAGCAAGTCGTAATGTACTCGCAGTACAGTAACAGCAGAAATGCGACGCGCGGAATGCGCTATTCCCGGCACGCGACGCCTCATGCGGACCTTGCGCTTCTGCCATAGCCACCATGTTTACATACTTTGTTTGAGTAGTTTAGCTATCTACTGGCATCGCCGCCAGTGGACAGTACGGTCTACGGACACTGATGACACGATAGGAAACACGAGTGCGGTACAGGATTTTTACTTCAGACTGAAAACTTACATTCGATCATGGAGAATTCTGTGTTCCCTCATTTCATTAGCAGTGCTTGGGCGGATTTACCAGCAGCCTAGGGCGGCAAATTTTTGGGGGCTCAATGTTATTGGTTGAAACTTCGTGGATACGCTCGTTTTGTATACAAATAATGGCATTACTGTTATGTTTGAAAATGTTCCTTAGGTACTTGTTAAATTATATGAAAGTAACTTTTTGTAAAATAGCCCCTGATAGTGATTTCCATATTTTGTCTGCTAAATGAAAGAAAAAATTGTATCTTGCTACATTCCATCTCACACACTACCTACGCTCAAAATTGCTAGAGCCATTTTATAATGTGTCACTTGCAGTCTTAATTCTTGTACACACAGATTGCTGCCATTCAATAATGTTTTTTTTAACCAAGGTTTACGTACCTAACAGTGGCGGGGCGTGAAAAATTTTGCAAGTAAAGCCGTAGCAAAATAAAAAAAAATAGAAACACCCATTTATTACCTCTTCTTGAAAAGCAGTGCAGTAATGAAAGAGAAGCGTATGGTTTCTTCGAAAATTTAGTCAACCCGGGGGGAATCGGGTTGTTGGTAGGTGGTTGGTACCCTTCGCCACCGGTACCTAATGTTACAGGGATCATAATAAATTGACTCTACAAAGAGTTTGTGGGATATTAGCCAATCTATGTCAAAAACTTTTAGCGATTAGGAAATACGGAGCCCAACGCACAAAATTGACATGATCCACGAGTCAGGTGCCAAAATGCCGACAATAACTGAAATTAGAACGGAGTCAAGGTGGTAAGAAGTACCTGTTGCTGCGCAAGAGTTTCCAATTGGAGATCTAGATGCTAATCCCAAAGAGCGCAGCGGTAGAATTCACTGCACGGCACTAAGTAAAGAGTCCGTCGTAGCCAAACGAACGTCCTGTAGCACTGAAAAGTTCGTAGTCGCGTCGCGGAGCGACTGGCGGTCATGCACTCCGGGGAAGCTCCGGCGCGGGACTGCCCTCGCGTGCGCGCGCGCCGCCGCTGTGTAGCTCTTATTCTACGCCGCTACGTGCTACGCGGGCGCCTACACCGCGTCAATAACAAACAAACATTACAAGCTTCGAAATATTTCGCCCTTCCATAGTTAATTATTATCCGCGTTGCTAATAGCAACTTACTTTGTAAAGCCCAAAATCGTGCAAGTTGCAATACATTGCGGGGCCGTAAAGCGAACGAGTTTGAAGTGGTTAATCGAGTATCGCAATGAAATGCAACTTGCACGATTTAATTTTTCTTTGGTCGGTTTTTGTTTCGTATGGGCCGCAAATGTGAGGGTCACAATATAGAAAAACATTTTTTTTTAGGTTTATCTAAATCCAATGAACTATCATAGATATTATTAGAAGCTGAGTAGGTAGGTTGTCTAAAGGAACCACATAATATTACTCAGGATTGGCTATTTCTCCGCTCAACGCTTTCAATAATCGGTCAATTTGTTTGCTTTACGGACAAACCAATTAAAAAATACAACAAACAATAAAAATAAAGTAAATGTTGAATTTATGTGCAAAATTATACATTTGAAATTTACGGTGAAGGAAAAAATCGTGAGGAAGCCTGCATACAACAGTAAAAAAATCAATGGTGTGTGTGAAGTTCCCAATCCGCACTGGGCCCGCGTGGGAACTACGGTCCAACCCCTCTCATTCTAAGAGGATGCCTGTGCCCTGCAGTGGGTGGTATGTATACTGTATAGGCTGGGATGATAGATAATGAAAGGTTGAAACTTCAAAGTTCCTCATGCGAGAAACGTGGTTCTAACGGCGTTTTTGCTGGATTTAACCTTGACAGTAAAATTGTAGAGTAGCATGGAAATAACAGCTTGAAACTTTTAATAAAATATACTTGTTCAAAACATAACCAAAACCACCTAATTTTATAATAAGAGAGACACGAAAATTATGGGCGGTGATATAACAACTCGGAGCACCGCACGCGCGTTCACTCGGACTCCCCTTATACTCGTAATAAAAAATGACAAATACTATTTGTTTAATGTTTTAAGGCATAAAATTAAGCCCTTCTATTTAACTTTCATGCTGCTAAAGCCAAGCTCGCGGCAGCCCCCGTCCCGCAGCCCCGTTGTCTGTTTAAACTAATATCGCCCCGTCTGTCATTATATTTATTTGCAAACTTAATGCGATAAATTATAACCTGCTCGCACCCCTGCTGGGGTCATTTTAAAACTTTAATGTATTTTCCTGTAAATTGTACCAGTTCTAACAGCGTTTCAACTGTTATCAGTATCCTGTCGCATAGGTATTGTAGAAATGAGCCGCACCGACCGAGAGATTTCTTTAAATCGATAGTGTGCTTACGGTAATTAATACGTATATTGTCAGGAAATTGATATCGGTTGAAACTCTAGTAGAACTACCAATTAATAATACCACATGGGTGATATCTTTAATCTACGCCTTATTAATTAAATAGTAATTATTGAAATGGCCTGTTACATTAATCGCGATGTCCGCCCGAAGTACCTGAGGTTAATTAAGCAAATGCTGAGTAGCGGCGGCAGATGCGCAGCGCCGGCGCACCCGGGGCTCTACACGTCCGTGGTTGGTTGACGCAGTAATAGCGAGATTTACCAGTTAATTGCTCTGTGGTTACTGTGTTTAAACTTGCAGAGGTACTACGAGTACAAACTTGGACGGCCGTAGTGACATAATTACTTCCTCGAGCGGCAGCTTAGACCAAAAAAATCGTGCAGCCGCCAAACTAACGAGTATAATAGTGGTCAAACGAGCGTCGCCATGTAAATGCCATGTCTTGCAGATTTATCCCTCTCCCTCAATCATTAAGGGTGGTTACCTAAGTATCGAGTATTGGTGACAAAGAACCTATTGTGTTTTTTCCATCCTTATGTAGAAACATATTTGTGTACTAGCTTTTGCCCGCGACTCCGTCCGCGTGGAATTAGTAATTTGGGCAGCTTATTTTTTTATCCAATTTGCTTTTTCATCAATTATTATGGCTCTCCTTAGTTCCTCGATATAAAAAAAAATATCCCCCCCGCAACCCCCCACCGCCGCACACCCGCGTTCACATTCACCACCGTACTCCCAGCGTGATGATATACCTATAGCCTATATAGCCTTCCTCGATAAATGGCCTATCTAACACTGAAAGTATCGTATCTTTCTTATTTGCCAACCGATTCAAATGAAACAAACATATCAGTGAAAACCGCATCCTTCTAGGTTAAGCCGTTTCTGAGATTAGCGCGCACAAACGCACAGACAAACAGACAAACAGATAAACAGACAAACAGACAATAATTCTAAAAATCATTGTTTTGGGTTCTATTGCGCTAATAAATAGCCGAGTGACAGTTTTTCTCAAATATCTTCAACTAGCTTTTGCCCGCGGCTTCGCTCGCGTGTACCATGAGTATTCCAAAGAACCAAGATATCAAGCAAGCAAGCATACAGGCAAGCAAGCAAGTATGCAAGCATGCAAGCAAGCATGCATGCACGCAAGCAAGCAAGCGTGCAAGAAAGCGTGCAAGTAAGCGAGCAAGCAAGCCCGACTAAACTTCAGGTAGATACGGTCCTTTACAGTATTTCTTTATATACAATATTTTTCACTATTCAAAAGCGGGCACTAAAATAACCAGGTTTGTTAATAATATAAAACCTATTATTAATTTCCCCTGTCCTGCATTAGGTATAATTCAATGTTTTCTTACCTTCTACGGAAACTTGAGTAACTGGAAGCGCTGTGTACCTACTAAGCATTGATATTATACATATTGTAGTATTTTGTTATGGTGTTGTGTGACCTAACCGTTAAGGAGTTATACCTTCCATCATCAGCTCATCTGAATAACCAGAAAGAATACAACTAAAGGTCTATACGTGCATATGATATTTAAAGAAACTTCCTATAACTCCTAACCGTTAAGGAGTTTAACTTTCCATCATCAGCTCACCTGGATAACCTGAAAGAATACAACTATCAGTCTATACGTACCTATAATATTTGAAAAAATATCCTCAACTCCTAACCGTTAAGGAGTTTTACCTTCCATCATCAGCTCATCTACATGAGATGATGTCTACCAGACGCAAACACTTAAATAGCTTGAGAAAATATATGAAAAACGTAATGCGTGCCTACAAAACTTGAGGGTTGCCCTCGATTTCCCTAAGATCCCGACATCAGATCCTGATTGGGTGACAATGGAACCATCTCAAGAGTATATTGTATTCTTTCGAATAAAAAAATATTTTTTATAATCGGTCCACAATTGACCAAGAAATCGGCGAACATACCTACATAAAAAAATACATGAAGTGGAATGCATTTAATCTCCTCTTTTTTTTGAACTCGGTTAAAAAGCCCTTTGCGGCCTATTTACAGTGTGAACTTATGAATTTTGAAATTTTGACTTTCTAAAAACCAGTAAAACGCAAAATCCCGTTTTTTCCCGTTCCCGTAAGAATTTCGGGAAATGCTTTCTTAGTGCTCCCCTAAACTCCCCAAGGAACCCACTTGCCAAATTTCGTCTTCGAAAAAACGAAAAATCCCGTTTTTTCCCGTTCCTGTGGGAATTTTGGAAAGTCCTCTCACAATGCTCCTCTACACTCCCCAAGCAACCTACATGCCGAATTTCAGCTTTCTACGACCAGTAAAACGAAAAATCCCGTTTTTTCCTGTTCCCGTGGGAATTTTGGAAAGTTCTCTCACAATGCTCCTCCACACTCCCCAAGCAACCTACATGCCGAATTCAGCTTTCTACAACCAGTAAAACGAAAAATCCCGTTTTTTCCCGTTCCCGTGGGATTTTTGGATAATCCTCTCTCAATGCTCCTTTACATTCCCTAAGCAACCTACATGCCGAATTTCAGCTTGACCAGTAAAACGAAAAGTTCTGTTTTTCCCGTTCCCGTGGGAATTTTGGAAAGTCCTCTCTCAATGCTCCTCTACACTCCCCAAACAACCTACATGCCGAATTTCAGCTTTCTACGACCAGTAAAACGAAAAATCGCGTTTTTTCCCGTTCCCGTGGGAATTTTGGTAAGTCCTCTCTCAATGCTCCGCTACACTCTCCAAGCAACCTACATGCCGAATTTCAGCTTTCTACGATCACCAAAACGAAAAATCCCGTTTTTTCCCGTTCCCGTGGGAATTTTGTAAAGTCCTCTCTCAGTCCTCCTCTACACTCCCCAAGCATCCTACATGCCGAATTTCAGCTTTCTACGACCAGTAAAACGAAAAATCCCGTGTTTTCCTTATCCCGTGGGAATTTCCAAAAATCCTTAAAACAGTTTTTTACTATTATAATTACCTACTTCTATGTCAAACTTAAAGAGTCTAGTAATTATAGTTCATAGGATCCCGTTGAACTGAATATATAAATCCCGTTTTTTCCTTATCCCGTGGGAATTTTGAAAAATCCTGAAATTAATATTTTAACTAATATAATACCTACTTGTGTATCAAATTTGAAGAGTCTAGTTATTATAGTTACTGAGATAGGGTCACTCGGAATCGAATTTATAAATCCCATTTTT